>CM053275.1:92666712-93064212 GCA_028583415.1 Protea cynaroides | reverse complement strand
GATTACTTAGTATAAACCATGGGCAACATAGTAATCTTCCTAGATGATTAGTTATCCAAATAGAAGTTTAAAGTGAGAGTCTTGACAACCAAATGAGTTTAGATGATTAGTTATCTAAATAGAAGTATAGAGTGGGAGTCTTGACAACCAAATGAGTTCCATTGTTGATACGTAGTAGAGAAGATGAGAAGCTGTTTGCCTTAGGGAGAAGAAAGTTTCAGTCGGAGGAGAAGCTCTGTTTAAGTGAGAAGAAATTTCAGCTGTAGAGAGTGAGTAAGGAAGAAGGAGTGGTTGAATGGATTGAAGGAAAGAAAGAGAGTGCAGTTGAGCTGCTTCCCAAGTATCAAGCTTTCTTTCCATCTTCGGTTGGAGGAGTGTTCAGCAGCAGCATTTGCTGATATTCTTGGTGACCTACGACTACAAGAAAAGAAGGTCAGTTGTAATTCTAACCTACTTCAAGAGTATAGGAAATATGAAGAGGGAAACATGAAGAAATTGGACATCTGATGGTGGTTGACAGCAAGGAGGTGCTGCCCAAGAAATATTGCTGAAATGAAAATATTGACTTAGCTGAGGATTTCTTCATGAACTGCAAAGGAAAAGGAGTGTGGATCCATGGACTATTTGTAAAGCATGTACCTTGGACTGATATTAGGAATTATGAAGTATGAACCTATATATAGAGTATTGGCTAGACTTGATGGGCTGAAGATGATAGGTTGATGAACCAATCAAATGGACTGAATATTAAGTATACATATGGAACTTAACTAAATGGACAGCAATATTACTTGGATTTGTAATCTGAAATGGTAGAACATGATTTAAGATGGTGGACAGCATGTTTAAGAAATGTACTGTATAATTACTCAATGAAGTTTTGAATTGGATGAATTTAAAGAATACTGCTGCAGTAAAATAATGAGAACTAAATCTATTGAACAGCCTTTGTTGCTGAAATGAAGTTCATGGTAGTGAATTATGAAATTACTATTGGAGCTGGACAGCAAATGTAATATTTTCATTACATAATTGTTTTAAGATTTTAGAAGGCCAGAAAATATAGTATAATATGCGAAGAATCATGGACTGTAATATAGTGTTAAAAAGAAGATGAGATGAAGTTATAACTTACGTTCTACTGTACATGACAGCAACGTGGAAGTAATAAAAAAAAAAGAAAAAGAAAAAAGAAAAAAAAAGAAAAGGGTAGAACAGTAAAATGAGTTTTCGAGGAATCTGAGCATGTTTGTGTCATAAAGTTTAAGAGGATAGTGTTGTTAGGACGAACAGTAAATGAAGTTTTTAAAGGAACCAATGGAGATTGATGTTTAAAAAGACCAAGTCTTGAGAGATGAATGCTGTGATTTTAGAGGCCTTTAAGCATGCATATATATATATATATATATATATATATATATATGTGTGTGTGTGTGTGTGTGTGTGTGTGTGTGTGTGTGTGTGTGTGTGTGTGTTTTTAAAACACTAAACAACAAGAAGTATTAAAATGAAAGTGTATTTAGTTGGGTGGAAGGTTGAAGAAATGCATGGGTTAAAATGACCTTTATGCCCCTGCAACATGAGACACCCTTAGGGAGTAGTTAAGGGAAGGGATAAGTTTGCCAAATAACCATTTTACCCCTAGGAATGGAAAGTTTAGTTATAATCAAGTAGAAGGGGGGGGGTCTTATGGTTGACGACCATTGTGCCCCATAATAAAGAGTTAGTTACTATTAGAAACCAGAAAAGGGGGAAATTTTAGTTAATGACCAAATACCACTAAATGTAATAAAGGATGTTATAAAGGAATGAGAAAGAGAAACTATTAGAAAATGACCTTTTTGCCCTTGGCTCTCACCAAGGCATTAAAGTTGTGTAAAAGATTGAGAACTGTTTTTTAGTCAATTCCCAAAGTCAATAAGATTAGTATTTTTCTAAGATGGTTAGGAGAGTTTCTAAGAGAACATTTGTGTTATGTTTGTTAAATAGAATAATAAAAGGTTGAGGCCAGAGAATTGAGGGAGGTTGTGATCAAGTTTCTCTATATAGCTCAAAAGAAAGAGACCGGTAGTACACCGGGTGAGGAAACTTACTCATTTATGCTTGAATGTGATGTTATGTGTATGATTGATGTTTTGAGATACTTGGAAATCATCAGTGATGTATGAAAGTGTGTGATTATGTTTTTATTACATCACCTACCAATCTAAGCAAAGACATAAGCTAAGTTAAGAATGAGCCAACTTTTGCAAAGATCTAAGTTAAGTTAAAAATAAGCCAGCTTATGCAAAGTTCTAAGTAAAGTTAAAGAAATAAGCCAACTTATGCACTAATTTTACATAATTTAAGAACGAGAACTGATGATATAAAACCAATAGTAGGTCATGAAACCATATAACCCTACTGAAGAAATAAATAATGTAATATGAAGTAATTGAGGCAAGAAACAGACGATCTGTTGAGCTAAAGAAGACGACAAGAAACGATAAATCCATTGAGCCCATTGAGTGACAGGAAAAATAAATCTGTTGAGTCGTCAAGAGACAAGAAACGGTAAATCCGTCAAGTCCATTGAAGGACAAGAAATGGTAAATCCATTGAGTCGAAGTGAAGGATAAGAAACGGCTAATCCATTGAGCCAATGTGACAGACAACAAATGGTCGATCCATTGAGTCAAAGAGATACAAGTGATAAAGAAATAAGAAGAAAGAAATAGAAGGAAGAAAAAGAAATAAACATTAGCAAGTATTAAGTATGAGGACAATTTATACTTAAGAAATAAACATTAACAAGTATTAAATAAGAGGATAGTTTATACATCATTATGAATATGTGTGTATTACTTTTGTATGTCATCATATACTGTCTCAACTTTTGCCATCATATGTTGCCAGTGTATGATATATAATGAAATTCAAATCAATGTCATCACATGCTACTTGTGTAGGATATTTTATGAAGTTTTAATTTATGCTTTTGAATGTTGCCAGCTGATATCTTCTCATGCTCCTGCTTTCCCCCAATTGTTTTTATATCATGGTTTTCAATGTATATGTTCTTATTGTTGAACAGGTTTAAGCTTAGATGGGTGTGAGTCCTTCACTGAGCCGTGGCTCACACCTTTATCTTTATGAAACCGAGACAGAGAAGATTATATTAGAAACTTCCATTGAGCTGGAGCAGTCACTCTCAGAGGAGGACAGAGTATGAGTCCTAGGACTCCTAGAGATAATGAGAGAAAGAGTTCACATTGTGAAAAAAAATGCAATAACTTCTAAGATCAGTAGATTTTCTCTTCAACAGTTTAGTATAATGTACATATTTTAGAGAGTGAGTTATCTATCATTTGTATAAATGTATTAACTCTTAAAGAAGAATGGTATGAAGTGAAGAATGGTAATCTATATATTTTGGTTTCCAAACATATGTTACAAGGGGAACCTTGGGAGGTATTCTCCCTTATTAGTAGACAGTAATTTCCACTGTATTTTGATGTTATCAGATGGTATACAATATTATGGTGTTTAAGTTTAAACACATGAGGGTGTTAAGTCTCAGTTGAGACTCAACTATGGCTGACAAAAAAGAAAAAAAAAAGTCAAGCCTAGTTTCCTATAGTATTCATCGAACTTGTTAATCCTGGTATCGTGTGGCACTCTACCATTGGGCTCGTTGCGTTATAAATATAATTTCAACAACTCATCTCCTTCATCTCAGATTTGAGCAACGATGCAATTTAAGCATCTCATCTTCATTTTGTCTACAATGTGATTCTTGGTGATCCACATTGTTTGGTCAAGATTCTGCAATCATATTTTTCTGTTCCAAATTGTTCAATAGCGATGCTATAACTTTTTTTTTTTTTTGGGTAAATAGCGATGCTATAACTTGTTCTTGAGGAGTTCCATGATTTCGAGATTCAAAAAAAAAAAAGAGTGTAAAGGTAGTGAGAGAGAACTAATTTTCCATGAAAAATGAACAAAAGAAAAAGTGAAGACATTAAAAATAAGTAAAATTGTAAAAGAAGAGGATAAGACGATTGCAGAAGATCTATCTAGAGGGATTTCTTTCTATTTGACAGAACAAAACTCAGAAGTAAAAGTGAAGGAAAAAACCGCCAAGAAAACTACTTTTCACCGGTGCAACTTGCCGTCTCATCCTTAATTACCACCGGTCTAACTCACCGTCAGTCAATATTCTATTTCAGTGGAGACGAAGAAGGTTAAATTAATCATTTTAAAAATTTTCAATTTGAAAGAGGAAGGATAAAAATGTGAAACTCTATTTTTAGTGTATTTCGTCAATTAAGTGGGGGTGGGTGAAATTAAGTGAAAAGTGAGGATGGTAAGTCGAATACTTATTGGGTGGTAGATCAAAAAATTTCTAAAATAAATTATATATCTTATATGTATCATTATTAAATATATTAAGAAATTAAATAATTTATATAATCATATTGTCTACAAAAGAAACTAGACAAACACTTCTATGGCCACATATTATTTTGCATGCAAGGTATATTGTATGATACTGCATGAGCAAGAGTGTATTGCAAGAGTCTGATATAATCTATTCAAATTGTTTTATAAGTAAAAGGATAAAAAAATGAGTATAGAATAATAATGGTGACATATGATTTCACAAAGAAAGGAACTTCATGTTACCTGGTAAAGATTCAGTTGCACTATAGGAATAGATCCATTGGTGATAGGGTCCGTGGTTATAATTTGACCAAGGGTTAAAGATTTGCTAACTTGGACAAAACCACTGCATAAGTTATTGAAGCAGCCAGTCTTTTGAGACCCATCTGCCTATTTAGTTAAAAAAAATATTAAACAATAGAAATACAAGCAATGCAAAAAACAGTTTAGATCAAAGCTGAGGTAAATTGGCAAATGGCAACGAACTTTGTTTGACTTACTGTCCAATGCCCAAAAAGATGGGTTTTGTTGTCACCATATAACTTAGGATTCACCTGCAAAAAAATAAATAAATAAATAAATAATTACACTTTAGATGTTAGAAATTACCAATTGTAAGTCAAAAAAGCTTCAGATATTTCTGAAGAGGAACATAGATCATAGACATGCAATTATAATCTCGACTAGAAAACTATATATGTCAAAAAAAAAAAAAAAAGACTTTGCAATGGTTGATGGCAGGCAGATCCTCTTCCCATCCAATCACTCCATTCCTTTAGGAGCCAAAGATGGGTTTAGGTCTCACCTCTAGAGATCTATGAATGGCTCCTAAAGGTGTGGGGTAGTTACCACATGGGGAGAAGATCCCGATACATTAAGAAGAGAAATGTAGAAGTACCTCAACCCAACTGTGTCAGGGATTCAGAATCTGATTTTGCCGAAATTATCTAGAATCAACTTGAATTTTGGAAAAATATTCTCTCCAGCCACTGGACATCCAGCCAATGTCTGATGCTCAATGGACACCCATACCCATGTATGGGTATGCATGCCAATTGATCCTCGGCACGGCTGAATTGTCCAGCGACTGGAGAGGATCCAAATCCGTCGATGTCAAATGAACCAGAAAAACATAATTAAGAAACATTATTATTTAAGTATTTAAAAAAGAATTAGCAAAGGGGTAGATAGAACTGACATGCCATCCAATTTGTACATGGTTTAGTCCACCTTCAACCCAGATCAAAGCTCCACTGTATTGATTAGTAGAGAGCAATTGGGGAGTGTGTACAGTCATCCCCGCTGAAACTCCATGATAATTCCCGTTGGCTTCTTTCAGTTGATATCCTGCAAACTGAGTAAGGATTTTACCAATTGGTCATTCATTAATTATTTATCGACCATGGGTGGGTCTCAATTTCTAATTCAAAACTTACGTGTCTACCAGGACCCTCATTTAAGAATTGATGAATATTTCCAGAACTATTTGAGAAGGATTTCCACCTTATTAAATCTTCTTTAGTTGTCCTTCTAATAGGAACTGTTCCTGATGGGCAACCCCCACCCTGGAGGTGGAGATCAAGATGTTCTACTCTTGATGGAGAAGATTCTTTAAGAGTCTCTCTAGGAATCGAAGAACTCATCTGTAATTTTGATCCAATCAAGTCTTGTTAACAATAGAAAAAATGGATACATATATAATTAAGTACAGTATAAAATTTATCATACTCTATATGTACCTCAGGTTTGTGGTTTTTGAGTAATGGGTTGTCAAAGGCTGGTTGTCTATAGAAATCAACACAGTCGTAGATTTCGCCATGTTCCGTCTGTAAAACAAACCATCTACCATTATCCATTTGCCAAAAATAAGAACCTTGCAACAGTTTCAAAAAAATATATTGATCGATCAATCCATCCATATATACCTTGATACTCTTGACTGCAGGCTTGTTGAGATGTTTGAGTTGTATCTTCAACTCAAGATCTTCCTCCATGGAAACGCTTCTTCGTCCGTAGACTCCATTAATATAACTTAGAATGAATAGGGACGCTAGCAAAGCTAGAAGCATGAACACTCGTAACCCCATAGAAAGGATCTGAAATCTTTATCGATTTGTACCCATAGTACTATTGCCTATATATATTGGCTAAGGAAATTCCATCTAGTAGTAGTCTCTTGTTCTGTAATGTATCATATCCGTCACAATTTTTAGTTTTGGAGGTCGGAGACAACCAATCCTTAGTTGTCTCCAAAAAAAAATTTAAGGCATTATTAATTACAAATATAACGTTTACTCTTTATGGTATTTGTCCTTAATTACTTTTACCCTTTTTTGTAGGTGAGTCGTATGCAGTCTCGTATGTGAGAAGCCTTCAAGGGATTCCTTTTTATTGAAGAATAGGTTAGTATATAGTGAGGCCCAGACCATTAATATTGTAATATTATATAACCTGTATAACCGTTTATGATATTTAGTGTTTACCGGTTGTTATAATCAGTGGACAGTTAGTTGTTAATGATAGTATAAAACAGAGTGTAATGTAAGTCTGTAAATCAATATAAAAAAATACGTTTTCTTCTTCTGTCTCTTCTATTCTCTTTACCTTTGAAGGTGGATGGATGGCTCAGTTATAGTTGTGAGAACAATATTCTGAGATTATTTTCTCTAGCTACCTCACCTCTCAACTGTATATATTGACAATCTTTTGTACTATACAGATTACAATTGATAGGCAAGAGCCTTTTGAATTTGAATCTACAGAAGCTTAAGAACTATTATTCTAGTGTTTAGGGATTAGATTTACAGATCATATTTCATTCAGCATTGAATGATCAATTGAATTTCAAAAGGATTCCACGTCAGTGATATGTGGATTGATTCCTAACAATCCACATTTTCTTAATATATATATTTTATTTTTTCAGGAATAAAAAATTCATTTTTGTTTAGTCTTTTAATTTTAAAATTGAGAATACAAATTTAAATTTGATTAACTTTTATTTTTTCTAATTCACTTCAAAGTATAAAAGTATAATTAGGAAGTATATCCCATTACAAGGATGGAAAGTAAAAATTTTAAATGAAATTTTTGTAACCATTTCAGCATATTGACTATATAAATTTTTTTTTTCTTTGGGGGTTGGTGAGGAGGGGGGGTAAGTAGATACATTGACTATATAGTTAACTCTAAATAATTTTACATTTAGTTATTAACTTATAAATCATTTTGCATCCCCTTATATTTGAAAAGTAAAATATTAAAAAATAAAAAAAATAAAAAAATTGAGTTTACAAAATAAGTACCATTATTAAATATGATAAAACTTTTTTTTTTGTAAGAATATGATAAGACATTTAATAGTTTATATAGGAATAAATTACACTCACCTCCCCTAGGTTTAATGACAGCTCCTCTTGGTACTTTGAAATTACATAAAGTTCCAATCTATAAACAATGTTAACATGAGATAATAAAATATCTCATTAACCTTTTATACTCCTATATAAGATTAAGTCACATTCCTCTCTCTCTCTCTCTCTCTTAATAACTCCTCATAAAAGGTTAATGAGACAACCTTTGGAGCTGTCACGTTGCTGAAAACGAAGCTTGAAGTTTCTGTAATGGCATTTGTATGGGGATCCACATACTCTCCTCCCAGAGGTTCGGGAGGAGGGGGACACCCATGTCGGTTGGTTAACACATGGGGCTCGAGTGAATTCAAACCAACACCCCCTGTTGGTTCAACTTATGGGTTTAATGTCGACTTCGATGAAAAACTCAGATTCACTCAAACCCTATGTATCACCATCCAACAGGACATCCCCCCTCCTCCAAAGTCACTAGGAGGAGAGGATATGAATCCATTGTATGGAGGAATTAGGCTTGGGCCTTAGTATTCAAGAATGGAAACATCTTTAAATTTTTGGTTTAACCAGTGATCAAACTAGCTAACGGTTCTATACAAAGGCTCTGGTGTTGAAATCAGATTCCAATGTGAGTTACTCCCCTCTTTATAAAGGTGTATTTAGGAGAAAGATAATCTTGTCATTTCAAATTTTCCAAAAGTGCAACCATAATTTCCTTCAAAGTCAGGGAATATTGTCTGAAATTTGGGCCAAGTCAGTCTAAAGAGGAATGAAATATTTTAAGATGAAGGATTCATGCACAGGATATTTCTCCATCATCGATCGTTTTATAGGAAAATGTTTTACATATTGAAAATTTCACTTATGTTCATCTAATCACATTTTGAAAACAAAGCCTATACGACCAATGATAAGAGAATTGGGCTAACAATATATTACCTCTTCAATACCTACCTAAAACATCACCAATAAAAAAAACCAATGACAGTGGGAATCTCCCATGCATAAACACCCCGTTCCCTAATTTATGCCATTTTACCATTGTCATCTTCAAGAAACGTCATTACAAGTATTTCCAGTTTGTGCAAATAATGTTTTAACTTCATTGAATTACAATGTTTATTCTTTAGCCCTTAAGACAGAAAAAAAGAAAAAAAAAATCTTTTTATACCAACTTTGGTTACAGATTCATGACACTCAATAAGATGCCAAAAATTATAATCTCTTTTTTTTCCCCTACCAAGTATAACACTGTTTTTCGTTAGACAATAAAATCTCTTCATTTCACAAATATAATCTAAATGTAAATACCAAAATGATAAAATACACTTTCCAATTATTTTGAAAATCTTTTTATATACCCGGAATAAATAATAATTAAAAAAAAAAAAAAAAATACGTGAATTAGAGGCAATCAAAAGAACAATATATGTCCTAACTCCTAACTAATAAATACACCTACAGAGTATTCACATTCATACACTTGGGAGAAAGTTAAAAACATGTAATTTGTCGCCCATAAACCAAAATACAAAAGGAAAATCTGCAAAAGTTCAAACTACCTTAACCAAATTAACCCAGCAACCTTACCCCCTTCCGGCCTCTTTGATCAAGTCCCTTTAGCATCCTTCTGAAGCTGGAAAAACTAGCAAAAAGACCTAAAACACACTTACATTAAAATAAAATAAAAAACAGATCAGAGTAGTCCTTACAAAAAATAGCTAATGGTCAATAGGAGGTTTCGTTCAATAAGGTTGGGAAGAAGGAAATATTACTCATCATCTGTCCCTGGAAGAAACCCATCTCATCACTCCCTGGTCCTGGGAAATCCAGCAGCATTCTCAACGATGTCTCCTCCGACGAATCTTCCACTTCTACCATCAGCTCATTGGAGCTCGACGTTTCTGATGATCCACCACCACCTCCTACTACTACAACATCTTCCACCCCACCATCTGAGCGGTGGCAACTCTTGCACTCCACTCCCGTTCCACCTGCCCTTGCACTGGCTGGGACCACTTCTGTTGTCAGCCCTGACCCACATTTTGTTGACGTGGATGCCTGAGAGATGGTGGAGCTTTGACATTCCATCACCAACTGTTCTCCTTTCCTTAACCTTCGAAATGATTCACCAACCTCAGAGTTCCAGATCATGAGGAAGTAGTCAGATTCAGGTTTCTTGGAGCTGGATGACGACGACGACGACGATGATGGGTTAGGGACGAAGGATTCCTTAGACAAACGAGCCTCAGCTTCAAGCCTGGCGCTCTCCCACTGTGCCATGTGGCGTGTTGATGGGGAGGTTGATAAGTTTACAATCGACCCAGTTGAGCTCCTGCTGTGGGTTTGTGGATCTAATCCCATACAGACGAGACGCTTCTTCAAGTGTGTATTCCAGAAGTTCTTGATCTCATTGTCGGTTCGTCCTGGCAGTTGGGAAGCTATGGCAGCCCACCTGAGTGGGAAAATTTGTGTTAGCAGTCTCTCATCAGTCATGATTCTTAGCAACACAGCCAGCAAACCACAGAAATTCTCAGAGACCAATCTAATCCAGTATACTCATATTTCAATTTTCATGCCACTTAGAATTTTGTAGCAGAGAGAATCCCACGAAAAGTAAAATTTTTTTTTGTAGGGCCTACGACTGACCAAATATTTAAGTCATGTAGTCTAAAATCAACCATAATTCATCTTCAATCCCCCCCAAGATATGAGTCTCATACTCAAAACAATCTTTCAGTTTCTGGAAAACTAGTCTCCCCTCTTTAATTCAGAGAGGTTGGCCTCCGTACCCATGTCTTTTAATGATATCATGTTGAAACCATTTTATATACTCAACAGAAACGACCACCATCACCATGCTCGTTTTTTAACCTCCACTGATAAGTGTTGATGATTCAGCAACCGCCTCATGGTTACCCATATGTTCAAAGGGCTTTTCATAATTTCAGGGGGTCTCATTTGTGAAAGGATCTATCTTCAAGTCCAACTCAAACATAAAAAAACGAAGGGGGAAAAGAATAAAAACTATATTTAAAATAAAAACGGAATTTTCGATCATAATCGTGAACCTGGAATTAGAGAAGAAAAGGTTGAGAAGAAGGAAACTTCAGACCTGTTTCCGAGCATGCCATGCAGCTGGATGATAGTCTTCTCTTCTTCAAGCGTGAAAGGACCTCGCTTTATATCTGGTCTAAGATAATTCGTCCACCGAAGTCGACAGCTCTTCCCACAACGAAGTAGACCTGCAAAAGTAAATCACAATAGAGATTATTTAACGAGGCAAAAGCGAGATGACAGTATTTCGAATGCCGCTTATACAGAAACAGAGGAAAACAGAGTCAAAGAATCTCAATAGGGGACTGATTCAGACCATTCGTTCTCCTCAGTCAGTTCATTCAAAGAACATAAATTAGTGCAAACGGTGGCTGTAGCTGTGTAAACTATAAAGAAAGAGAGAGGAGTAGGTATTAAAATCTGAGTGCAGTTTTCGTTTGGGAAACAGGGGGTTCTATAAGAGTTACAACAAGAAATCGAAGCTATCAAAAGAAATCAAGAAGATTACGTTAAATCTAAGAGCAGGAAGGATCAGAAAGAAAGAGGGAAAAAAAAAATACAAACCTGCTAGTTTAGGAAGAGATCTCCAGCTTCCATGTCCGTTGTTCTTGATGTATTCAACGAGGATCTCGTCTTCTTCGGTCGTCCATGGTCCTTTTTTCAGTCCTTGCTTGTCACAGCAAGGAGCTCTACCCATCGTCTACTTGAGAGACTCTTTAAATGAAGCAGGAGGAAAGATCAGAAAAGAAATGCTTCAAAGCAGGGAGAACTTTATAGCAGGAAGAGAAAAGGGAGAATATGACCGATTAATTGATGGATCAGCAGAATCTCAGCGCTTTAAATGCATCGATTTTATCTACGGAAATCGGAGCTATCAAAAGAAGAAACTGAAAACGCCCAGCGATTTTGAAGCCGGTCCCCATTAAATGCTCTCACCAGAGAGTTTTGAATTAGAAAATGGATAGAATAAGAAGCATACGTAGAGAGAGATATTTGAGACTTGTAGCTGATCCAAGGTTAAGTAAGAAGCATAACTAGTTGGAGTGAAGACAAAGGCTTTCATGAATTGCAGAGACATGAACCTTGTAAGTAGTCGCATTAATAACGAAACTTAAGGGGAAAGTCAAGAATAAGATTGAAGAGAGCGATAAATGCTCAACACAGGTTCCAATTCTTACTGTGTCACATTATATCATACACCATGAAAATGCTTCTTCTCTCTCTCCTTCTCTCTCTATCTCGTGATTTCTGTAAGGATGACATGATTAGGGGTTTCATAAATTTCGGAAATCTCCAATGACAGTGATCCGTATGAACTATTTATTACTCTGCTTCGCCTCCTTCATCAGTTAATCAGAGAAAATCCCTACAATTCAAGAGAGAGCGAGAGAGAGAGAGAGAGAGTGTGTGTGTTTTACGTCAAAGACATGTCAAAGTAGGGTCAAAAGTCAAAATGACAGGACAGGAGACCATATTTACTAAGATGCCAAAATCTGGAGAAACACAGATAACACTGTATTTCTGGATAACCGGTCAACTAAAGCTTTCAAAAATGAAATCGAATCGTGTATTGAAATCGAATCGAATCAATCGTTTAAATCATCATTCATTTGAAATCTTTTATTTTAATTCTTTAATGTTAATTATATTTGTAAAAATAAATTATATTTTAATATTTTTCATATGATATATTTTAAATTCTTATATGATTAAAATTATTTTAATAATTTCTTTTGCTTTTCATTCTATTTAGAATCTCTCTTCTTCTAAAAATTAAAAAATTGAAATCAATTAATATTCAATTTTGATAATCATTTTGAAACCGTTTAATAAATGGTTCGAATTTGAATTTTGGATTGAGATCCTATGTAATAAGGTCACCCTATAATGAATTGTAGAGAAGATCTCATCTATTCAAAGTGGATCGATACTTATCTCAATCCACTCAAAATATATCGAGACATACGTAGATCCATTTTGACTGGATGAGATCCTTACTAAAAGGATGATCTCACTACAAATGATTTTTTTCCCTTTTACTCATTACATATCGAAATAAAATTGAACCGTACTATTAAACCAAAATTGTACCGTTTAACACCTTTATCCTATTAATACTTATATTGTAAAGTGCGTGATCTATTTATGTTAAGACAAAATAACCCATGATTGATCGATCATTTACGAAATACCTACCCTATTCCATAAAGTATTGGATACAATATGAGCCATCATATACTGTAGAATACATTTTGGTATCGATCGATCAAGTATCAGTGAATATCAATCATCATCAATCCTCATGTGGATTCAGCAAAACCATAACATATCAACGTGTATCCGATACAGGGAATAAAAACCGTGGATGTAAATTAGATGAGTAAAAGAGTGAATGATGGTCTAACCTCATTAAAGAAGTGGATCATAGCCCATCAAGCGGGTCCCATTAAAAGAAAAACATTAAATGAAGGAACGTGACAAGATGGTTGCGTACTTCCTTGGGCAAAAGGCTGAGAGCTGCATCTGATAATTGTTAGTATACAACACACTTGTTCATCCCATAGCCTTTGATGGAACAATCAGGTGGACCCACCACTCTATTTCCAGATTTGACCAAAAAGACAAAAAAAAAAAATAGGGAGAAAGTATATAATAAGTGGTGCTTACTATTTAGGAGGACCAGGTGGGTTGGCTTGGCTTGGCTTGGCTTGGCTTACCTGGCTGGACCTTAACAACTGGCAAATTAATCTGTCCATCCATGAACTTGAAGCCCCTATCACTGATTAGATTAATAGCCGTCTGTTCATTTACATCAATCAATACAAGTGTAGATGGACCAATTCTAAAGTTCAGGTCTTCTGATTCCACATTGAGAAAAGAAAACAAGGAAATGAAAATGAAAATGAAAGGACGGTTTTTAATGCCAGCATTTATGAGGATTCCGTACAGAGAAGAAGACCGTCTACAACACGCTACCGCCAATGCGAGCAGGTAGACACATGAAAATCTCTCTCTCTCTCTCTCTTCTTACACTCTTCCGCGGAATCGTGGAAATAACGTGGTCACACGACAGTGCATTTAATTGCCATCCCATCAATGATTCAATTCCCACTTAGCGCTCTACAACATGCGGTGAGGAAAGAAATGGGAGCTACAATGGCCCACCATATTTATATATCATATCTCACTTAGCATATCCGTATTTTCTCATGAAAAATTTCCCTTCTTCATTTTTTTTTTTTTTTTTGACTAGGAATTTCCATTCTCCTTTGGTATAAAGAGAACTCAGTAAAATTTTGATTAAAATTTTCTTTCATGACTTCCAAACATAGTAAAAACACTATTCTTGATTAAGAAAAATGAGAGTCAAAGGGGAGAGGAGATTCGATGACCAGTCAAAGGAGAGAGGAAAAAAATTTAGATTTAAAAAAAGAAGAGAGAAAGAAGAGATGTGAGAGAAAAGTATGGGTACACCTCTCCAAAATTTTTCATGGATTATTTGAACTAGTTAAAATATCAAATTAGCATTAATAATTATATATTGCTATGATTGGATCATCTAATACATGTTTATAAAGTAATTAAAAAGTGAAGTAGCAAAATAGTTAATCTTGCATTGGTGAATTTTGAAATGGTACTAAAGTTTTAGGTTCCCTTGTTACGATCACTTAAAAAGAGTGACCACAGTCTAACACATGATGCAGAGTGTTGAAAATAATCTCACATTGATTAAATTTGAAATCTTGAATGCATTGTATATTGAGAGTTCATTTACTTAACAGTTTGAATTTTTGAGATACAAACTTAACATTATATTAGAGCTCTAGATTCCCTCTTATTATGATTATCCAAGAGAGGGATCAAAGACACCCAAACTAACTAAGACTACATTTTCCACGTGTATTGCCACACAAAAGAAGAGCAACACGTGAGGGGGAGCGTTTGGAATAGTTCAACATTGCATAAGGCTGGAACCTTGATTACCTTATATATATGAGAATCTCTCAACTTACTAGTACAAACTTTTGAGATGAAAATTTAACAATAAAAGAGAAGAGAAAAGAGATGTGTGTGTGTGTGAGAGAGAGAGAGAGAGGACACTCAAATTGCTTCGTGGAGAGTCTTTTGTGAGGCCTCTCTCCTCCATCTTCTTCCACCCGAACTTAGGACTTAGGTCTCAACGTCATGAAAACTTTGAGGGACTTGTAGGGGAGTGAAGCGTCACCTCTTCTTCGTCTTCATTCATGCTCTAAGGAGAGGATTTCCTCCCAAAGAGCCTAATCTTGCTCTTTCCATTTTCTTCCATCTTCCTTACTCTCTCTAGGCTGAATTTCTCATGGAACGTGTCATCCATGGAGGAATTCATCAATCATGAAAGACCTCTGTAGTGGATTTAGGAGGAAAAGAAGATCTTCATTCAGCAAGTCAGTTTATTGAATGTTAAAAGCACATATTGGATCCAAGAATGGATGGTGTGATCCCCCACCCCCAAATGGACATTGAATGGTCCAGCGGATGTCTTCGTTTTTTAGAACCCATATGGCTTTGTCGTCTATATGATTTTATTTTTCAATTGCCAAAAGCATTAGTTTCAGTTCTGCAAATGATCAATGTACTAGGATTCATTTCCAATTAGGGCCTTTCTTTTTTTAAGATGAAGCTACTGGGGAACGACCAGCTTATTGCGGAGGCGTCATGACTCATGAGTCTCCTGACTAATGAGAGGCCAAGCACACAATTGGAGCTATAGCTTGTAAGATTTCGATGGGTTTCTAAGGAAGAAACAAGGAGTGGTCCTCAGAGTTTGCATTTGCTCCAAATTCAGCTTACATCCTTACAGAAAGAAGCACATGAACAACATTGACTTTGAGAAAGCCAACGGAGACTTTATGATCTCATACGATTACAGAAGACATGCAGCATCACCACCCCATAATGGTTCACTACGTTTCATCTCTTTTCATAAAATTACGGTAGTCTTCGCTCAAAGAGACCTCAGTAGGTTTTGTTTGATTGCAAGGAGAATTGAAGAGAAAGGAAGTGAAATGAAAATTTTTAACTTATAAATATAAATAAATATTTGTAACACAACATGATTATATAAATTATCTACATTTCTTAATATATTTAGTAATAATACTTATAAGATGTAAAATTTATTTTCTATCTCAAATGAGAAAAATTTAAATGCAAAGTGAAATGTAAATTAATAATTAAATATGGAATACTTTGAAATTAATTACATAGTAATTTGATAACATGTGTCGTAATCATTACAAAAATTTTCATTTAAAATTTAAAATTTCAACTTCCCTTCCCTTCGATTCTCATTGCAACCAAACAAAACCGTAGGGTTAATAATTTATAAGAAAATAGCAATAAAAAAAAAGAGTTTTTGATGTTGTGACCCTTTCTGACCCGTCTAGAATTCACAAAACAAGTCTATAGTTTACACAGTCCATGTTCATATTTTTCCCATCTAAATCATTTGTTCCTGTTCACAGTTGGAAGACCAGCAACGATAAGAGCTCAATTACACATGAATAGAATGGTCATAAAGGGGATATATGGCAATGCACATAATAAAAAAAAATTTGGATGGTAAATAATGTACATAATCGACTGAATTGGAGACTGAAATTTAGACTAACTTCTGTATCCAACTGGTTTGGAACGGACACAACCTATCCAAATAGAACAAGTTATCTTATGACATTTGAAAAGTCCCTTACGAAAATAATATTTTATCTTTTTTATTCACCTAATTTTTTTTTTTTTTGCCATTTTTAAGTAAACTACAGCTTAGGAAGATAAAGAGTATACTCAACGAATTCAATTCAATCTTAGACTGTGACTAAAGCCAAATCATTGATTATAAAACTTGCCCCCCAAAGTTTCAGGTAATCATTTCCGATGATCACCAAAGGCTATGTTTGGATGTCAAGAATAGAAAAGAAAAAACAGCATCCCACAAAAGTAATGGTGTAACAATGATCAGTCTATGTGCCTATCTCCCTTCCATTTCAAAAATTTCTTCCCTGTAAAGGTAGTTTTTTTTTTTCTTTGGTTTTTTTGGGGGGAAGTGTGTGTTGTGTGTGTGTGTGTGTGGGGGGGGTAAATGTTGGTCAAGTAATACACCCATTATCACATTATGTTTGATCAACACACTGAACTGGGTAAACCCCTCCCCCCCTCCCCCCACACACAAAACAAAACAAAAAAACAACACAAAAAAAAGTTGGGGTCCCGCTAGATATGCAGTTCCCTCAAAGGGGAAGGGCAGCAAACCACAACCATTCAAAGAAATTTCCTTAAAAATACATTCTAAGAATCTTCAGCTTACCCAAGTGCAGAACACAGCATATGTGGCGGTGGATGCAAGGTACCGCATGGCAATCTTCAATTGCTTCGGAAACATGACATAATCCATAAAAAAAGAGTAACAAAAATCTGCTTGGTACAAATTCTATTCAGAAGAACTTTAAAGCACAGAATTGTTACGATAATCCAGCACAAAAGATCCAATCCTCTGGATGTCTAAAACCATTCAAAGCTGCTTCTTGCAGCCTACTGTATGTCTCAGCATTATGTAAATCTACAAATTCGGATGCACAGGAGAGGATCATGAACCATGAGGATCCAGCACATAATGTTCATCGAAAAAGTGTTGCATGTGCTCTACCTCAAATACCAGAATACTCGATCGAAGAAAAACGAGGATCCAGCCTAAGATATTACCTCTTGGTACAGGAAGCTTACCCAACCCTGAAACAAGCACATTAAAAAAATAATAAGATACCAACTAGAGGGATGAGAAAAAGGCATTATAATATTAACCTTTCATGAAGAGCTAGTTTCTTGGTAGGTAATAAGCCAGCACTGATCCCAATAATAATGTATACAAAGTAGCTTCATTCCAGGCTCTCGTGTTGTGAATATCAATATAAGACATTAAATATTGATGACTTTGTATTTTCTACATTTGCTTGAAGTGTGTATCTAAAGGTGGATCATTCAAATATCCTCCCTAGACAATCTTACACATCTCAGCAACCCATGATGCAGCAGATTCAGACCGCCCATCAGATTGAACATCCTCTTTGCTGGGCAAATTTGAAGCACCACAGTCCACACTAGCAGTACAGCCTAAACTACAGATTCCCTTCAACCCAGCGGTCACAGCAATTAAAGTTCCAAATGATTAATCTTAAAATGCTAGAGGACTGTGGTTTTCATGTGGCAAATGGGTACGGCACCAAAGACTTCCCACATGAACAAAGAAGACATGATGAAAGATTCCCACTTTCTGCATACCTATGCACCTACTCCATCCCCTCGTGTAGTTAAAACAAGTAAAAATGGTTTTCCGGAGAGAAACAGACTATACTCTCAGATGATTCTCGTTCTATAGCCAACTAGAAGAAAAGGGTTGCACTACATGCCAGAGTGGCATCAGGTTGAAACTTGCCAAATTGGAATGAGGTGGCAAAACACTTGTAACTATGGGTTGCCATCTCAACTTCAATGTTGAAGAAGATAAAGTCATCCAACATTTGCTGGACAGACTCTAGAGGAAATCAGGCCCTTGAAATAATATGGATATGAATAGCACAGTAATACAAATAAAAGGAAAAGGTAAGTCACAGTTTTATTCCCTCCAGAAGCTGTGTGGAGTCTGCAGGGGATGTTGGGCGTTAACTTTAGGAAAACATCTCACTCAGAAACAAATGACTTACTTTATATTCTTCGGAGTGTACACCAGCCAGATCTTTGCATCTACTCACCATTGCTGAAGGAGAGATAACCACCACATGTCACCTGCAGTAAATAGTCTGGTCAATTTGTGGTGGAATTTGCTTTATTTCAGTCCCAAGCTCTTGTTCAATCCTGTACCTGTAAAAATACAAGTGTGTCAGATATATGGAGTGAATGAAGCTAAGTTGCAAGGATTGACTGGTATTTTTACAATCTCAGAGGAACCAAGATACATACAGGTTGAAGCGGTCCTCATAAGTGATCAAATTGACAGCTAATCCAAGGTGCCCAAACCTTCCAGATCGACCAACCTGGTTATGTTAAGCTCACTTTAATGAGGAAAGAAGCCAATATATTTTCTACATATAAAAATATCAAAAAACCAAATAGAACATACCCTATGAAGGTATGTCTCTGCATTCCTGGGGAAGTCAAAGTTAATAACGACATTGACTGCTTGAATGTCTATGCCCCTTGTAAACAAGTCTGCAAAATGAAAAAAAAAATTGTTTTAGAACATTACCGTCCACAATGCATCTCTTCACACATCTTCAAGCTTCTATATAGCAACAAATTTTGGATTTAAAGAAATTAGAGTTTCATAATGGAATTAGATGGAAAAAGAAACTCAAAGTTACTCAGGTTTAAAAAATTGGGCCAAGGACACATCAATCATTGTGATAAACACCAAGTTTAGTAATTTGTTTGCTCAATATTAAAGCTGATAAGGCATATTTCTGGCATGTTCACGGAAAGCAATGTTAGTCCTAACAGCAGAGTCCGTACTCAACATCTGGACTAGAGTCGGTAACTTTAACAACTGAAACTGCTAGAAAGTTTGCACACAATTTTCAAGCAGGGAGTATTCGCATGAATGTGGACTTTTCAACTAGATCCGTGGAACATAAATCAACCCGATCAGGTAATAGAATAGGGCGGCTTGCTCTGACCAACACATCAGTTTTTGCTCCATCCATGGAGTGTATGCTATTCAAGAGAGCAAGAGTGTAGAGGATTGAGATTGTGAAAAGGAATTTGAATATACATGATTTAACAAGAGATATTACTCCAATTGTCCTCTTCTTTCAAAGGATCAAATGATGATCCATTGCAGGACAAAGGAAACAAATAAAAAAATACGTAGGCAAAGGTGATGCTAAATAGCATGATGAGGAAGCAAAAGCAGATTCACCATGCTTATACAGAAAACAATAGGAAGTAGACCATGTGAAAAGCATCTATATAAACATGAAAAGGAATTAAATGTTATGCTGTCCATATTTAGGCATCAAATGAATACCTGAAAGAGGACTTTATATAAAACATGCATATACAAAGAAAAAGAATGAAGATGGATCTTGAATGGTAGTCAAGAGAAAGAGGGGAGTGGGAAAGAGGTTTGCAGGTATATCTTTGTTACGATACTGTTATGGTATTACTTTCTTGTTTTCCTAAATAGTCTAGTTGTCTAGTAGGTAATTGGAATAAGTCTTAACCTTGTTGACTAAGCTATCTTTTCTTTCCTAAGTTAGTTTATCTTTTTCCTAAGTTAATTTATTTCTTTCCTTTATTAGTCTTTGTATATTAGTATATCTCTAAGACTTAGAGATTGAGTTGTTTCTTGTTACCTATTTTCTCTATAAATACAAGGACATAAGGAGAAGAGAAATACATTGATTCTATTTCCCTCTTCTCCGTTCTCTCCATCTTCCCTTTCTTTCTTTTCTATTTTGTTACATGGTATCAGAACGGGTGCCGTTTTGATAGTCATTTAAAGTTCACCACTCTTCCCTTTCCTTCCTTTTCTTTACTTTTTCCTTCTATTTAGTTTCCTGCTGCTACTTATCGATTGCTGTGCTTGTTATTTTTCCTTCTGTTTGCCTGCTTATTTTTGTTCTTTTTAATTGCCTTTCTTGCTATTATTTCTGCACTAGCGGTATTACAGGACTCAACCAATTGAGTTGCAGACTCATCAAACCCAATCAGTTTGAACTGAAAATTTGGGGTTTGTTTCCCTAACCTAGGGCAATCTGAATCCCTGATTCTTGACCTTAAATCTTACTTCTGCTGGGATTTATCTGTTGGACTCAAAATCAGAAGCTACTGTTGGTTTTGGCTATGCCGCCCCCTCCTGTTTCAGCAGTTTATAATCACTTATTTGTTTACTTCTTGGACTCCGTGTTGGTAAATTTTCGTAGCTCTATGAGTTAAACAGAACTTGGAGGAACCTTCTCTATAGCAAGTTATATACTTTTCGTTGGTTTACTTGCTGCGTTGCTCTACCAGATTATTTCTAAAATAACCAAACTTGTTGCTGCGTTACATCGGGGTTGATTTGGGAGATTTCCGTAACCTGAAATAGGTTCAGGTCTTCCACTTCCTGTGTTCTGTCGAGATGAAGAAGAAGGCCATCTTCTTTTTATTTTATTAAACACACCCTTGCTGTTTTACACAAATACCCTCACCTTTAATTGAAAACCTGGTTTATCCCATCTTTGAATCTCTTCCAAGTTTGCCCCTCCACTATAATTCTTATACCCTCTTTATAAATCTGTTTTTATTTCCTAACTCTTTCTCTACCCAAATACGCCTTGCCTTTAATTTTAATTTTGGAATCAGTCCTGTTAATTTTGGTCTCTTTATATTTTGATTCCAAAACTGCCTTTGATCTTATCCTCAATGCTGTTTTGTCCTTCTTTAAAGTCTCCTTCCAAAACAGACTTCATCTATTGAATACTTATTACAAGTCTATCCTAAAGACTTGTAAGCTTGTGCAAGATTACTTCTGGTTTCTACATAAGTGCCCTTCACTGGTTGAATTTTTGACTTATTTACGTTTCTGCCACAAGGGCTTATTTGGTTATGTAAGGGAAACTTTCAACATTTTTTTGATTGGTTTTGTTTGGTTGGGCCCATATTAGACTCAATTGGATTTTCTCAATTTTGGTCTACATTAATTGGTATTATTTGTTCACGTGGCATGTTCCACGTGAGGGGGAGATTGGAGATTCTTATCCGTTCAAGTCATCAATTGAAGATTACTTATCTGCTTAAGTCATCAGTTGCAGATTATTATTACTTGTTGGTTCGTGTCTACACATGGAAGAGACACTTTTCTACTATTACCTTGCTCATGTTGGAGCCTACTACTACCTTGCTCATGATGAAGCCTACTACTACCTTGCTCATGTTGGAATCTACTACTTCCTTGCTCATGTTGGAGCCTACTACTACCTTGCCCATGTCGAAGCCTACTACATGATGCAGTCCAAGAAAGCAACCAGCCCACATGGTCAACACTGTTCACGTGGTACTGTTCACGTGAACAGTACCAACAGATTTTTTTTGAAATATTTGTTCACTCTTTTGTTATTTCTTTCCTAAAGTTAGTTTCTTAATTTCATTGTTTAGTTAGTTTCCTAATATTTAGAATAGATTGTTAGTAGGTTTCAATTACCTGGAGACCAAATATTTACTTTCCTATTTTCAGATTTAGGGCTTTCCTATTTTATTGTTTTAGAGCCTTCCTAAATTATAAAGGAAGGTTGGTTTTACTAGATTTAGTTCTTTCCTATCTTAACTGTAAAGTTTCAATCTATAAATATGAATAGAAGTAACTGGCGGCAATAGAGCTTTTCCAAGAAAATTGAGAATCAATTAATTTCTGGTAAGCCTCACCTGGTTGTGAGACTCAACCTCTTGTTATTTTCTCTTTCCTTGCAATTTCTGTTCTTCCTTGGATCTAAGTCTACTATACCTTGGCTGGCAACACTGTGGCTGAATTGAAACCAGATCACAAAAGCTCCAGAACACTATCCAAAACCAGGCGCTACCAGGTCCAGCCAGCTTTGGGGCCTCATATCTTCTTCAGTTCTGCTCCGATCGTCTTCAACTTTGGAGGGGTGTTCATAACTATTATAAAGGTCATTCAACGCAAGTTTCATCAAGTTCTGAAGATCGGATTTCCAGATAAGGATTTCCAGATAAGAATTTTTTTCTTTTACTTTTCTCTGTAGATTTTTGTGTTGGACTGAATTAATATCCTATAGCAAAGAGGAGTTGTTAATTTGAGATGTCTTAACCCCTTTGCCACCACTACAGTTGCACGTGATGCAACCTTCATTACTAATTACATGTGATGCGACCTCTACTGCTACTACTACTACTAGAGCCATGACTACAGTTACTGCTGCTACTACTGTTGTTGCTACTTCCACAGCTACATTGTTCCAAGCTGAAGCTCTCACATTCCCCCGTGCTCCAGCTTGAGGGAAGGTGTTACAATACTATTACTATATTACTTTCTTGCTTTCCTAAGTAATCTAGTTGTCTAGTTGGTAATTAGAACAAGTCTTAGCCTTGTTGACTGAGATACCTTTTCTTTCCTAAGTTAGTTTATCTCTTTCCTTAAATTAGTTTATTTCTTTCCTTTATTAGTCCTTGTATTTTAGTATATCTCTAAGACTTAGAGATTGAGTTGTATCTTGTTACCTATTTTCTCTATAAATACAAGGACATAAGGAGAGGAGAAATACATTGATTCTCTCTCCCTCTTCTCCATTCTCCATTCTCTCCATCTTTCCTTTCTTTATTTTCTGTTTTGTTACAATCTTGAAGGTCAGTTTTGGGACTAATCAAGAGAATTTTCAATCTGCTTTAGGCCTGAAATTTATAGCCATTCCTTTTTCACCATACATTGGTATATCCAAAAAAATAAAAGGGAAAATGGTAATTTAAAACGTTAACATATTTATATAAAAAAGGGTAACTAATTAAAAGCTAATATCAGTTTATTATGTCGTCAAAGGAAAGAAAAAAGGGGAAATTTATCTAAAAATCAGTTGAATAAGCAGAGATTTTATTAATGGAAACACAGTAGTGCTCTCCCAAAAGAGAGATTAAAAGGCTGTTTTCATTCTTTCTTTCTTATTTTATTTTTTTTTTATTTTTTTATTTTTTTTGGGGTTGGGGGGGAACGAAGTGTTAAAAAGCTTATTCAGAAGAAAGTCATGCAACTTGAGGACTTCCATATTTCTAAATTTAAAATTGTTCCGCATTGATGAAAGCAGACTCAATTTATAGATTTACGAAGGTAAGCTAACATTTTATCTGAATGAAATGAGTGGAGCTTATTCATCTCAAATTAAAAGATAACTTATAATTTGTTAGCAATTACAATCTTAGTCATACTGATAGGAGGCTCAAAACATGAAACTTCATCCCCTTTGAGTTGGAACTACCTAATTGAAAGGTTCACTGATGTTTATAGCCATCAGATGAGCATGAAAGAAATGTTGTGGCAGCAGTAAATGAGATTATTGGGTGAGAAATAATAAATTGATAGGAAAAGTAACTGACAAATTGAAATCAATAATACCCAAAAAAAATATATTTCAAAATAGCAAAAA
Source organism: Protea cynaroides (assembly GCA_028583415.1). Classification (NCBI taxonomy): domain Eukaryota; kingdom Viridiplantae; phylum Streptophyta; class Magnoliopsida; order Proteales; family Proteaceae; genus Protea; species Protea cynaroides. The sequence goes on along the minus strand of CM053275.1, from coordinate 93,040,202 downwards.
GAATTAAACACTCAACCAGCAGTTAACCAAAGAGAAACATATTGAATTCTGCGTCAATCGAAATAAGGACTTAATTTGACAAAAGCAATTCACAAGAAGCATCTACCAGAGTACAAGTTAGAAAGAACAGAGTGCATACCAGTACAAACAAGATTCCTGCAAGCACCATTTCTGAAGTCATGAAACACTCTGTTTCGATGATCTTGCAACATCTTAGCATGAATATAGAAACAAGAATACCCCAGCTCCGTAATTTTCTTAGCCAATAGTTCCACCCGATTCACTGAGTTGCAAAATATGATTGACTGGTTGATTTGAAGCTGGAAAGGAACCCACACATTCAGCATATCCATAAATGATTAACATGACAAAGCACATGCATCAGTTGAGGACAAACCTTGGAGAAAAGAGTGTTTAGGCAGTGGACCTTTTGCCTTTCTTCTACAAAAGCATAGTATTGTGTTATACCCTTGAGGGTAAGCTCATCCATGAGATTTATTATGTAAGGCTTACGTAGGTATCTGTCTTTAAAATCCTTCACCATGACAGGAAATGTAGCCGAAAACATCAAAATTTGCCGGTGTGCGGGCAAAAAACGAATTAGATGCTCTACTGAAGGTTGGAATTCTGGAGACAAAAGCTTGTCTGCCTGTGATACAAAATGCAGGCATTATTACTCTTATATAATTGCAAATCTGTATTATAAAATCATCTGCTAAACAACAGTATAATCATCAAAACATTATCAGAATCTCTGGGAACGGCTGAAACCATGATCATTTTGAGGTAGAAGGTAATGTTGATCTGGAGGACTGAAAGGAAGCCCTGAGAACAAAAGCTAATGTAAAGGGGTGTAAAAATCCTCTTCCAAATCCTTTTCTAGTGCGCAAAGGTGCCTTAAGCCACAGTTCCAGTTTCCTACTGAATATGTGGGTGTGATTGTACATTCTTCATTTTTTTTTCTTTGATGTTATGTTCTCCCCTTAGGGTTAGGCTTGCCTATAGGTATATATAAGGCTTTGTGCTTTTTTTTTTTTTTTTTTTTTTTTTTTGGGGGGGGGGGTATTTGTATCTCAGTCATAATAGGTTTTAGTTTCTGCTTGCAAGTCTTTAAATAGTTGTTGCTATCCTCTCCTTCCCCTAGTTCGGCTCTCAACCCCTGATCATCCTTTCTCAGGTTTGATCTGCTCTTCTCACTTGCTTCACATATTCATTGGTCTCTTCTTTCCTTATTTTCCTCTTGGTTGATTTTCTGCTCTCTCTCCCTTCCTACCTGTGTTACCAGCTGAGTTGGGAAAAGTTGCTGAAACTCCCATTTATTAAACCATTCAACCTGAAATTTTGGGGTTAGATTGCTTTCCTTAGGTGACCCAATCCCTAGGCTATTGCACCAAATCCCCCTCTGTTGTGAGAAATTGATCTGCAATCAGATTGGAAACCTGTTCTCACCACCAGGTTAAGTTTCAGGAATTTTTAATTTATTGCAGGATTGTTTAATCAGGTAACTGTTGGTTGGGATTCGTGATACAGTCAGTTAGCAACCTACATCTAAAATCTTGGAGAGTTTGGTTGTGTATTTTGGTTGCTGAATCAAACTGAAAAGGTTCAGTTATACAGCCATTGACGTTAGGGTTGTGAGGTTGAAGGTGACTTAAGTTTGGAAATTTGCAAGTTAGGAAGACCTTTGATGGCAAAGAGGGTTCAAAGCAAGTCAAATTAACAAGCCCTCTTTGCTACAGGATCTTAATTCAATCCAATACAAAATCTACAGAGAAAAGTAATGAAGAAAACCACTTATCTTGAAATCTAACCCTTGAAATCACTTGAAACTTGATGGGAAATACTCTTTGGAATGATTATGAAGACATATCCAAAGTTGGAGATGATCCGATCACAGATGAGAGAGATGTGATTTTTTGAAAACTACCTATCATCTGAAAACGGGACTGATTTAGTTAGAGTTGGTCGATATGATTTTAACCTTTAATCCCAAGAGCTTTCGTTGATCAAATCAGCACTTAATGGTATCGCAATTCAGTATGCAATAATAAGAACTTGAAGGAAATAACAGAAGGACAAGAAAACCATAAAACAGAATATTTTGGTTGAGTCTCACAACCTATGAGACTCAACCAGAAAATCAAGAGCTAAACTCTCTTCTTTTTTCTGGTCTAAATCTGCTGGCTCTCTTCTTCTTTATCTTATTTATAGACTTAAGAAAGATTACAAAATAAGGAAGGATTTAGTCCTCTTAAAAAAAAATATCCTAAGATAAATTAAAAGGGAAACTTGCCTTTATAGATTTAGGAAAGTTTCCAATCTAAAAAATATCCTAAGATAAATTAAAAGGGAAACTTGCCTTTATAGATTTAGGAAAGTTTCCAAAAAACAACTTACAAAATATCAATCCATAACTTAACTTTAGGAAACAAAATCTAAGAATAATTTAGGAAAGAAATAACAAAAGAAGGAAAATTTCTGCTGTTGGTACTGTTCACGTGAACAGTACCGTGAACACTGTTCACGTGAACAGTGTGGGTTGGTCTTTGGGTTGGTCCAATGGACCAATACCGACTGGTTCTTTGGGCTGACCCATTATCGACTTGAGCTTGGGCCTTGGGCCTTCTTGGACTGCATCAACCTTTCTAAAATTACTCAAAGCCTGGCATTTTGAATTTAAATTCCAAATTAGCCATATTTTATTAATTTGTTCCTGGTCTCTCCCTAGGTCCATGTTCTCTGAAATTCTAGCAAATCCCTCTCTTCTAAATTTCATTTACCTATATGTCAGAAATTCTGTTTTCTTCTTCCAAAAGATCCTAAATTGTACATAAATTTATAGAATTGCCATTACACCTTTAAAACGGAGTCCTACTTCATGAATGTGCCCAAAATTAGGGTTTTGGGACCCTAGGTTGCATGATTGCGCCACAGTACCTAATAAATTAGAAACTGAAGAGCATCATTACAACAGGATCACATGAAAATTTTCTAGCATCCTCAAATACGAACACGCCAAGAGACGGCACCCCTAAGTTTGAACATAAAGCATCTCAAACAAAAAAAGGATCAAACAGACTCAAAGTTTTGCATAAATACCTCATCCATAATAAGCATTGAGCAATCCTTCAGGACGCAAACACCTTTTTTTGCAAGATCAAGTATCCTGCCAGGTGTTCCAACAAGAAAATGGACAGGTTGATATAAACGCATAATGTCATCCTTTAAGCTTGTTCCTCCTGTGGTAACCATAACTTGAATCTTTAAATGCTTCCCAAGCTCCTTACAGACTTGTGACGTCTGCAAAGCCAACTCTCGTGTTGGAACCAATATAACAACTGCATCAAAGCAGAAGATGGGTTCAGATAAATGAAACAAAACTATGTAACAAATAACAATTAAGGTGAAGCAGGGTCAGGAATCTTGGACTAGAAGATTTAAAAAAGATAGTGAGCATTCTAGAAAAGGATTTCTGATTTACCGAAGAATTCATCCCAAGAAGTAATGATTTCATAGAATACACACACAAAATTATCCATATTTAGATAAATCAAGTAACAAAATTATATTTCTGCAGATTATAAGTCATTACTCACTTTCTTTCTGAAACATATGATAAGATAAAGCCAAGACATCATAGAATTTTCTTTATGACTGACTCCTTTGGAATTGTAGGGTATGTTTTGCTGCAAAACTAGTAAGAGCTTACCAATTGTTTGTATGTAAAGGGATAAGAAAGAGACTGCCCACGCAGAAGAAGCCCTTCTCTTATCCTCAAGGACCAAACCATAGTTGTCAAGGCGTCGCCTAGGCATCCGGGCGGTTTGTACAGGCCTGGGCGCCAGGGCGCCTTGTGGTCGCCCAGGCCAGACAGGAACAACATTTATCAGGCTATCAGGCAGTACTTATTTATGACTAATATCATTTAAGTAAATGATTTTTTAATTTTAAAAAATCATTTACTTAAGATATTATTCATAAATAAGCAAATACCCCCCTATTTAAATCCAATAAAAGTAGTCTAAAATTCAAATTCCAGAAGGAAAAAAAGTCAACCCCCCTGTTCAAGAACAAAAACCATATTTTTGGGTGCGAGTGCGATTTTCAACTTTTAAATGCTAGGCTTTTTTCTAAATATAAAAATTCTATAAATCTTATTATAATAAATCATCACTAAAAACCAAAAGTGCGCCAAAATAATCTTTTGCTTTGATGCCCAAAAAATAATTTACATTCAGACGACTTTAAATAGCATTCCCGTATTCCGAACAAGGTTTGACCGGAATGTAACTCCTTCATTATAATTTGGATTCAAACAATCTCGGATTTGTTGGAAAACTGATTATGCTAGCTTTGCAACGAATTCGAGATAACTTGAATCCGAACTATATTAAAGGAGTTACGCTCCGATCAAATTCGTTAAAAGTACGCAAATGTTAGTCATAAATAATTGTTTACTTAACTCTAGACACAATCTCAGGTCTTAGTGTACATTAGTAAACTTGGGTCCACATCACATATTAATTAAGTTATGTCTTAAATGTTGATTATTTATGTAGAATGTTGCATATATATAAACATTAATATTTTAGAAATAAAAAAAATGCATTGGGAACGCCTTGGTCGCCTAGGCAACGCCTAGGCGGGCGCCTAGGCGCCCAGGATGGCCCCAAACGCCTTGGATCGCCTTGTCGCCTTGACAACTATGGACCAAACACACCCTATAGTAATAACTACCAAACATCCATAATTAGCTCAATATCTAATATCATCGTTACTGTCTTTCTGGTCCAGAGGGACAGGCTATATAATCAGTTTAGCTCTAATAAGAATATCTCCTCTCATTAGTGATTGGGATATTTTATTCAAATATACAATAGATTCACATCTTAAGCAAGAGAAGAAATTCCATTAACAACGTTAGAGTGAACAAAACATATACAACTGATTAAAAACTTGCAACTAGAACAGCACCTTGAATAACGTTATTGTCTGGATCAATTTTTTCCAGTGCAGGAATGCAAAATGCAGCTGTTTTTCCAGTTCCATTTTTAGCTCTAGCAAGAATATCGCTCCCAGTCAAGGCAATTGGAATACTTTCTTCCTGGATAGGAGAAGGACTTTCAAAACCCTTCTCATAAATTCCCATAAGCAGCTCACGCTTCAGAAAGTAGTCCTCAAATTCATTTCCTTTAGTGGCAGTCACATCCTGGGAGAATCAAAGAAAAACAAATCAGGAACTCTTAAGGGAAAAGAATGTAAATGCTAAAAACATGGCACAATCTCCAATACCTATGGCCCAAAATAGACGGAGAAAAACCAAACAATTAAAGGTCCCATGTTCCTCAACATTAACTCATTGGTATTAGCTTTTACATAGCACCCAGCTGCCCAGTCTTAACTGACTTAGTGCTCTAATGACCAATTGAGCCAGCCATGTAATGACACCCAAAGCCATAGTTTCAAAGTTCGTTAGGGTTGTAAATGGACCAGAGTGGAGTCATGGATGTCCTATTCAGCTCTAAACCTCAGCCTGGTGCAACAATAACCAATATAAACACCTACCCTACAAGGCAATGGCACTTCATTTTCAAAATTCTGCCATGGCAGACCCCACATATGTCCATGTCCCTGAAGGGCACCGACACTTCTCTTTCCAGTTAAGCCTACACATAAATCATCTGTGACATTGTTACCTAGAGTGCACCTATTTCTTCTCACCCCTATGGACTTGAATGAATGTTGCATGGTATGCCATTGATAAAAGATGCCCAATGTGCAGTCAAATTCCTTCAGAGCCCCTTCAGTAGCTTAATGACAGAATTGGAGAAAATCCAGTAATTTTAAAGGTGTCCATGTGAGGAAATGTTTTAGGCTTCAATCTAATGAAGGAAGTAGATAGTTGCCAAAATATAATAAAGATAATTAACCAGCAACGGGAAGGAAGGAAAATGAACAAGACAAAAGATTCCTTTGGTTCATACACATGTAAAATTGTGCATGCATGTGGGTGTGGGGTGGGTGTGTGTGTGTGTAAGAGAGAGAGAGAGAGAGTCATAGGCAGGACCCAGAAATAAAGAAGTACCTACTGAACAAGGCAATAAGTCCCACATATGCCCAGAGTAGTAGCTAGTACAAATTATTGTTTCCACTAAGTTTAAGACACATATATAACAGCATCTTCTATGGTCATACCTCTGTCTTGTAGCGTGTATCAGGTGGCGGTATCTTAAGGTGTGCCTTCCAATCTTGAGAACTAAAATCAGGGGAAGAAAAGTAAAAAATAGCTTCAAATTTCAATTCATGGACTAAGTAGACTCCATAAATTTAATAGACATATTATAAAGCACTAGTGTTACTGATCCCAGTACCAATGGTTCTTTTGCACATAATATCAACAAGGAGAACAACAATAATAGCATCTACAATAATGACAATAAGCAAATGCTTCCATGATGGCCTGTCCAGATGATGCAGTAAAGACTTCCCAATTGGGCCGAGCGAAACCCAATTTTGGGTCTTGGATGAGTTCTATGGGCTGACTAATTTTGGGTTTTATATTGTATTAGGCCTTAGTTACAAGCCCATAGACTGGGGATGAAGTTAGAGCACAAGATTAGTAGTTAGAAGAGTTAGAGTTAGATTATACTCATTAGCATGTACAGACTTCTGTTTTGAGACTATTACGTAAAGTCAATGTGAGTGTGAATAGAAGTTGAGTTGTTGACCTGAGCAGATCTGGCTGGTTGTCTTCTTCCTTCTTTTCGTCCTAGTTAATTGATTACTCCCAAGTGTTCTCCTTCCTTTATTCCTTCTACTTATTGTTCTTATTCTCCCTTTACTTTTCTTCCCTATCTGCACATCAATTTCTTGATCAGATTATATATCTGCTGAAAATTAATTTCTTCCTGCAATTAGGAGTTCCTGTGATCTATTAGAATAATTCTAGATCTGAATCTGAGATTGATCATTGATCGCTAGCTTATTCTCTCAATTTGTTGCTTTAGCTTGAAACTAAAAAGGGCCATTACCCAGTGCTGGTAATGGCAATCCTGAACTTCAGCTCTTTTCTTTTTTTTCTTTTTTTTTATCAAAGTACCTGCTCTCAAGACTTAAACTAGAGCATTTTCTGTAGCGGCCAAACCTTTTAGCTTGAAACCAAGCAGCCAGAAATTCATCCAGTAGATCTGATTGATTTTCAAGATTTCTATATCAATTAGTAGGTCTGATTAAGCTCTACACTTGACCATAATTTCAACCACATCTATTTGTTGCATTTTTAGATATTGAATTTCTTCTATGTCAGTCAATTCTGTCCATAACCTGAGTCTATCGACTTCTATAGGGATCCTGGTTGTAGTTCATTCATCTAAATTCCTTTCTATAACTTGAACTGCTTTACAAGACAAGCTTATCTAAATAGCCGTAAATATGCACCTTAGTTGGATTCACATTTATTCCATTGCCTACTCATCTGTTAAGTTTCGGTCCAAATGAATTTGGCTATATGATAGAAATCTTCAGACAATGGTTGATTTTTTTTTTCTTGAGAGGGAGGGGGGGATGCAACGCAGAACAGTTTGGCGTACTGACTCAAGATACAAAAGAAATAGTTTAATAAATTGTTCTCTCAATGAATTAACAGTGCCATTGGCACTTCTATGGGGGTGGCTGACAGCATATCTGCACCTCACTGAATGTCAAAAGTGGTCATTGCCTGCAACTGCACCCTACACCCATGGTCCAACCTAAGTATGTCCTTTCCAAATTTTTTCCTTTATTTCATTGGTCAAGATCTTTACTATGCCACTGACAACATACCCACTTTTCACTGAGCATCAAAAGTGGTCATTGCCTGCACCCTACAGCCATTGCCTATCCTAAAATATGTACTTTTCATTTTTTATTTTTTTTCCTTTTATTTCATCAGTTCAGATCTTTACTAAGGATCAAATGTGTGAGGTCTTCATTTATTGATCTTAGAGCAAAGTAGAACAACTGGATATGTCATGAAACCAGCATTCTGGAAACCCCCAATACCCCTCCATCCACAACTTGAAACAAATATCAAAATAATTAGTCTGGAATCCTGTGCTCACACATACAAAATACCTTCTCATCCCAGTGCATGTCTGCCCAATCCATGTTACCCATGCCAAAGTTAAATCTTGGCCCCCGATGAAATATAACTGGCAAATGTCATGAGGTGAACCATCAACCTAAGTGGAAAGGACCAGACCCAATGGCTAATCTGTCACCATGCCTGAACTCCCCTCTGCTACCAGATTCTGAAGACCATTTCTGTGGCTAGCTCAATCAGAACGGAAATGTGACTAGACCCAGTAGACAACCTACCTCTGCACCTCAACCACTATATTGAAACACCATTTTTATTTGTGTGTTCATATCCCAGGCTCCGTTCATCTTTTCTGGCAATCACATTTATTATACATAAGTTATCTTCTGTGAAACAATAAGCAGGTTCACCGTTACTAACTGGGTAGAGTGATGTAACTGAGTAGCTCTCTTTGTACTCAGTTTGAACATTCAATTCGTAGGGGAACATGACCAACAGTAAGTTTCTAAATCAATTAAAACATATTTTTGAGCTTGCTAAGGCAAGTGATTCTGATTTCACCAAAGTAACTACTTTAAAGAAGAAAAAAAATCAGAAACAGGAAAGAAATGCATAAATAGAAAGTAAAAAAGACACAAGAGAGTACCTAGAATCAACGGCTTCTGACTGCATTTCTTTTTCAACCTCATTAGAACTAGAATCGTTACCCATCGGATTCCGTCTTAGCCATTGTTGTTGCTGAAACTGCTGTTGGCTCTGGACAGTATTCCTAAATTGTTGTTGCTGAAACTGCTGCTGATTTTGGACAGTATTCCTCTGTACATACTGTTGCTGAGGGATTCGGGCTTGAAAGTTAGGGTTTGAGTTAAAATTTCCACCACGACCGTTGCCGATCCCGGGGGGATACCTACCTCGTGTATTCATTAGATGAAGGACCGAACAAACCTATCTAAAAAATTCACTTCCAGAGCAAAAAAAGAGGAAGACGCAAATATCAAATAATCAGTTACAGAAACTTCAAATCAGCAATAGTATGTGAGAAATAGCTAAGATCCTATAAGAACTATAACAAAACATCTCCGAATAGGCCTAGATCACGAACCAACAAAAACGCCATTTTGGAGCCTGGTTGAAAATAATTTCAGCCGTAAAACCTAAGAATTACTCGAGTCAGTGAAACCGAAAACTAAGAAACCGAAGATCTGCGAAGGATGGAACCAAAACACTTTAATGGAAAGAAAAAAAAAACTAATTTTCACAGGGTGCAGACAAATTCCACTTGATAAGTGTGCCCTAGTTGCAAAGATATGCCGAACAGCTGAGTTTTGAGAAAGGACGACGGTTCTGTTTTCGTTAACATTTCGGAAGAAAGAGGTTTTCATGTAGGGCATCACTGAAAGTAAACAATGGCCTTAATTGTTAAAGGTCCCCGGTAATGTTTACAAAAATCCAAATAACTCCTTTAAGTTTCTCAAATTGTTTAACAATCCTACCTTCTGTCTTTTCTTCCCCCTTATAAATCTCGTGATAACTCCTTTCTTTTTTTCAAATTGTTTAAAAACCCAACTTTTGTTCTTCCTTCCACCCTATAGAGCTCGCGATAACTCCTTTATTTACCTGTCTGTAGTGACGAGGTGGTTCTTTGGTTGGGTCAACAGAGATATGGTCATTATAACGCCCTGATCAATTATGCAATGATGCGTTATATCATAATTAAGTGAGAGTAGACATGAGAATTGACTTATTCATTGGGATCCGCATCCTTTCCTCCCACTTTTGGGATACTCGGACGTTGGAGGACACCTTGTCAAGTGGCCAACACTTGATTTTTGAGAGAATTCGAGCTACACGTTCGAGCCAACACCCCCTATTAGTCAACTTGTCAGCTCGGTGTCGGGTCGGACATGTGACTTAGATTCTCCCAAAAACCACATGTTAACCATCTGACGGGGGCATCCCCATCCTCCCAAAACCACTAGGAGGATAGGATGTGAATCCTATTCATTGATGAATGGGGAATCGAGTGGACCCCTCCTATTAGTGGGTTTGGATCTTCTCATAGTGTTGGAGGGATTTCAGCAATTTTCAACTATGATTCTGTTAGATTTTACTCAATACGTATATTAATACATTGATATGTATACCAAATGAACTCTAGTCATTGGAAGATGATTGAAGATAATGGACAATAGGGGACGATCTTTGTCCCCCCCCCCCGTGAATCCTATTCATTGATGAATGGGGAATCAAGTGAACCCCTCCTATTAGTGGGTTTGGATCTTCTCATGTTGTTGGAGGGATTTCAGTAATTTTCAACTATGATTCTGTTAGATTTTACTCAATATGCATATTAATACATTGATATGTATACCAAATGAACTCTAGTCGTTGGAAGATGATTGAAGCCCCCCCCCCTCCTCATATCATTTGTCATAGCAAAAGAAAAGAGTTGTGTAAGTTGCAAAATTTGGTCTAATAAAAGCAGTTATTAATATAGGTTGGGGGTAAGTTGAGAAAATATATTTTAATATAATGGTTTACATAATATTAAACTATTCATTTTAATACATTATTTATTAGAGAAAACTTCTTTTCACTTGTCCCTTATACAAAGAGGGCATGGTCTACAGCATTTTACTTTTGAAAAGGTACAAAATCCCGTTCTCATATTTGAAGATCTCATAATATCTTTTCTTTATATCCAATTATTCACAAAAACCCCATTTTGAAAATTACTCTCCCCAAAAACCCTTTGCCTGACTTATTATGACATCTTGTTAAAAAAAAAATAGATGATTTGTATTATTATAGAATATTAAAAAAAAAGAAAAGAAGAAGAAAGTTATGCATACCACCAGTAGACTTTGATCCACATACACCGACTACTCAAAAGTTGAGAAATGGTAATATGATATGCGTGTGATGTTCCAATATAAGATCTGTGAATAAATTTAATATAAATCCATGAACGAAATTAGTAAAAAATCAATGAACCTCCTTTCGGTTATGAAATTTTTTGAATTTTCTATGTTCAAAATCAAAGGGAATGATGTTGGGGTAAAACGGTCTTTTAAACTTTTTTTTTGTTAGTCTACTTAATGTTTGGATTTACATCGTCTCCTCCCAGTGGTTCTGGGAGGACGGTGGCAACCTTCCTCAGATGGTTGCCACGTGGCTCTCGGTGAATCCGAGACCCACGTCTGAGCCGACACCCAGTCGGCCTGTCGGCTCGGACGTGGGTCTCGAATTCACCAAGAGCCACGTGGCAACCATCCAAGGAAGGTTGCCACCGTCCTCCCAAAAGACGATGTGAATCCTGTATGTTTAGGAGTTGAAAGGGGTGTTAGTGTAATTATCGTGAAAAATGTGGGTGTGTATTATTAAGGCAAACTACAAGAGAGGTTGATGAAATTTTTCCAAAAAAAAAAAATTTTAAAAAAAATTTAGAACAAAATCACTTTCCAATGAAGATTCCCCCTCATCAATGTTTCAAACCGTGTCTTCTTCTAACTCTTTGCCGTGTCTCCATCTTTTCTTCACCTCTAATAGTTTCCCCTTCAAGATCCAAGGGATATCTTATGCACCAAGTTATCTCATTTGCTTTCTGCGCTTCTCTTGTCCTGTCTCAAACCTTCTGAACCCATTGCAATATAAACCAGATGAACAGAGGCTCTTTATGAAGAAAGGAAATGAAGATTCCCAAGATTCCCTTTTATTCAATGTTTCAAACCGTGTCTGGTTAACCCTTTGCCGTGGCTTCTCCATCTTTTCTCCACTTCCTGTTGTTTCCCTTTTAAAATCCAAGGGATATCTTCATCACCAAGTTCTCTGACTTGCTTCCTTCCTTCCCTCCTTTCCTATTAATTAGCTCTTCTCTTGACCTGTTTCAAATTTTTGTGAATGCATTTCAATATAAGACAGAGGAACAGAGGCTCTTTGGTCATTGACGTATCTGTTCTTCGTGGTGGAATGGTTAAGCTAACCATAGTCGGGAGAGTGAGTGATGGGTTGCCTATTGCCCAAGGCCCTCGCTACCTGAATGGAGAGAATGAAAATATGCTGTTCTACAAGCAACAGGGAGAGTTCATACTCAAAGAAATTTCCAGGGGAACCCTCTCACCTTCAAAGATGTCCATTCGCATTGATCACCATTGCTTCTAGTATCCTTTTCTCTTGATTCTGTTCTATAGATACAAACACATTACAGTAGACTTACACATTTTGTCTTGTATACTAATACCCCAATACCCATTTCATTTTCCTTAATTTTGCTGATGCTAAAGCTTCTTGGTCGATAATGGCTTCTGCTATAGCACGTTGTGCGAATCCTCATACCCAAGAAAATTAGCTTTTCATTATCTGCAGGATTTACAGAGAGAATTTGAGAAGGAGGATCCCAGAATTGTAGAGACGATTACCATACCTTACAGCTTCCTTAGATTTGGTAATCTTAACTTTTTTTTTATGCATAACATTCCAGTTTATCCTGCTGTGTTTGTAACTTGTAACCATGTTTAAAAAAAAATGGACCGGGATATGAAGATCCAGCTATCCTGCTATGCTGCCATTGGGATTGTTCCGGTCATCTGATCGCTTTCTGAGAAATGATCAGACTATGAGGCTCATTCATCTCTGATGTTCGTATTTTCCTCAACATAATGTGAATCTTCTTGCTAAATGTAAACATCCACTTATCTACCACTCAGTAAGGTTTGGTGAATGGCACTGATGCTTAAAAAGCTCTTAGCCGTGTTTACTTGCTGGGTGTTAGTTGGTGTAAGCAATAGGCTGGATTGGCCGTGCACTAAAAACCAAACATAGAACCCAAGATGACCCAAGAAATCATTAATATTTGGTTCACTCCCTCAGGCATACGTACAGAGTCTAATCTGCAGTTGAGTATGTTTCAGATTAAAACATAGGCCTTAATAAGGTAACCCTTCAAAGGACTAATTTGAGACAAATGGCATATGAGGTCAATACTTAAATCTTAAATCTTGAACTTGCTATTTACTTATTTAGATTTCAACATACTTATACTTTATTTTTGTACTCTACCATGGGCAGATACTGTGATAGGGAATATTAGGAAACAATATTTAGATACAAGAACACAAGCGAATCTCTCTAAGCTACATGCTAATCGTGGACAAGAACTAGATATCATGACAGAAGATATCTCCAAGATCATTGAAAATAAACGACATTCAGGTACAGTTTCTTTTATGCTTTCATTTTTTTTTCTTCAAAGTCTCCTACTCATATGCAAGTTGTACTTTTAAGGTGGTTATCTAACGAGATATAATTTTCTATATGGTCAGAGGTTTCAGAAAGAATGTTGTTGAGCTCTCGTACTGTATCCTCTATATGGTGTTCTCCTTGTCTTGAGGTAGAGTATGTTGACAGTATATATTGTTGTTCTCCAGTGCTATTCAACTGAGCCAACCAAATTTTAGCATGTTAAAGAGAATGAAAAATGTTTTTGTCCTGGGGCCATGTGTCCACCAAAGGCAGTACTCAGGACCAAGATTAGCCTATCATTACTCCAAAGTGAATAAATAATAGTAGAAACTGCACATAATGATTTTTCCTTCTTTATGCTAATTTGAATTGTTTTCATACGCAGGTGATTGCCTTGAAATGGACACCTATTACCATCACTATTGTGGTTGCCATTGTCATCTTATGGAGCTACATCATCCTCTCAGAGAATATTGTCTTTTAGTTCATGAAATGTCCCCCTTCAGAGAAGGACTGGGGGAAAAGATGATTAATTTCTTTTAATTTTTTTTAAAATTTTTTTGTTACTACAAAGCTAAGATACTGAAAAATACAAGTTCGTGTTTTGGGAGGTACCTTTGAAGATATGACATGAATCCTGAAAATCCATGTAAGAAACTGGGGGGACATAAATGAGGTCAATTGATTTGTAAGAAGTGTACTATGGCTATTGTGGCACATCCGTGGAATGAAATTCATAGTCAGTTTCCAATCCTGTCATCATTATTACAGCATTAACCAATTATTCTGGATGAGGATACATGGTGGAAGCCGTTGTCATCTGCTAGGACTCATGAAAAGGGCTTGTTAATGCTTTTCTTCATTTAGATAACTAAAAATGCATTGACTAAAATTGCACCTTAAACAGAACCCGTTCCAAGAAATCGTGAAAAACCATTTGAATGGGAGAAAAAAAAAAGTGGGGGAGAGAGAGAGAATGGTAAACTGGAGAATAGATCGGAGTTTTCTCCCTCTCCCATTAGTTGCACCTATCTTACCTTCTCCAACTGTATCTAGTTGTACTGAGAGAGCTACTTTCAGATTTCAATATCTTTTCCATCAATGTTGTCAAATCCATAGCTGTAGGATCCCCTTGATTTGTTCAGAATTTATTTACTCTATCCAGAATTAAGCCCTTCACAATCCCTTCAACTCCTCCATCTTAGATCTCAACCCAGCTACATTTATTGCTACAATCTCCCCATTTGCATTCATCAAAATCTTATCTGAACATACTTTTGAACAATGCAAAATATACCAAAAGCCTTCATTGTATCTAGCAATGTTCTAAAAAGAGTCAATTCAAACCTCACTATCTTTGTGCAATGAAATCGTGGCCTACTGTTGCCCCGAAAACGCATTTTTGGGGGGTTTAGCTTTATTTGATATTCTTTGATCCTTTCTAAAAACGTTCTGAAAGCTTCCACATGCCCCTGCCTAGTCTTTGACTTGACAATCATATCGTCAATATAGACTTTTATGTCCTTATGTATAAGGTCGTGGATTACTGTGGTTGTTGCTCTTTGGTAGGTTGCCCCCGCATTGTTGAGTCTGAATTACATCACCTGTAATGAAATGGTCCCCATTGTGTGATAAAGGAGGTCTTTTCTTTATCATAGGGTGCCATTCTAATCTGGTTATAACCCAATAAGTCAGCCCTAGCCTTTATCCGGCTGATCATTCTGCTAGCATATTGCATTCACGCCCCTGTTTGACTACGCTAGGGGATGTAGTTGTAAATACGTTAGTTTTAGGGGGTTGTTGGCTCCGCCTGTTATCTCCTTCTACAACATGCTGTCGTCTCACCATATTTATTCCATATGTCACTTAGTCATCTTTGCCTCGTTGCAGGTCAGCCCCTCAGAGCTATGCTCTGAGCACTTTATTCAGTGACTCCGCAATTACCCTCTGAACGACTAAAACAATGTAAAGCTTGAAGATAAGCGTTGTACTCTATTAATTTCTCAGTACCTGTAGTCGGCTAGGCGTTAGCCGGTCATTCTGCCAGATCCCCTTAAAAACTGTAAGTGCAAGGCTCCCTGCATGTTGCTCACGCCATTCGAGGTGGCCCAGCCCAACATTCATTCATTCAAAGTCATGTAATTAACACTTGGGCTGATTTCATCAACATTGCTAACCTTGTTATGAAAGTTATGCATGAACGTAATGCTCACAACTTCCCTCTAGACTTAGCTGCTGTTGAAGCTCCATCTATAAATGGATATGATTTAGGCCTTAGTATATACGAGTTGTTGAAGGAGCAATCGCCAAATGCCAATCCTCCTAGTTTGAAAGAGAAAAAGAGTTAAGAGTTTTGAGAATGAGAATCAACTTTTTTTTTTTTTTTTTCTTCTAGTAGTAATAATACACTAAGATAAGATGACTAGCGTGGTCCTTCCCCTTGCTTAGTAGCCATGCATCTAGGCTTGAACCGCTTGACCACATCATCACTGTTTGATAACTTTACTTCTCCAATAAGGGTAGCTTCTAGCCTTCTTCATTATAACATTTAAGCAGAGGTGATGTCATCAACTAACAAAAACGAGCAAACGGACTGCAGCTGCCTGTAACAATTTTTAAAAATAAAGGGAGGCGGTTGTAATTGTCCAAAACTTTAGGGTAGGGCTTAGAATTATGGCAAAGTTCAGGGGAGGTACAAGTAATTTACCCATAAATCAATTAGATCACCAAGCCTCCTATTTATTTAGTTGATTTAAAAATAAAGAGGACATAAATGCCCCTGAACATAATTCATTACATATACAGAAACCCTAATTTCCTGAAAGTACAAAACTTCCCCTGCTAATAACACCAAGATCTTTTTTGCCAACTCCTGGGTTTGGCAACAAAATTTGTTTTCACAGGCCAATAAGCAAGAAATCAATGACAGAGGTATGATTGAAAACCATCCAATGTCATAGTCCTTAAAATCTTGTACATAAATGGCCCTTAAAATCTAAAGAAGTCAAAGAACACAGGAACAGAGAAAATGTGAAAGAACATGTACAATTTTATTTATTGAAACTACTGTGAGTACTCCAACAAACCTGATTAGCCGAGAATAAGTCAAACTGTGAAGATTATGGAAATTTGAAGGTATTTTGTGCTGGCTTATTAAAATAGCTATGAAAATCCCCATTGTTGTTGATCAAATTCCTTGCTAAAATTGGAATCTTGAAGAACTAAAATTTCAGAAACAAACTTGACGTCTCAAAAAAAATATTTCAACAGAATTCTACTTGTTTATAATTCACAAGGAAAGGAAAAAAGAATCTGCTTCAAGTCAAACAGACTAATGTGCTCTTGTAGAAGTGGATGGGATTTCAATAGATTAATCATAGAAGAGATTTGACTAAATTATCCTGTGCACAAAATTTAATAATTAATACAAAGAACTGCCAGAAGGGCAAGATGCACAGGAAGTGATAAGAATCAGATTATCAAATAAATAATGCATTTACCTCCATGGCTTTAATGTTGGAAAGCCTTATCTGTTGATGTCCAAGCAGGATCAGTGTTCAGTCCACCAAGAGGTTTCTGCAATCAACGAAATGACAACATAGATATAGGCAAAATGGAGATGATAATAAGTGCTGATATTGCTCAGACATCACATCATAAGTTTTACAATACATGTCAAAACTTGGCACCTGACCTCAGTATGTGCAGTCAGTAAACTTAGTTGGCACCAAGCACAGGTTCCCAAGAAAGGAGATGTTTCCAAGCCTTTTGAAAAATTAATGAACAGGACCAATTCAGGGATGGACTTTGACCTGTCAAACACCCTCAAAATCTTCATTTCATTAACACAGATAGCAACCCATGTTGATTCAACATAGACTGGAAAATCATCAGGTAACAAAACTGTAGACAGTACCAGTGCAAAATGGCAGAAGCAGATATCTAGAGACATTTTACATAGAACATGTGCCATGGAGCCTCAATTTGCTTCTGATTGATAGGACATAACCTGGTATATGATCCAGTTATAGGATGTTAAACTAATTTCTTTTCGAAGTTCTCTGTGCATAATAACAGTTTTTGTAGACAGGATTTCCTACCAACATGTTGGAATAAGATATTCAGTTTCATTAAAAATAAAGGACATGGTATGCGGGTTGAGAGTGCATGAACTGCGGCAGGATGTGCATCCCCAGCTGGGTCCTTTCTGAGTTCTTTTGGTCATCCCATGAAATAAAGAAGAAAGCCCAAAAGATTGCAGTTATTCAATGGAAAGTATAAGGTGGGGCATTCGGCACATGGATGATGGAACCTTAAATGAAACAAATGGGGTGATTCGGGTGAAACCCTAGCATTATTTAGACATGTTCACGGAGCTGAACAACAATGATGATTGATAACATTGCTGATGTTGGACATTGTGCCAGAGAAGTTTTCTTGACTGCTTGGCTAATAATACTGAATCTGTAGCCCATTGAAAATACAAGCAATGTCTCATACAAGAAAGATAAACATGACAAGAGATTCAGACACTTATAGTTATGATTCCATCAGCAAATCTGGGCTTGTAATGTTCTGCAGCTGCCTAAACAAGTTCACACCAATAATGTAACTCATACATACCCCCAGTGGCCACCCCAATGAAAAAATATGAATTGAATACCTTTGGAGCCGCATGGGAAGATTTCCACAAGATTGCAGCACATGCTTCTGGACTGCATAAGAAATAGGATACTTAAAAGTATGTTAATCTTAAAGCAATCATGAAAGGTTAAAAAAGTAAGTTGCAACACTTCAATATCTAGTAAAAAATAAATTATTCTGGGAAAACAAGCTCTATTATCATAAAGATTTAGCTCATACTGCTTGACCTCAACATAATGTATAATTTTCCAAAACAACCCCACTAAGCTGATGAGAATTCAATAAATGCCATAGGGTTTGAGATATTAGATGATCATTCTGTCTCATCTGAGTAAGCACCAGTTCCAATTTGAGTATTTAAACAAAAAAAAGCTTGAATTTTGAATCATAATAGGATTCACTTAAACATGTGATTTGTCCAGTTCAATATGAACTACAGAGTTTGACAAATTGTAATAACTGCTATTCATGACTCTTAAAGTATTGTACTGGGCTTATCCTTCCAAGTTTCAAACTTTCTAGTGTTGGAATTTTCAATCACTTGGAGTTGAAAGTAGGATCTTGTAGAGCATTTCTCCCTTCTATTTGTTTGTCTCTTGGCAAGATAGATTCTCATGCCTTTGAAATGATGCGTCCACTGTGAAGTGATTATACGATAACAGCTTCTCCCTTCTTGCTTTCTGGCTTCAGCTTCTAAGATATGCATGGATATTTGCCAAGTCGATTAGAAGTTAAACAGGGATAGCATTAGCTTTGCAAATTGATGATTGGGATCTATGCCTATTCACTTTCCACGTATTCTTACCCTTACCAGGAGAGCCAAATTAGGCCTAGTAGTAAATCAACATAACAACTAAGTCTAAGCTCATCCAATAATATAACCTAAACAACCTAGGACGACCCAAACAACTTAGAACACCTTAAAAATAAACTCGTTGGGAAAATAACCCTGCTGGACTACAGTAAGACCCAACTATAGACCAGAACAGAAAGTTACAGAATTGACCATTAATAAAGAAAATAAAAAAGACTAAGGAAGTAAAACACTTCAAACCAACTTGAACACTTGAAATTTATAATTGCCAACCCTTTGGTTTAGTTGACCTGTTGATGATTGGTGGGAGATGCCTGAGGAATCCTTACGGGCCCATGAAGGACTGCCTCTCTTTCTTCTTGAGGACTTAGGATGCCACAGGGGCATCATTCCCCATACTGGGTTGAACTTCCCACCTTAGTTTGTTCCTCATCTCCAAGCTTCCCTTATTAATATAACTATATAACTCCATAATCATTTCTCAGTTGAGTGAATTCTTAAAATAAATTCTGTACCAAGAAGACAAGAAGATAAGAAGATATAAGTAGGACACTAAAATCACCTGAATATATAAAAGGCACAATTCTTTAATATGAATAGTTTGTTGGCACAACCAATGGCAAGAGCACCACCAGATCCTTCTTTTAAACATTAACATTGGAATTTTCAGGCCAAAAATTGTCCTGACGTTATGCTTCCCTCTGGATATAATCAATTGGACCAAAGCAATATATACAATACATTCCGAAAACATACTTAAAGGCGCATCCAAATTTATGTAATGATAAAAAGATACAACTTGACCGAGCTCCTCTGATTTGAGATCTGCAAATGCCTCAGGTGTGTCAATAAACTAATGATGGGAATACCATGATGATCAGCATTATTCATCATATGCAAGGTCTTCTATAGCTGTTCATTATCGAATGTTTTAATGAGCTCAGTACGTTAACATTCCCAAAAACCAAGAAGTGCATCTGGCAGCCAACTATTTCCATCATATGTATAAGCTATGCATTAGAGCTTGCTTAGCTGGTGCTCGACAGATAAAGGTTTCCCTACTTCATTCATAACCCAGGCAGAAACATTAGATGGACGGACTCAAATCTTGATAAACTAGACAAAGAGCAAGCAACAACCCAAATCAAGTGGACAGGACAAATTTAAAGCCACAAAACGTTTAGTTATTTTGTCCTGAACTTTCAGGTAGTTGTTGCTGGAGATTTTAACAAAACTGAAAGTCATTAGTGATACACATTGCTTATCCTATAACATACCCATGAGGAGTTGGCATTGTGAAATTGCACTGAATATTCTCCCTTGCGTCCCAACCTTTTTGATGGCCTATTGAACACTTACCTTTTGCTATAAATATTTCCAATCCCAGTGACAATTGGTGGATCATTATATCCTCACGATCTCCATGGATCTCCACCCACTTCAAAATACATAGGAACAATGGGTAAAGCGACTATTTTAGGTTGCCATTATAGAGTGTTTGTGATAATTACGATATGGTCATGCCAAGCAATTTGCAAACATTGAATGGGGATCAAGCGTGTGTATACAGTGAACACCAAAAAAATGTATTAATTAAATTAAGAACTGAACTGTAGTGAATTTCTGAAATCATTTCAAATATAGAGATTAAGAACTGCAATAAGTGTGCAACATACATGAACACCCAAAAATTTGCTAACTAGTTTCCTAGCTTACATGTGCATAGTGGGTTCAGGAAATCCGCAACTGGGCCCTTTTCTCAGAAATTACTCAACAGACGCCTAGCTGGCCAAGGATTGAAGAAAAATACAAGTGAAACATAGGAAAAAAAAAAAATGAAAGACACTTTGCTTTAGCAGGACTCCACTGCATTTGATCCATTACAACAATTCCTCAAGAACATGAGCTTGATATTAAAATAAACAAACTATTGAGTTATCCAACCCAAAAGAGCCGTTAAGAGGAGAGGTCCAACCAGTATACGAAGTTATCTGAAATCCAAAGTCAGTCAATGTGGTATTATCCCAAACACAAATTGCTGAACATTAAAATTAGTCTGCATAAAAAACAGAAGAATTTACCAACCACAAGATCATTATTCAAGCCCATAAGCTTAAGTACTAAGACAAGGACGCTACACTAATAATTAATAATGTAGAGCATAATTTATATCGTACAGATTAGAAAAAAAAAAAAAATTGAAGTCTCCTGGAATCTTATACAGTTCAAGTAGAAGCTAAAGAAAGTTTTTATAAACAATTAAAAAGTAAACTCATCAAAATTCAATTCAAGAAACGGAGCTCCACAACAGAAGTTCTAACCGTTCAGAATCATCCAGATAAAGAAAAATTGATGGCAGGGGAAGGGTTTGCGGTTTTCATGAGGAGATACTGATAAAAGCCAACGCTGTACAGTGAATCCGACTTCACGAACTGTTCTGACTACCTTTAAAACAGCGTTTATTGCTCTGGCTAGCCGTTCAGGCTACGAAATCGAACGAAATATATTTCCACTCTCCACTCTGGATGTTGAAATTCAGCTTTCCGACATCACCATTAACAATAGTCTGAGGCAATAAAGAAAAACGCAGGAGCATAGTGAGGCGTGGCATCCAAGTAATATGGTTCGAGAAGATACTGTAGAGAGGATGAACCGAAACAGTGACGCTTCCCAAAAGATTCAAACGCTTCACCTTTTATGAAACAAGTACAAATGGTAGGAAAGATGAGTAGGCATCAAAGACATGTCAATCCAGATCCAAACACGAAACAGAATACTCCCTCTGAAAATCTGTTTCGTTCAGTAGCAAAAATTTTTTTTGCCACGAGGAAAGCTGACATGGCATTTCAGAACATTCTCCTTGCAGTATGTGCTCTTTTTTGGGTTTTTCTTTGTCTACGTGGTTTAAGGTTTTATAGCACAATTTGCCACGTAGACAATGGACATTTTACAACTTGGCCTCGACGATAAGGCTTTAAGGCTGCAACTTGGGCCTGAAAAGCCTCAGTCCGCCTAAAATTTTCGTTGCTTGGGCTACGGTTTCAGCCCGTGGGCCAGGCTTCATAGACATTTGTATGCAGGTTTCTTTTAAAACAGGAGATAAAATAAGAAAGCCATAACTGTCAGAGTGTCAGGGCAATTAAGAACCTTGATTTTTATATTTAAAGGTTTAAAGTTATACAGGCTCTCGAGCCTGGCCCAGCCTGAACCCTAGTGGGTTGGGCTTAGGTTAAGGCCATGTTAGATCCGCGTCCCAACCCAACCCCACCCCCCCCACAAAAAAAAAATAAAAAAAATACAAGACAAAAAGAAAGCATTTCTTCTAATCATTCACTGAAATACAAGTCAAAACACATTTTGAGCTGACAAAAATAAAGTTTGGTATGCATTATGTGTTTTCTAATGGAGTCCATTTTGAAATGTGCTATTTAGTTCATTTTACCTTTTGAGCTTAGAATTATAATGTCTTGTGCTTTAGCCCATTTCTATTCTATTAAGAATGCATTCTATATATATTCTGAGAATCATTTCTAAGATTGTATTACAAGATTACATACCAAACCCAGCTTAAGGCTTCTATGACTTTTATTCGCTTGTCTTTTAAATTACTCCTAATGATGACAACGTGAGAGGGTAACTTGTCTTTTTGTAGTTTGTTTTCTATCTCATTTACAGATCTAATGGAAAACTGACATGTGGTCGATATCGTATATACAATTTTAAAACACGATAGGATCGGAGATCGATCAAACCCAAAATGGATATGAATCGACTGATCCAATCAATCTAATACCGACTATTTAAACCATGTTCCCACCAAAAAGAGTAATGAATATCCAGAATTCTCATACCCAATCATTCATATAGTAGAGAGGTTGAATTCAGGAAGCAGTCTCCACCGTCATCTATTATTTGATTGCATGTGGATGCTAAAGAATATTAAATCAAGCAAAAATTAATATAAATCCATAGTTATTTTGTTTGTTTGATTTTATTCAAACTCGATATGTTGACAACTTCCATTAATTAAACTCACCCTTTAATTTTCAAGCTCTTTCATTCCATGCCCTACATGGAAATTATGAGTCAGTGGTATGAGACTCAATATTAAATTATGAGCATCAAAATTAATGTAGGTTCTATATCCAAGTGCAAGTCTCTTTCAATCATTTTGAGGAGAATCAACCAGATATTCAAAATTCAAAACAATTGAGATTTTTTCTGTGGGTACCCAAAAATTATATTAAATAGGAAATGGATCGACCCTAGAAATAATTGAGATTTTTTGCGGTAGTGTCGCTTGACCTAATGAAGCTCACCAGGCTAGCGCCTAGCACTTAGCACCTAGAGATAAAATGTAATCTTAATATTAAGAATAATCACACATTGGTTAAGTCTAAAATCTTGTGTCTTATATTCTTGAGAGTCTCTTTACTTAATAGTTCGAACTTTTGAGATAGAAACTTAATACTTAGATCTTTAAAAAAGAAAAAAAAAATTGAAAATAAAGATGCAAACACGCCAATATAAACATAGGATGACGAATTGATAATACCTATGTCTATAAATAAGTATTGGATAGGAAGAGCTTTTTGTTTACATAATATCTACAGGTGAAATATTTGTCTTGAATTAATGATAAGGAAGCTACCATGCCAATTGAGACTCTTTTGAATTGTTTTAATTAGAAGAGAAAACGATGGAAAGAGAACTTAACAAATTATTTTATATGAAACAAGTGACTCATATATAATGTGACAATGTGACAGTTAAATTGACATTTAAGTTGCATTTGTATAGATACACATATGTAGATAGAAAACGATGTAAAATAAATTTTAACAAATTATTTTCTCTAAAAGAAAGTGATGCATGATGTGAGAGTGTGAGGGTAACGGGTAATGGGTACGACAGTTGGGGCGAATTCCTCTCCTTGTCTGAAAGAAATTTGTTTTTTGTTGGATCTTTTGCAACTATGCAACCCCTGTAGTCCCATTTGGACAGTTGGATTGCATTGATGCACTTGTAAATGTGCTCTCAATGACCTGGATGCGGTTGTAGGGCTGCATGGCTTCAAGAAACCCAAAGAGGTTTTTTGATCCTGAACCTCAAATTCAATTCGTTTGAATAAATAAATCAGCATTTACAGAAAAAGACTGTGATAGTTAAATTGACATCTAAGATAGATTTATGTTTTTTTTTTTTTTTTTGGCTAACAACGGGTATCTAGGCCTTTGGTCTGACTAGTCTCGCACTAGTCCGGCAGGTCCATACTGACCCCACAATTGCATGAACCAGGTCATTCTGGGATTGAATGAAAACCCTTCCACTTGCAAGAAAGAAAGAACACTTAACACCCCCTTGTGAGTGGCCCCACGACAATAAAATGACTCGAACTCAATACCTTCAGCTTTTTAAGGTGTAAGCTCCTTGCCAATGGAGCTACCACCTTGGCATATACAGATTTTTTTTTTTGTTTTTTTTTTTGTTTTTTGTTTTGTTTTTGTTTTTGGTAAAAGGCTTTGACAGATTTATGTAAATTATATAGATTATATAAGTAGAGATGACAATTAGATGTAACTCTAATAATTAATGATAGCTTGATAGAACTGTTTGTCCTTGATCTTTCGGATCATTCTCATTTCCTTGAATGATCATGCTCACCAATCCTCTCCGTTGGAAAGAGAATGAATGAGAGAAGAGAGTTTGAGCTTGATGCAAATAGTTAAAATATCTTTTGTTTCATACAATTATCATTCAAATAAAAAGTTATTCAATATATCAATACTTACATCTCCCACACCCGGCGGGCAAACTGGATTCATATTATTCACAAAATGTTTGGTCTTTGTTTTCATCTTTGGTTACTCGATAATTTCATTAACATGTATTCCAAGTAGGTCAATAGTTGAATTAGCATCCAAAGTGTGTGTAAGTTGAAGGGGGTAGGAATGTCATTTGAATTATAATTTGGTAGATTATAGTTGACAAGTTGATAGCACTATATTCACATTTTTTTTATTGAAAACATGATTTCAATATTCATTAGGATAGTTTCAACAATGTAAATAAGCACTAGAAAAATAAGAGATAAAAAAATGTAATACTGGGAAGTCCATTTCATTGGCAAGGATGCCTCATGTTGCTTGGTATCTTCTGCACTCTCTCATCAGTTGATGTTTATTTTAACCAAAAATAATAATAATAATAATAAATAAATATTTTAATTATTAAAAATATTACTTTGAAATATTGAGATCATTTTCTTTTTTCACACTTCATATTTTGTTTTGATTAGATTGAGAAAAAAAACACTTTGCGAGGAGTAAACTTTTTTTTTTTTTTTTTTTTTCTGATTTATGAAGTAAGAAAGGTGCGGCCGTGCAGGCCTACGGAGGAGGAGAAGGGGAAGGGGAAGGGGGAGGGGATCCACATCTTCTCCCGCCTGAGTCTGAGCGGGAGAGTTGACGGTCAAGATGAATGGTCGCCATTTGGTTTTTGGGTGGATCTGAGCCTTCCATCTTAGCTGATACCCCTGTTGACTCAGCTTGTCAGCTGGGGTGTCGGCTCCGATGGAGGGCTCGGATCCACCCGAGAGTCAGGTAGCGGCCATCTATCTGGGCCGCCAACTCTCCTGCCCAAACTCAGACAGGAGAGGATTTCTATACAAGAGCAGGTACAATGGAAACTAAGTCAATGCCTCTTGACACAAGCTGGGGTCACCAAAACAGACCCTTATATAAAGGTAACTATGTTTGTAACCCCAAGACAATTCAATCGTAAAGACCAACACTTCGTAGAGATCATGAATTCAACTCTCCCTAATGCTTGTTTACCAAAAAAAAAATTTGTCACCGAACTAGTTATAATAGAGTTTTGTGCTTCTTTTTCTTTATCATTGACCACGTCATTGCTCTCTTTTTTAAATGAGATTATTTTTGTAATTCTTTATCATCGTCCACCGCAACCTCCACACCACCTATTTCTAATTTCTTTACCCTTCTCCTTTTCTCTCATTTTTTTACTTTCCACCTCCAGTCTCCACCAATATCCCTTGAAAATCGAAGCCTAATTGATTACAAACAAGGTTCAAGTCCACAGGACCGTGATCCCGACTGGATCCGGCTCTATCACTTTGAAAATTGCTTCCGATCCGGATCGAGATAGGTCATAAGATCGGCCCTATTTCCTTAATTCACTCTTTAATTAGATCAACTCTTGCTGACACCGAACTTGCACGGATCGGCCCCCACTAATCCTAATCCGGTTCTGTCAGGATCGATGGATAGGTCTCGATTCCTAAAACCATGATTACCAACGAACCTTATATATAATAATACCCTTGATACTTTTTTATTTTTAATTTTGGTGTGAATGTGACTAAGTTTGAGCCAAGCTCAGCACGGGCGATCCAGTCACTGTTATAAAAATATTTATTTTATGAAATGTAAAGCTGTGAGTTGACAATGATCAATATGTTTAAGATCCGTAGGAGGATTAGTTCCTGAGCAACGTCATTGTTGAAGTTGAAAGGTGCTTCTCTCAGCTGACCAGTGTACTTATTTGCAAATATCAAAGCCGCCCCCCTATAAACTGGTCTATTCCACACCAACCTAATTAAGTCCTTTTTCAATTTTCACATCAAAATCTCAAGAAACGTATAACTCCAAATCAAAATCATATTTACATCTTTAATAACAAACCTCGTGTAAGGTATGAACAATATCATCAAACAATTGAGGTTTTAATAATTAACAATTACAACACTGATGATCATATGATCTTCAATGATCAGTAGATTACATCATGAACCAAACTGAAATCATTACAACTTTGTCCAACAGAAACAAATTCGCTGAACCCATTTCCAGCTATGGAATCGAACTGAGGAATAAGTCTATCGCCGGTGGCAGATCCATTACCGAACACATTATGGAATTCACTACCAAAAGGTCCATCAAAGTGTAACAAGTTAGGTCTGAATGTATCATCATCAAGGTTGAAGTCGTCGGAGCTGTTATCTCTAGGAACCATTGTTTCAGCAGGGCTGACGAAGTTGTTCCGGCCCTGAACATGATCTAAGGAGAGCCACTCGGCGAATAAAAGCTTGGGGAGGGAGCTCTGTGTTGTTTCTTTAGGAGGGTTGTAATGAAACTCTTGAGTCTGTAGAACTGATTGGTCTGTATCGGTTGGAGAGTCTTTCATGAGTTTGAAAGAATCCAAACTTGCCACTTGGATGGTGGGATGTGTTGGTGTAGGTGTAAATTCCATGAGAAACTGAGAACTGCTGCTGCTTTGAGCTCCTAGAGCTTCAGCTTTTATAACCTTCTTCTTCAGGTAGGAATTCCAGTAGTTTTTGATCTCATTATCAGTCCTTCCAGGTAAATGCTGAGCAATCTGTGACCACCTGAATCAAAAGATGAACCAATTGTTAATGATAAGGACCGTAGACTATTTCATAGTTGGTGTGGAACTAAACTTTCAATGCTCTTCTGCACGTGTGGCGCGTACTACAATCGTACGAAGATGGTGAAAACCTGCTTTGACAGTATGTAAAATTTCAATCTCAAAAATTCGAACTAGTAAGTGGAGGGACTCTAGGGGACTGTAGACTAGTTAATAGTCAATGTGGGACTAAACTCTCAACACTATTCCCCTCGCACATACATGGGACATTATGTTCTTAGACACGTGGAGACTGAAGACAATACTATGTAAAATTTCTATCCCAAAAGTTTGATCTGATAGGTAGAGAAAATCAACAGACTAGACTAATTGGTAATTTGATGTGGCGCTAAACTCGCAACAAGTTATTAATCACCTTGCGTTAAAACTTAAAATCATTTTATGATTAATTACTTACTTGTTGCCTAACATGTGATGGAGGGCCAAGATCGTCTCCTCCTCTTGAACAGTGAAGAGGCCACGCTTCAAACCAGGTCTCAAGTAGTTAATCCACCTTAGCCTGCAACTTTTCCCACTCCTTTGCAAACCTGAAACAACAATAATATACAAACATGTCAAATTCAAGGGCATTTTGGTCATTCTATTATTTTATGAAAACCCAACCGAGGAAGGTTCAATTGCTTCCCCAGAACCGTTCTAAGCTTTCCTTGCCAGCTTCTCTCTGCATTTCTTTAATTAAGCAAGAAACTTGTCTTACACAGGGAGTTTCCATTTTCAGAAAAAAATTTCTGTAACAACCCAAGCATGGTGTACAATGCCCTACCCCACTAAAAAAAAATTAAATTCTAAATGAATGAATATTTCTGCAACTGAATTAATTGTGATTATTTCAGACTCCTTCTGCATGGTAGCAAGATGCATTACATGCTATTATAAACTGAGTGCAACTCACCAGCTTTCAGAGGAACGGAGCTCCAGCAGCCATGGCCGTACTGGATGATATAATTCCTGAGCTTATCGTCTTCTTCAGGTGACCATAGCCCTTTCCTGTGTCTCTGCTTTGGCTTCTCACACGATTTGCATCCCATTTTTTGCCTCTGAAACTTGGAAGAAGTTCTCTTTTCTCTTCTCTGAGTAAGAGTTGATGAGGGGGATAGGATTCTTCAAACTGTTCTTCTGAAAGGACACGACAAGAGAGGATTAGAATTTAAAGGAGGATTAGTTGAGGAATACTCTATTAAATTATTCATTCTTTTAATTATTATAGTTTTGATTATTGCTTTTTAATTTTTTCTTTAGGAATAAAGAAATAAAAAAAGAAAACCTCTCGGGGGTCCCCAATGACAAGCTGAAGTAAAATAAAATATACAAATGAAAATTAATAAATCACAAGAATAACTGACGTACTACACTCCACCTCTCTTAAGACTTGTTAATTATTGTGGTTGCTACTAGCTAGCTGCTGTCTTCTCTGCAAGCTTAGAAGAATTAGTATTTGAACTATTACCCTTTTCTTCCTGTGTCTTTTTTTTTTCATGGGACCTTAGTAATATATTGACCAGGTTCTAGTTACACCCTCATAAATGGGAGAAGAATGAATCCATCACCGTTTATATTCGATAAGTCCTACGCTTTAGAGGTACGGATTTCATACCATACGAACAGTGATGGGTCCCGTGGAAAGTATATCGTTCACGTACCTACAGGTGAACCGAACTCTAATTTGTGACCATACAGGGTAGGGAATCAACGTAACTCACGGGCGTGCATCATTACATCATAACATAGGGTTATAATCATAATATTCTTATGATCTATAGTTAATACTTTAGAGTTTTATGAGTATATATGGACCATGGATATGGACCATTGGACAATAATCTCTACTTAGGATCTTTTTAGTATGGACCATATAGAGAGGAACCAATATTGGACAAGGTTCCAATTAATGGGCCCTATTAAAATATCTCTAACCTTAAGATCCAATAGATGGGGGGAGCCTAATCTATTTTGAAATATGTGATTAAAAATGAAATTCTGATGCGATGATGGTTAGATTCATTTAACTGATCTGGTTCTTCAGAGTAATTGGTTTGACAATTACAATGAGAATTTAATCATAACCATCTAGCAGTCTTAATTAGAAACTTACTCAAGTCAGGTTATTATATTTAGAAAAGTGAAGAAATTAAGGGAATAAGTTCTCAATTGTCAGCCTCTTATAGCGTCCAAGCAACTAGTTTCTTAGAAAAACCTTTTCTGGTTTGAGTTAGGTTTGGTCTGACTGGTAAGACCTATCCATGAACCAAATGACAAAAATTAACCCTCTAATTTTCCTAGTCAATGCACATAGTTACCTTGAAGTTTGATGGAGACTAGTCGTTAGACCCTTAAATGGTGGATATCCAGTCATCACACCTTATACTATTTTTCTTTAATGGGTCCGGCTAAATGTCACCTACCTTGTGACATAAGTTGGTGGTACTGATTCTATTTAATCCACATTCATTGGCCATCACATAAATCATAGTATACAAGGATAGTTTTGATATTTTAAAAGAGTGATCTGTTAGATCTGATAAGATTTGACGGTTCAAATAATTGGTGACAAAGCTATCTATTACTTACTTGGGTGACAACAAATTTTTCCCTTCTTTAATTCATTTGAACCAAAAAATATTTGACGCTGCCACTTGGGAGATGGTGATTAAAGACTCTTTCAAGTTTCTAAACGTGATTCTGTAGTCCTCTGATAATCTAGCTTAATTTCGGGAATAAAGAAATGTAGGTTGCATCTTAAAAATTGCAGCAGCGGGGACAACCTGGGGACGACATTGTACAGTGAATAGAAAAAGAATGGACAAGTCTTATAGAGCAAGATAGAGAATAATGAAATCAAAGACGTATCATTACAGCCAAACGGAGAGAGAAAGAAAGAAAACTCCATGAGAGAGAGCTTGCACAATAATGGGCATTGCTAACAAGACAAAATTAACCTGCTTGTTTGGTATTATAAATATTTCTTTTTCTTCAACCCAATATATATATATATATATATATATATATATATATATATATATATATATATATATATATATATATATATATCTTTTTTCTTAAAAACTACACACGGCCTTAATTTGTCTCTTTTGAAATTGTGAAGTAGTGAAATTAACTTTTGTTTAACACAAGTCTTTCATATAAATTTGTGAAACTGTCTGTTAAACAGATAGGTTCGGGAAAGAATAGTTTCTAGATCTCTGAGATATATTTCATTATCAGAAAAGTAAAGTACAATGTATAGTATATCTATCTATATATACAGATTATATCTTTAAATAAACAAAACAAATGGACTACATTAGTACATGTCACTATATTCTCCAACACTGTCCAGTAAGTTATTCTTCAAAGGTTAGATATATCTTTGAAGTCGTAAAAAATTATCATCTTTTTTCTTACAAAATCATACTATGTATTTTTTGTGGATAAAGTCATACTATGTAGTAGTGACACGGGTGAAAGTAGTTATTATATTCATTCATATAGTCTAAATTGATGTCTAAATTTCAAAAGAAGATTGATATATGAGTTTCATTATTGCACAACCTATGGTAATTTTCTTTATAAAAATGATATACCCATGAAATCTCATCAGTTATCCATGATGCATCCGTTTACTCGCTGAGTGTTTTGTTTACGCATTAATTGTGTATTTCGTTGTATTCCTAGGGAGAATAACAATATTATTGATTCCCTCGCCATGCATACCCTGTCTAAATTGTATACGATAATTTGGCGACTGTGCACTCCATGGCTTTACAACTTATGTGTTTCTCATGCTCTTTTGAATAGATTGCTTTTCAAAAAAAAAAAAAAAAAATACAACGTTGCGTTGATTATTGTTGGTATCTTAAAGTATCTAATCGTGTTACGCGGAAACACGAACAATCAAGAAACACAAGGGTTTAGTTTGTTCAGTAATACATCTACATCTACTAGGGAAGACAACGACTAAATACTTTCATGGATGACCTAATTCATAATCCCTATTCTCTCCCCACCATTGCTAAAAAAATTAATGGACAAGTGGGTTAA
The DNA here is from genome assembly GCA_028583415.1 of Protea cynaroides. Lineage (NCBI taxonomy): Eukaryota > Viridiplantae > Streptophyta > Magnoliopsida > Proteales > Proteaceae > Protea > Protea cynaroides. Next base: position 93,008,922 of record CM053275.1, on the reverse strand, counting down.
ACCCTTTAAGATTGGTAACTAAGAGATGAAAGGGGTTTGAAACCTCATGTCTCATACAGCTCGTTACAATCTCAAACAACTTCAAATCCTAGAAGGATATGGTGGGTAGGTTGCTAGCCAAAAGCCAAACTACATAATTAACGAAGGTCTTGGTCTGCTTCTTTGAAAGTGACAATAGCATACATCACCTTCAATTATTATTTGAATGATTAAACTATGGAAAACACATAATTTTCAAGGGTTTCTAGTTCTTGCACTTCCCATTTAGGAAGGGTTTCCTGCATGACCCTAATATTTGCCATGTAATAGTTCAATTGGGGTCCAAAATTTATAGACAAATAGACCCAAATATTACCTATTCAAACCAGAGGTAGAAGTGCATAATATTGTGGGTATGCATGGACATATAATTAAGGAGATCCATCACTAATATAGTCTATGTTTTCTCTATAATTCAAAGAATTAGAATAGCTACATCATCTATCTACATGGCAAAATGATTAAAGGTCATGCATGAAACCCTTCCTACTTGGTCGCACAAAAACCTTTGCCAAATTTGAAATCTTTTTTGTCAGTTTGTATTCCTGAGTCCCAATTTAAAAAGGGGGTGTGAAATGGGAGAATAGGAAAACAAAGAATAAACTCATAAAGAACCCAATGGCGTGTTTCAAGTGAAGGTTTGAAATAGTAAATTAGGTGTATAAATTAATCTTAGTTTGTCAACTCAATCTCTTATTTGTCTATGGAATTTCACGAGACCTTTATTAATTTATTTTTTTTCTATTTCAAATTGCCTTTTTAATTTTATTTCTTTGGTGGTAAGGTAGGATGGAGACGCTAGCCTTAAGAAAAAGCTGAGGGACATCCTCCTATCCCTTTAAATATCATCCACTATTATTATAAGTATCATCCATTTCATATGTGTTTTCTTTTTATACCACGTGTTTAATGGAAGGCCCCTAGCTAATTAAGGACTATAATGACCAAGGGTCAAAAGGCTCACAGATTTGCCTTCATCCTCCCATCGTGTGATAAATTAATTAAGTTAGTGGCCACTAAGATTGTGGAAATTTTCTTATCACTTCCTTAGATTTAAGCCTATAATTACTTTCCAAACTCAAATAGGGTTTTAGAAATTAGATTAGAATCGACTGATTCGATTAGTAATCAATCGATGCCAATCCTGATTAACACTGATACTGAGTCCAGTTGAGTTTGCTTATTCTGATTAAGTCCAACCGATCCCCAGATGATTTGGATTGGGATCGAAGGAAAAAAATCGCTTTCTTGATTATATTTTTTAAACCTTGAACTCAAATCATTTGACAATGATGCTATTTAAACCATGAATTCATCATTTGACATTGATGCTAAGTGTAGTAGATATTAATTCTAATTTATTAATTTTGACAAAAAAAAAAAAAAATTCTTAGATTGCAATTTAATTGCTGAGGATATAGGTGGCTAACTTGAAAGTTGAGGGTATTACTTAAATTTCCAATGCTTGTATCTTTAAATTTTGGTTGAAATTAAACTATGAAAACAAAAGGGAATACTGCATGAAAAAAGTGTTGTATTTTCAAATTTTGACTTACCATATTAAAAAAAAAAATATATATATATATATATATATATATATATATATATATATATATATATATATATATATATATATATATATATATATATATATAATTGTCGACTCCAAATTCTAAATATATTCTCTATGGAGCTTATTGATTTTTTTTTTTCTTTTTTTGAGTCTCAAAATTTTTATAAATTAAAGAAAATTCTATAGCTTGATAGGGATAAGCCATTTGTACTATATAAACAATGACCTCAAAATTTTAAAATCTCTTAAAATTGATATTTATATTTAGTTAATAAATTATATAGTATATTACATTGCAATTTCTTCCATGAGAGGAATGGACCAAATGATGTGACTGAGATTGAGAAATTTCTCAATATTTAAAAATATTAACACTTTTCCGAAACATAACAAATATTTTTTACTAGTTCACCAGTAAGACCTCTTAAATCTAATAATCACTAGAAAGATATTTATTTATTAATGTCAAGTATTTACTATAATCAAAGTAGGTGAAATGTTCTAATTTGGAAATGAGGGTGAGACTGTTGGAGTAAAGGGTGTCAAGGATTAAGAGGTTTTAATTATTTTTTATTTCTCCATTTTTGGATGCATAATAAAAATAAGAAAGAAAAAACTTGAATGACCTATAAGAGCATTCTCTTCCTTATTTTATGCATGAATGCAAAGGCCTAGGATACATGAAAGAGTCTATGACTAAAATTTTATCATAACTGCATGTTACACATTTTATGTTTGTAAAATTTTCTATTTTTATTGAATAATAGTATTTATTTAGATTAGTCAAATATCCATCCATCGAAGAAATGCCATTGCATATATGTGTTCTGGTAAAATGAGTTCTGGATAGTAATATATATAAAGAAACAAATGCTAGCCCTCAAGTTCTATCTACAATGTGGGGGTATAATAAATAAATAAATAAAATAAAAAAACCTTGAAGGAAAGTGTTTTGACGGAAAAAAATCCATTATTAGACATCAAGCAACCAATAAACAAAATCATATATAGCTGAAGAACTGTTTCTGGTAAAATTTACAAATATTTTTTTACCATGCATAGACACTTTTTCTTAACTTGTTACTTATTGGAAAAATATATTTTTGCTAGCAACAACGATATTTTAGACTTGATAGATGTTCCTAAACCCTATTTTTTTAAAGATTCGCGTTTTCCACTCCTTTATCTGAAAAAGACTCTCAAGTCCTTGTCATTTTTATTTTTACATGACTAGAATGTCTTAATAATTTTATATTCTATACTCGTCACTTATCAAATCAACATCTTCAGTCTTAACAGTCATAAATAATTAAAAAATGATCGATCATGAAAAAACATACAATAAAAAAATGATCATCGATCATGAAAAAACATTACCTGTATAAAACCTTTAGAACAATGAAGAATGATCCAATACTCATGTTGTTTTCGTTCATCTAGACGTTGAATTAGTTGAAATTTAATAAAATTTAGCAAACCATTGTTGGATTTTGTGTTGTCATTATTGACAATTTGACAGATGTGGCAGAGTTGATGAGTATTCAATCAGAGAAATGAGGAGAGAGAGCGTCAGTGCAGGAGAGAGAGTGTCAGTGTAGGAGAGAGAGTATCAGTGCAGTGACAAAGATGGAGCAACCTCGCATGTGTGTTATACAATGTTCTACATCCCTTATGGTGTGGTTCAGATTACTTGCAGTGAGTTGATTGAGATTCTACACTGAGTTTAATGCGATAGACTGTCTGTGGGCCCCACTGATGGTGTAGTCAACAAGAGGAGCGAGAAACTGATGATGTGGTAGTGATATTAGTGGTGTGGCAGAGTTTTTGGTAGTGTGGCAGTGTTTCTTGTGTTAAGGCATGAGAAATTGAAGAGAGCAATTGAAAAGAAAGAGAAAGTAGAGTGAGAAAGAGGAGAGAGAATTTATGTGGTGGGACCCACAGGGTTGAAGTGGCATGCCACCATGGCAGCTTTCCTAGACAAGGGCCCCATAGGCAGCAGCCACCACATAGCCGAGGCTAGCACCATGGCATGCCACAGCCGCATGGTGGGCAGCAGCCATGGCACACCATGGCATGCTCACCAGCAGCAGTTAGCCCGCAGGCCCACTGCCGCATGGCCACCCACATGGCCCCTGGCCGCACACAGCAAGCCTATCTCTTGTTTGAGAAAATGCTTAGAGAGATCGAGAAACAAAATTCGTTTAGAGAGAAGTTCTCTTGGGAAGAATTGTTTCTACAGGGTTTGTTGGACGGATTTTCGGTTACAGAGATGCTTTTGGAGTTTGTTTAGGGGCTTTTTCGTCAAGCAAAAAGGAAGAAGATCCAAGATCCACGGCGAGGATTGATCCTCATCTCTCAGATCCACATCTGGCGGCTACAAAAAGTGCAAGATCCTATGTATAGCCGTCGACGTGATGAGATACTCCCGCACGCCTTCTGGTTGGATGGAGGCAGTTTAAAATGGTGCGCCGCAAACTATAGAGGTTCCGCTTGATCGCATATGGCGTATGTACGTTACAATGGCGGCAAATATTTAGATCTTGCGGCCACGATTAATGCCGACCTTTTTTGACGCGAGTTATTCAGATTTGATAGCCTCTAGCCTTTCCCACTTTTTTTTATGAGATCTAACGGTGTTTAGTGAAGATTCCGTGATCGACTAATTAGAAGTCGACAACGTAGTGACGGCGGTGGTGCTATAGTGTAGCGCGGGTGCACGATAAACCTTAAAAAGATTCTATTTCTTAATATCTGGTTGGCCGAACTTCAAACCGACATAACTTTGTTATCCAAGCTCCAAATCAAACGTTTCAACTTGCACTTTCCATATTTTTGGATTCTCTACCTATTGGGCATCGTTGGGAGTTGAGAAAACTCTGAGAAAAATTGAAACGGGAGTTTTTGAAGTCTGACATAAGGTTTTCTAGGTTTTTGGGTCCTGTGGGATGATCAATCACCAACTACCTCTTCTCTGCGCATCAATGGAGTGCTAAATCCATGTGAGAGGTTGGTAGAATTTTTTTGTTTACATTTATGGTGATTATGGACTATGTGGAAGAGATTGGAAGCCTGTGAGCAAAGGGGTGCTTTGTGAATCGATCTCTATCATCCTTGAAGGCTGTTGAAGAGTTTCTGAGAGTAGTGTGAAGCTTCAGAGATATATATTGTCTGCCATTTGAAAGTATTGTTTGTGAGATTTTCTCAATTCTCTATTTGTTTATGCTTTCAATATATTATATGCTAGCATAGGTGAAAGTTGTTAAATACCTAGTTAGTAGGGAAAAATTGTAAGACATTATTATAAGCCTAAAAAATTATTATTTGCTTCCCGTGGGTGCGGATTAAGCGTGGTATGTGCAACGTATGCTAACACTGGTTGTCATAGCCTGAATCTTGACATTGTTTGCTCTCTTAATTTTATGCTGGAAAAACTTAGTGTCAGTATCCTTGTCTGTAAGAGACTAAAAACTAAGTATTGAGTAAATACGGAACTCGTTGAGCATTACTCCGTAGACTAGCCATCACACACTGTGGTGGTGAACCACATAATATCTTTGTGTTGATTGTTTTGCTTTCTAGTATATTTTGGAGTGTGTGGATTAACTTGCAGGGTGGGTGTGCAAATCTGGTAGACCTGACCACTGAGTGGTAGTAAGTTAGATTTACATATGCTTGTGTGTGTGAGAGAAATTAGATCTTCATCAACTCTGAACAGCAGTGAAATTATCAAGAAAAAATTTTAAACACTGATTCACCATCACTCTCAATGTCATATCAAGTTTATCAACCATCAGTTATTGGGGTTGCTGGTATTGTGTCTTAATTTGTTTTCTTTGGCTTCAAGGGCCTCATTGATCTTGTGGAAACGGCTTTAAGTATTAAGTGGGTTTCCTTTTGCTTGTAGGTATAGTTTCTCCTTTTCATTTCAATAAATTTGATTATTTATCTAAAAAAATAAAAAATAAAATAAGTCCTTGCAATTCCGATTGTATTAAACACTGAGTATTTATGTAGAACCGTAAAGTACTTTGGTTGCTGATTATCTTTTAGAAATTAAACAAATTTATTACTATTAAATTGTGTAATTTCGCATGAGAAATTTTCCCCCCTTTTCATCAAGCTTATTCTATGTCAATAATAAGTTCAGAAAAATAAACCAGACATTCAACATAACTAAATTTAATTAGGGCTCTACATAACAATAAAAAAGAAATTAGTTGTGCAAATTTATTAGTATATATGAAATATAATTAGTGACAAAGGGGAAATGATGACCCCACCCACATATGATTCACCTAATCATTGTCATGAGCAAAATTATCTATAATTTTATTTACATTAATACACTTAATACCTTTTTTTTTTTACCATATATATGATCTGGTTACGTGAACATGCTTGCACACCTATGGGTGACGGAATCACTATAATTTGAGAAAGTTATTTATTTTGCATGGATTTTTTTTTTAAAGTAAAAATAGTGTTAAGGTGTCAAGGATTGGGATTGGGTTGATTTAGATCGTTCGATCCAGATTGGGATCAGTGAGTTTCCACTTGATTTTGGTCGATAATAACCCATACCCGTGTAAATGATTGAATACAAATTGAATGTGATTGGCTACATATACCTCTAAATGGATATGGATACAACTTGAATGTGGATTTTTGACTATTCGTTTATATTTCTGACCGTACAGCCCTTGCAACCGTACAGCCCTTGCAGCCTCATTCGGACCATTGAGAGTGCATCTACACGAATATCTATGCAATTCAACGGTCTAGATAAAGCTGTAGGGGCTGCATGGCTACAGAAGACCCAAACTCAAAGATCTTTACCTATTTATTTTTTTTTATTTACATTATCTACATTTGTATCCAGATAAAAATATCCTTAAACAGATACAGAAGTAAATTGAATTTGAATTTTTAATTATCTATTTACATCTTCAATGAACAGACACAAACCCAATCATCTATACTGCTCTTTACATTCACAAACGCGTCTACTTTACATTTATAGTTTCATGGTTAAAAGCTCATGAACCAATAACATTCTTCTTAAATTATGTCTTATAAGAACAAAATTAGTAGATTAGTTACAATTAAAAATAAGAAAAATCACAATGGGAAAACCAGTCCATACTTCATACTACATACTACATCTAATTTTAAAATAAATTATAGAGATATTATAAAAATAATAATGTCCTTATATTTAAAGTAAAATATATCCTTATACACGATTATAGCTCCAATCATATGACCTTTTATTATTAATATTTTTCCTCAAGGTAGAGATTGGGGATAGATATGTAGGATAGCAAATTGAAAGAGCCCCAATCATATAAAAGGCTTCTCTTCAAAGGTTTGTTTTGTTAAAAGAAAACCTCAAGATAATTTATTTAATAAAAGTAAAATATTAATTATTTGAGCCATAGGTGTTACATGGTGAAGCCATTGTCAGATTCTTAAATCTGGTTATAAAACTAAAGAAATGAAGTGGGCCCTTTGGGTTATTCAAGGGGATTTTTTAAATAGTTCCCCCATATTTTATTATTACTATTAATTGTTACCTTTAATAATTATTCTAAATTAGGGAAAAAGAGAGAAATTGCCACTAGAGGATGAAATTGAGAATATAAAATAAAACCTCTGCTACATTGGATATATATATATATATATATATATATATATATATATATATATATATATATATATATATATATATATATATATATATATATATATATATATATAGAGGGGCCACACCATCCTTAATTGCCACATGATATTTAAGTTTTAATGTTAAATAAACTCCCACCCTTTTATATATATATATATATATATATATATATATATATATATATATATATATATATATTGAGATCTAATATCGAAATAAAATAATATGGCAAAAGTTTTTCTAGTTGGTAGATAAGGAATCTGACACCATGATTTGATTTTACCCACCCTCAATCCCTCAGAAATTCTGACATCTTTATGGATGAATTGTTCATAACTCTCAGTTCTTAACCATCGTCCACTTATTTCATTGTTCCAAAGCTCCCCATACAATATAATAAAAAAGCAAAAATTTTAAAAAAATTTAATTTTAAAAATTTTAAAAATATTAAGTTAAACTGAAATTGTATATTTAAATGATTTCTTGGTCCTATTCAATTATCTTGGCACTAGGTAGAACTTAAGGTGCAAGAAAGAATTGCATTCTCCACCAAATATGCTGCATTTGCATTTTTTTTTTGGCATATGCCACATTTGTATGCTTTTTTTTTTTCCAAAGGATTTTTTTTTTTCAGATAATAGCCAAAGGACTTCAAAGTAATGATTTTTAATGAGGTCAAAAGTCTCCCTTACCTATGGAACTTCGGTGGTTGGTTCTAGAATCTAGACTACTATATTCCATGATGATCCATTTGATAATTTTCAATGTCAATGAGAGAGTATATTTATGAGAGTTTGTTTATCACCAATAAGGAAGAACGAATATTTTTAAGAAGCAAAACTGGAAAAACTCTCTCTCAACATGGTTCGCTCGAGTTTAGTTCACACACTTGTACTCTCCATGGAATTTCATCATCATTGATGTGGGGCTGTCTCAGTTGCACGTATATGCATACTCTATATACGCTCTTTACTTGACGTAGAAAGCAAAACTGGAAAGCTATCCATGTGGTACATGATATGCCTTAATCTTTTGATAATAATACAAAGATGCATGTACCTGAGGCTGGCTTACACGTACAATAGACATGCATTAAACAGAGTAGACATCAATAATGCCTTCTAAAATTTGGTATTCAAAAACATGTACAACAATAATACGATAGACGATTAATAAATATGTTTATATATAAAGAGGGATTGCTTGTTTCCAAGGTCTTTTATTTGCTGATTTAACTTCTCTTGCCTAAACTTGACGTCTCTTATTGGATGGGGTTGATCACTGGCCCATTTCACTCTGTCCAAAGACCCAAAATCAACAGAGCCATGCTAGGGAGATAGAGCTCGAATTCACTACCGACACTAAGTAGTGGTTGTATCTTTTCTTTTGATGCGTGTTATTTTGTAGCCATTGAAGTGTATCATTGAGATAAGGAATACAAATATTAGATACCGTATATATTGTTAAAGAAAAGAGTCATTTTTGGGTCCTAGAGTATTGGAAAAAGGACAAAATAGTATCATGTCATCAATCATTATAGGAAGAATATATTGTAATTGTAAATTCTAAATGAACCATTTGAATAAAATAAAATATCTTATTTTATCACATGGGAAGCAAGTGACCAAATCCACAGGACACTTGTCATGATAGCATCTAAATACAAAAACGTTAAACCCTTTATTATTATTAGAGTAAAAAAATATAAAACGAAATGTGAAAAGGAATCGATCTTAAAGGCGAGATTTACTTGGATGAAAATAGAGGGGTAGGAAAAAAAAAAAAAAGAAGAAAAAGAAGAAGAAGAAGAAGAAGAAGAGAAAAATAACTGCCAAAGGAGAAGAAATATATGGCTCTCAAAGAAGGATGACTAATGTTAGTCTAATGGTGAATGAAGATTACCTTAATCCCAATCCATTGATCTGAACCAATGTTGGGAAAGCGCAAAGCGCATTCCAATAGTAGATGGCAAAAGCGATAAATTGGTTTGGACGGAGTCCCAAGATGGAGAGTTTACTGTAGCATCCGCTTGGAGATGTTTACGGACCGGTGGCAATGAACCTGGCTAGGCAAGGGACATATGGCGAAAGGAGTTACATCCAAGAACTTCTGTATTTGCATGGAGATGGTTTTAGCATCGATTAACAACGAATGATACTGTCAAGAAGAAAGGGGTATTGATAACATCCAAGTGCCATCTTTGTCATCGAAATGAAGAGAACCATAATCATATTTTCATACTAGAGGTATGGCAAAATATTTTTGGTCTATTTGGACTACGGTGGACTGAATTCCTGGATGCTGAAAGGTCGTTTTCATGGTGGAAACAAAAACGTAGAGTGATGCCAATTCAAACTCTTTGGACTTCTATGTTTTTTGTTGCCTTGCAAGTGATATGGATGGCTCGTAACAGTTGTTGTCATGAGGATAGAGACATCACACTAGAGCAAGTGATGATCAGTTTTAAAAAGGCATGTCAAGATCTCTCCATACGAAATCTGTGCGTGGTAAAGACTCAAGAGGATCTGCTTTTGGCGCACTATTTAAAACCCTCTACAAGAAAATTAAGACACAGAGCAATGAAACAGGTGGTATGGAAGGCTCCTAGAACCCCATGGTATAAACTGAAGTTTGATGAATGTGTCATGGGGAATCCTGGGGAGGCAGGTGCAGGGATAGATTGTTGCACTTTGGATTGTAATTGTTGGCAACTCGGACCAAGTTTGATGAGAGAGAATGTCTGTGGAATTCTCCGATGATGTGGCAGAGTTTCTGATTGCATGACAATGATTCTAGTGCAAAAGCAGTGTTACACAGTGTTGGACATCTTCTAAAGCATGAAAAATGGAGAGAGACTGAGGAGAGAGAAAGAGGAGAGAAAAAATATGGGTGGGACCCACTGTGCCTAGGTGGCATGCCACCATGGCAGCCAGCCTGACCGAGGGCCGTGGCACCACATGGCCAGCCAGCCACATGGACAGTCGCACGGCACAGCCATAGGCCGACACCAGTAGCAAGCCATGCAGCAAGCTAGCCACGCAGCAACTGCCTGGGCAGCTACACTGAGGCCGGCCTGCATGCACAACATGGTGCCACAGCCACAAGCCCATGGTCTACTATAGCCTTGGCCGCCCCCCAGTTTGCACCATTAAGTGCTCGATGAAATGCTTAAAGAGAGAGAGAGTCAAGGCATTTTAGAGAGATTTCTTCTCGGGAAGAAATCTCTTCTACAGGGTTTGTTTGATGGAAAAATCAGTTACAAACGTCATTACCAATGTTCTCAAAAGGCATTTTGGTCCAGTTTGAAAGGAAAAGATGAGAGATCAGCACTTCAGATAGAGCCACGAAGCTTAGATCCCGATTTGACGGATCTTAAAAGTGTGGGCTATGGTGTGACTCGTCTGACGTGCCTCGATGCTCCCGTGAGGCTTCTCATTGGACGGAGGTAAGATAAAATGTAGAGCTGTATCATATTGAAACGGTGCCTCAATTTGGTGTGACGCACATGCAATACGATAGCGGAAGAGGTTCCGATCCAGCGGCTCCAATCGTCGCTGACTTACTTTGACGCGATGAAGCCAATCGAGTGGCGCTCTTTAAATCCTGCCTTTTTGCAGATGATCTGACAGGTGCCAATGAAGATTCTCCACGCAGTGAATTGGCACGCGACAACACATAAGTGGGTGATGCTAAAGTGTAGCGCTGATGCAAGATAAACCTTCAAAAGATTCCATTTTGTTATTTTTGGTTGGCAAAACTTCAAACCGACATAAATCAGTCATTCAAGCTCCAAATCGGTCCGTTCAAGTTGCAGTTTTCATATTTTTGGATTCTCTACCTATTGGGCGTCTTTGGGAGTCGGGAAAATACAGATAAAAATCGTAAAGAGGGCTTTGAAACTGAACAGAGGGTTTTTCTAGGTTTTTATGCTCTGTGGGATGATTAATCACTAACTACCTCTTCTTTGCTCATCAATGGAGTGCTAAATACCTGGTAGAGGTTGGTATAGTTTTTTATTTTTTCATTCATTGTGATTATGGGTTGTGTGAAGGAGATTGGAAGCCTATGAGCAAAGTGTGCTTTATGAATCAAGTTCTACTATCATTGAAGGCTGTTGAAGAATTCTCAAAGCACTGTGGAGCTTCAAAAATTATTGCTGGCCATTCGAGAATATTGGTTGTGAAATTTTCTCATTCCCTATCTTTTTAATGTTTTCTATACATTATATGCTACTATAGGTGAAAAGAAAAAGTAGAATACATATCTAGTCCGTGGGTTTCATTGTAGGGCAATTCTATAAGCCCCAAAAATATTTTATTTGTACTGTGTTCAGTGGGTGCTGGACACTGGCTGTTAAGCCTGAATTTTGGCGTTGTTATCCCCTCTCAGTTTTATGCTGGGAAAATTTAAGGTTAGTATCCTTGTCTGAAGAGACTAAAAGTTGAGTATTGAGTAAGTACGGAGCCCATGGGGTATTACTCCGTGGACTAACCATCACATACTGTGGTGGTGAACCACGTAATATCTCTATGCTCTTTGTGTTTGCTTTCTGGTATATTTTGGAGTGCGTAGAATGGCTTGCAGGGTGGGTGTGCAAATCTTGTAGACCTGGCCACTGAGTGGTAGCGAGGTGTATTTGCATACACTTGTGTGTATATAAAAAATCAGATATCCATCAGCTCAGGGCAGCAGTGAATTTATCAGGGAAAAATTTCAGACACTGATTCACCCCCCTTCTCAGTGTCATATCAAGTTCATCATAGTGGTTCGAGGAGTTGCTGGATAGGTAATCTGGGCTGGCTCTGAGTATTTAGGAGTGCAAATAAATTTTTATGCAGAATTTTTTGCTGCATTGTTGGGTATCCAAGAATGTATTAAATTAGGTATCCAACATCTTTGGATTGCGTTGGATTCAGAAAGTGTTGTTTTAAGTTCGCATAGCAGGCAAGTTCCTTGGTTCTTTCTACAAAGATGGAGGGTGATTTCTGGTTCTCTGAGGAATATGCACTTACGGGTCACTCATAGCTTTCAGGAAATGAATAAAGTGGCTGATGCTTTGGCAAAAAGAACTGCATCCACAAAAATGTCTGAAATCTGAACTACATTTCCTGATTTTGTGGCATGTGATGTTGTATGGGAGGTATCTGGCCGGCCTTGGTATAGGTTCTAAATTAAAGTATGTAACCATGAGTTGGGTCCTGCTGGTGGCAATGTCGAAGGTGGAACTTCCTTCTCATGTGTTGTAAATTTTTTTTTTCCCTTAATATAATTCTTTTAATCTTTTAGCAAAAAAAAGAAAAAGAAAAAAAAGAGCACTAATGTTAGTAGGGGCCCCTCGGTAGAAGAATCAGGGTTATTTTTGTATAAATAAATCAATGTTTTTAATATGTATTATGTGTCACACCCCAATTTCACACTATTCAGAATGGTGTGATGAACCGCTAATAAACCAACGGTTCAACCAAGATCTCGAATAGGCTGTGTCCGTTTGCTTAAACCATACACATCCACAACCATAATCAGAGTAAATAAACAATAGCAGAAGTCTTATATATTAAATGAACTGAGAATCTAAGAATGATAACATAAATAAAATATCCAATTATCTTTCATTGACTAAGACATAAGTAAATAAAATAATCAATTATATTTTCTTAATAATCTAAATAAAAATCTAATCGAAAACGCATGAGTTGCATTCGCATGACGAATCATGCGACTTCATTATAGCTTCTGCGTCCATCGTTGCAACATGCCCATATGTGGGAGCATTCATATAATCTTCCACGATCGTACCTGCATCATCAACTAAAAATATTTGAATTCGAAAAGGATGAGCATACATCACGGCTCAGTGAGCAAACAAAACAATGCAACAAACATATGCATGCATTCAATTCATATCTTTGGTCTGGTTCATAAGTTTACAATGTGCAATAGAAAGGATAGGTGGCCGTCGTACCTCTATACACGAATGTGTGGAACCGCCCAATGGATCAAACACCATTGTCGTCCCCACATGCACCCACCATAGAATAGAGATAGAGCTAAAGTGCTTAGGACCGCACCGCATCACACTTCCCCTGATGCTTTACCCATACCAACACGTAAGCCCCTGTTGGCGAGGGCTTGTAAACTGGGCTCGCAACTAACCAATCCTAATGTTAAATAGTGTATCCAAGACCACTTCCCCTGATGTCCTACGACGTAATAGTTCTGCTAAGGTAATATCGATACGACGATGTTAGTGGACAAGACTTGAGTAGAGATAGAGCTAGAGTCTGGTGACCAGGATGAACCACTAAGGGTGTAAGTTTTACCCTGACAACCTGAACCCGCCCAGGCCCACCCTGAACCCTGGCAGGGTTGAACCCGGCCCGAACCCTGACAGGGCTGGGTTAGGGTTCAATTTTATATGAACCCTAGCAGGGTTGGGCTGGGTTAGGGTTGACCCCCTGGGTTGAACCCGGCCCAACTCGACCCTGTATATATTTGAATATATTTATAAATATATGTATGATTTGTATTTTTTCATTGTTAAACACTTAAACTAATTTAGTTTGTATTTGTTATGTTCTTAAAAGAATATCATAGGTTGCCTGTATTTGTCATATGTTTTAAGTTGTAATTGTTATTTGATAATTTATTGTATGTTTAGGGTCAATCAGGGTCAATATCAGGGTCAATCTAACCCTGAATCAGGGTTAATCAGGGTTGACCCGGCCCTGTCAGGGTCAATCAGGGCAGGTTAGGGTTAGGCCCAACCCTGTCAGGGTCAGGGTTAGGGTTATACATTTTCCGACCCTGGCAGGGTTGGGCTGGGTTAGGGTTAAGTTTCAATAGTCAGGGTTGGGGTTAGGGTTTTGAAAAACCCAGCCCAACCCGGCCCTGTTGCAGCCCTATGAACACAGTGTCACGTCCTCCCCCTGATGCTCCACTTACATCAAGTACGCTAACCACACACATACATTTACATGCCTATTCCTAGCATCATCATCATCATGTAATAATAAACGAAATTAAATATACATGAACAATAATAACACGAATAATGGATGACATGTGATATGCACATTACAATCATACAAGCATAGAATCATTCATAGTATTGGACTCAATAAACGAAAATAGTTTATTATTAGCCAATTAGTTTAGGTCTTGTTCCCTCACCTTTGATTGTTAGTAGATCCTTGTTCAAGCTTTATAATTCACTTTTAAACCACTAGAAGGACCTAACAAGTCGATAGATTTTAATTAGAATTAATTCCGTTAAATTTAGACTAACAGAAACTGTAGGGTCGCAGGTAGGGTAGCACCTAGGGTAGCAGTTTCTGCGACCCTAGGGTGTAGGGTCACAGGTGGGATCGGATATCATTTGACCCTACGTTCGACCACACCCTCCCTGGGACTTCCCGAGGGCATGTGGTCGATCCTGTGGTCTTGTAGGGTCGGATATCATTCGACCCTACGTGCGACCACACGTATTCTGAGTCGACCTTTCATTCTAAAGTCCATCCCTTCGTGTTTGGATCCTTTGACTTACTTTCATGGTCCATTCTATGATTGTTCTATGGCTCAAAACTACAAGTTATACACTATTCGTTGTCCATAACGATTTCCTCCATAGAATCTCTTGGAACTTGTCCATGGATGGATGATTTGGGTTTCTCCTAATCCTATGTTCTTCATAACTATTCTAGGATCTCTTATTCAGGTAGAGAATTAAGTTCACACCTTTATTCAGAGGTTTCTCTGAACTTCCTCTTCTTCTTTAGTCTTCTTCTTCATGTTTCCTTCTCTTCCTTCTTTTTCTCTTTCTCTCACTTTCAATTAGGGTTCTAAAAGAGTGAAAGAGGCTAAGGGACGTCCTATTTATAGAGAAAAACCTCCCATAATAAGTCCCAATGGGTTTAGGAAAGATCCCCTTTGAATTAGGAAAGTTTTCTAATTTTTTATTTCTGTCTGTCATCGTAGGGTCGGACGTAGGGTCGCAGAATCCGTTGACCCTACGTTTTTCTAGTCATGCGACCCTATGACTAGAAAGTCATGGGTCGAACTTCTGTTGAGGTGGGGTCGACCCTACCTGTTTGGGCATGCGACCCAACCCTCTCATTTGCTGTTTTTGGGTTAGACTTCATACCTGGTCTTGTGATTTCTTCACGCACTTGGTCCACTTGGCTCGACCATGATAGGTAGACCTGGTACAAGGTGGTAAGACCGATTAGTTCGATATGGGTCTTACAACTCCCCCCTCTTATTAAAAATTTCATCCTCGAAATTTGTACATACCTTCCGAGTAAAAAAGGTGAGGATATTGCTTCCGCATAGCTTTCTCTTCTTCCCATGTGATCTCTTCTATATCTCGGCTCCTCCAGGTGATCTTAATATAATATATGTCACGGTTGCGTAGACGTTGAACCTTTCGACTAGTGATTTCAATTGGTGCTACTTCGAATGTCAAATCATCAGTTAGATCTGGTGGATCCACTGTCAAAACGTGTGTTGGATCTCTGACATACTTCTTTAATAATGAGATATGAAATACATCATGCACACTTGACATAGATGGTGATAGTGCTAATTGATAAGCCACTTTTTCACGTTTAGCTAGAATCTCATATGGCCCGACATATCTCGGACTTAGCTTTTCTTTCTGTCCGAATCGTTTTAAACCTCACATAGGTGATACTTTCAAGAATGTTTTATCACCTACGACAAATTCAAGGTCTCGGCGTCGAGTATCTGCATACTGTTTTTGACGATTCTGAGCCGTTCTAACTCTTTCCTTGATAATGTCGACTACTCGACAAGTCTCTTCAACAAATTCTGGTCCAACGATGCTACGTTCTCCAACTTTATTCCAAAACAGAGGAGTTCGACACTTCCTTCCATACAGTGCTTCATAGGGTGACATCTGTATAGTAGCCTGATAGCTGTTGTTATAGGCAAACTCGATCAATGGAAGTTTCTCATCCCATGATCCTTTAAAATCAATTACACAGGCTCGAAGCATGTCTTCTAAGATTTGAATGGTACGCTCCGACTGTCCGACTATCTGAAGATGGAATGCGGTACTGAACTTCAAGGTTGTACCCATAGCCTTTTGTAATCCTTTCTAAAACTTTGAAGTAAAGCATGGGTCTCTATCGGATACAATGCTTTCAGGTACACCATGTAATCTGATAATGTTATCCACATATAGCTTGGCTAACCTCTTCAGGGTATACTGTGGTCGTATAACTATAAAGCGAGCTGTCTTAGTCAGATGATCTACAATCACCCAGACCGCGTCAACTACTCTAGGAGTCAATGGTAATCCAGTAACGAAGTCCATAGTGATGTAGTCCCATTTCCATGCTGGTTCTGGCAGTGACTGCAAGAGTCCTGCAGGTCTTTGCCATTCAGCCTTCACCCTCTAACAATTTAGGCATTGAGACACGAATTTAGCTACATCTTCTTTCATTCTTTTCCACCAATATAATTTCTTCAAATCATGATACATCTTTGTACTTCCAAGATGTACCGAATAGGCGGTGGTGTGAGCTTCCTTCATTAGTCGATGTCTAATATCCAAATCTTCTATTTCAGGAACACATATTCTTCCTTTGTACTTCAGTACCTTTTCATCGTCCAAGGTGAACTCAAGAGTCGTCCTACCTTTTTCGATGTCTTCTTGTACCGTTCTTAGATAAGGGTCTGATTTAATAGCGGCTTTCACATCATTAATTATATCAGGTACAATCTTCAATGTTGCGAATATATTTGAAAATCGATGAATAAACCCTTGGTTGGTTGATTCACCCGGTGCATCTATCACGACCTGCTCATTACCGTAATTAAACATTTTTCCTGTAGTACACATTGTTGCATTCGTGTTAACCTTTTCTTGAAATTTTATCATTGCTTTTGTGCTTAGCGCATCAGCAACTACATTAGCCTTTCCTAGATGATACTAGATATCCCAATCATAATCCTTCAATAATTCCAGCCATCTTCTTTGTCTCATGTTCAACTCCTTCTGATTAAAAAGATAAGTGAGACTCTTATGATCTTATTTAATCTGAAATTTCTCTCCATACAAATAATGTCTCCATATCTTGACAGCATGTACTACTACCATTAATTCCAAGTCATGAGTGGGATAGTTCTTCACATGTGTCTTCAGTTGTCTTGAGGCATACACAACTACTTGTTCTCCTTGCATAAGTACACATCCTAAACCCAACCCAGACGCATCAGTGTACAAGATAAATGGCTGTCCTAGAATAGGAATAGTCAAGATCGGGGCAGATATCAATCTAGCCTTCAATGTTTGGAAACTTTTCTCATATTTGTCAGTCCAAACAAACTTTTCTCCTTTCTTAGTCAAACTGGTGAGAGGTACGGCAATTCTAGAATAGTCTTCCACGAATCGTCGATAATACCCAAGTAGACCTAGGAAACTTCTTATTTCTGCAACACTCTTAGGTGCTTTTCACTTCACAATGACTTCAATCTTGCTAGGATCCACTTTAATTCCTTCAGTGGATACAACATGGTCTAAGAAAGCGACCTCATTTAGCCAAAACTCACACTTTATAAATTTGGCATAAAGCTTCTCTTTTCTCAATCGCTGCAGAGCAGCTCTTAGATTCATGACATGAGTTTCCTTGTCCTTGGAGTAGACTAATATATCATCAATAAATACAATGACTGACATATCCAACATATAATGGAATACCCGATTCATGAGTTCCATAAAAGTTATGAGTGCGTTAGTCAATCCAAAAGACATGACTAAAAATTCATAATGTCCATATCTTGTTCTAAATGCTGTCTTCGAAATATCACCTTTCATAATCTTCAACTGATGGTATCCTGACCGAAGATCAATCTTGGAGAACACCTTGGCACCTTGCAACTGATCGAACAAGCCATCAATCCGAGGCAACGGGTATTGATTCCTGATTGTAAGCTTATTCATTTCTCGGTAGTCTATACACAGTCGAACGTTACCGTCCTTCTTCTTTACAAACAATACTGGCACTCCCCATGGTGATATGCTGGGTCTAATATAACCCTTGTCCAATAATTCTTGTAACTGTACCTTCAATTCTTTCAGCTCAGTAGGAGCCATTCGATAGGGGGCTTTAGATACTGGTGCAGCTCCGGGTATCAGATCTATAACGAACTCTGTCGCTCGGTCGGGTGGTAATCCTGGTAGTTCTTCAGGAAATACATCTGAAAAGTCACGCACGACATCAATATTCTCCATTTGTGGTGCTTCCTTGGTGAGGTCGACCACTGATGCTAGATACCCAACTCCTCTTTTCTCGAGGCATTTCCTAGCCTTTAATGCAGAGAGGATGAGTTTTCGTTTATGGAGAAGTTTGGTTCCCGCAAAACTAAACTCTGCTCCTTCCTTGTCTTTAAATGTCAGTTTCTTTTCTACACATAATAGGTTTGCAGAATACCGAGCTAACTAGTCCATTCCCAAGATGACATCAAAGTTTGTCATCTCAAGTTGAATCAAGATTGCATCCAAAGTCTTATCGTCAATAAGAACTGGACATGGTCCATAACCTTTTTCTAATTCCACTTCTAATCCCATAGGTGATCGTACAAGCAGTTTGTAGTCTAAAGATTTGAGGGGTAGATTCAGCTTCTTTCCAAATGACACAGATATAAAAGAATGAGTAACTCCAGAATCAATGAGTACTCTAGCGGGTATGCCATTAATAGGTACGATACTTGTGATTTGTTTTAATTTAGTCTACATTCTCACACAATGTAATCACAAAATGAAAGGTTCAGGTCATACCTGTGACCACATCAGGCGATGCGGTAGCATCCTCAGATGTAACAGCATAGACCTTTCGTTGCTGTAGCTGCTTTCTCGGCTTAGGACACTCCCTTAAATAATGTCCTACTTGGTTGTAGTTAAAGCATTTTACTCCTTCGTTTGTTGGCTTTTGTTGCGGTTGAGCTACTGGAGTAGTCTTGGCTGCAACATTGAAGCCTGAGTACGAAATGGTTTAAATGTCCTTGTATTTTCGTTATAAGAATTCCCATTTGGCCTCTTGATACCTCTATTCTGAGCAAAATAGCTCTCTTTCTGGCTCGACTCTATTACTCGAGCAATTTGTACTGCTTCATTGTAGACTTTCTTTTCCAGACCCAAAACATACTCACGGATGCTTCCCCTGAGTTCCATGACGAACCTTCGGGTCTTTGTATTTTCCTCTTGCATGCTGGCGGGTGCAAAGAAAAACAGTTCTTCATAACGCTGTTGGCCCTGATATAGACTCAGGAACTCTCTCTCCATAGAATCTTTGGAACTTCTGGGGAAGTACTTCTCAAAGAATGCCTCTTTATATATAGCCTAGGTCAATTGGGCGTGCTTTGTTAACAGATAAGTCCGTGTGGACTTCCACCAGTGGTGTGCATCACATTTCAGCATGAAGGTTGCACACAGTACTTTCTCCTCCTCATTCACTGTCATCATCATAAAATTTCTTTCCATTTCATCGATCCAGTGTGCTGGCCACAAAGGATCTACTGGCTTACCATTATATTCTTTGGGCTTCATCTTCAGAAAACGCTCGATCAGTCGGGAGTGGTCCAACTGATACTGAGCATAGGCCCCATATATATGTGGTTGGTACTGGTAACTGCCTTGAGCTACCTTAGGATTCTACACTTGAGCCGGCATGACTGGTGTTTGAGGTGCATGCGGTACCGTATTGCTTCCCCCTGGTATTGTGCTAGCGTGCCCTACTGGCATAGGTGTCGTATGGGCAGCTGGAAAAGCCATTCCTATAACAGCTTGCATATTGACTTGCACTTGCTGTATTTGCTGCAGCTGTTGTGCCAAGTTCATTATGACTGTAGCTAAATCTGTAGGTGGGGCTGGCAAGTTTGTGGGATTTCCATGGCCACTAACACTGGTGGTGCCGTATTCTGGTTTTCTTGTACATCAGGAATTTCATGACTGTCCTCCCCCACAGGTGGTGGTGGTGGAATTGGGTTACGGCCTCGTCTGGTCACTCTTCGCCCAGTCATTTCCTTTCCTGGTGGTAGTAGTGTTTGAAAACAATCATAGAACATGTGAGGTAGTCAATATAAGTTGTTCTCAAGTCAAAATCCAACTAATCAATATAATTTCTAATTTTTCAAATCATTAAGTAAAAATATTGAATTTTCCATCGTAGGGTCGGTCCTTATGCGACCCTAGGGTATGCGACCCTAAGAACACTGTCAGTTCACCGAGAGCCTAGGGTCGATGGTAAGGTCGGTATATGTCCGACCCATGGTTCTCTGTCAGATCACCAAGAGCCTAGGGTCGATGGTAGGGTCGGTATATGTCCGACCCATGGTTCTCTGTTAGATCACCGAGAACCTAGGGTCGATGGTAGGGTCTGTCGTAGGGTCACACATTTTGGTCGAATTTTACGACCCTATGATCCAAAATTAGGTTTTTAAGTCCGATTTTGGATTCATTTCCCATTCTTTCTGCTTTCTTCCAACTCAACTCGCTTCCACTGAGTTGCTACAGTATCGACCCCTAGGGTTTGGTGATTGTTTCTTTCGTTCACGACTCCCGTTCCTTCCCTTCAGGTATGCTTTCTACTATTTTCCATTTTTAAGCTTTTTAAACTAGATTTTTGTCCATTTATATCGTTTTCTTCAAATTAAACTTTTTCTAACCGTAAAAACTTAATTTTTATTGGGGGAATTTGCTATTGGTCACCCAATGGACGAAAACCCTCAAAAATATTTGAGTTTTATCGGTTGGTTATCGAGAAACTTGAATTTTTTCATTTTTGACCTAATTTTTGAGATTTTTTGAATTTATTGAAATTTCTTCAAATTCGATCTTTCTAGATTAAATTTCCAACTGTATGAGCTTTGCAGGATGGTTTGGAACCTATGTAAGTCATCCTGCCCAGTTGTTTGGGTGAAAAGTGAGGCTTTTGCCCAAATCATGCTGTTATAATGTCAAAATTTTTGAGTTTTTCACCATTACTAATATCTTGTTTGTTTTTCTGTGTCTTGGCAGATAGTATGGCTCGTACCAAGGTTCCTAGGGCTCATGATTTCGTTCGTTTCCGCTCCAACGAGGCAGAAGCTCAGTATGCTCGCTATGAGCGTAAGAAAGTAGAAGGGGGTCGTTGTGTGAACTTGACTAGTCTAGCCTTGTTCAACGTGGAGGATGTTTTTGGTGACATGGGTTGGCTCCCTATGATCACCTATGAGGCTTGTACTCATCCTGATTTGGTAAGGCAGTTCTATTGCAATCTCCAGGTAGTGGGGGATCGCAATGACACCGAGAGGGGTAGGGAGCTCAGGATCACTAGCTACGTCATAGGGGTGGAGGTTTCATTTAACTGTCAGCAATTGACTGATCTTTTGGGCATATCAAATGACGGCCCTTTGGTGTACTGTGCTCCCAAGGAACCCTAGTTCCTAACTTTGGAGATGCTTATTGAGATTGATAGTCAGCTCATTAGAGATGATCGTTGGGAGATGAAAGCGATCAACCTACGTCCAGAACCTCGGGTGTACTGTAAAATTATCCACCACAACCTGATTCCCCAAAGTGGACACTATGATAGGATCTCCCAGTTGACTAAGTATGTGCTCTACTGCATTTGTACCAGACAGCCTGTCTGCCTTCCTTATATTATTATCCGAACGATAATCTGGGCTACACTGCCTGGTCAGTTGGGCAACCTGCCCTACGGGCGTCTTATCACTACACTGCTCACCCGCCTATAAGTTGATTTAGTAGATGAGAGGATTCAGGAGAAGACCTTCTCATCGGATCTTGACTGGGAGGCCATCTGTAAGATAGTATGCGGGATGCTCAGGTCAGTGATGATGAGAGGAACGCTCTGGTGCGTCCTCGTACTCGAGTAGAGGTAGAAGACGCCGCGGCGGTAGCAGCAGTAGCAGGAGCAGGGATTTATGGGGGTGATGCTGAGGATGATGATCGTATGTTCATGGATGTAGACTCCATACCTCCTCCATCACATCTACATTCTACTAGAGCTGGTCCATCTCGGGCTCTTTCACACATTACTGGTTCTTCACGCCCACCCTCTGATGATATTATGGGGCTACTACGTGAGATTAGAGAGGCCCAACGCGTGTCGGATCAGCGGATGGTCAAGCTGGCAGCTAGTCTTCAGGTGACCCAGACTCAGGTGGTCTGATTGACTAGAGTGTATGCTGAGAACTACGATAGAGATCGCGAGGCACCTTATCCTCCAGCACCTCCAGCTCCATGATGTATATTTTCTTTTTATTTTTCTTTGTACTACAGAGTAACTGTCCAGGTTGTGGACCGTACTCTAATTTGAATACGTATATATGTTGTTTTTTATTCAATGTATATATGAAACTTGTTTCTCTTTTTTTTATATGCATTATTCTCTTTCTTAATTTTGTCTCAAATAATATAGGTGCTTATGGTGTATTATTATTACAGCTTTTAATTTTTATCCTAACTCAGTTCATGAATTTTTGTGGAAGTATACTGGTTTAATAGATAGGGCCTTATAGCTCTGATACCAAGTTGTCACACCCTAATTCTGCACCATTCAGAATGGTGTGATGAACCGCTAATAAACCAACGGTTCAACCAGGATCTCGAATAGATTGTGTTCGTTTGTTTAAACCATACACATCCACAACCATAATCAGAGTAAATAAACAATAGCGGAAGTTTTATATATTAAATGAACTGAGAATCTAAGAATGATAACATAAATAAAATATCCAATTATCTTTCATTGACTAAGATATAAGTAAATAAAATAATCAATTATATTTTCATAATAATCCAAATAAAAATCTAATCGAAAACGCATGAGTTGCATTCGCATGACGAATCATGCGACTCCATTATAGCTTCTGCGTCCATCGTCGCAACATGCCCGTATGTGGGAACATTCATATAATCTTCCACGGTCGTACCTGCATCATCAACTAAAAAATATTCGAATTTGAAAAGGATGAGCACACATCACGACTCAGTGAGCAAACAAAATAATGTAACAAACATATGCATGCATTCAATTCATATCTTTGGTATGGTTCATAAGTTTACAATGTGCAATAGAAAGGATAGGTGGTCGCCGCACCTCTATACACGAATGTGTGGAACCGCCCAATGGATCAAACACCATTGCCACCCGCACATGCACCCACCATGGAATAGAGATAGAGCTAAAGTGCTTAGGACCGCACCGCATCACACTTCCCTTGATGCTCTACCCATACCAACACGTAAGCCCCTGTTGGTGAGGGCTTGTAAACTGGACTCGC
The DNA here is from genome assembly GCA_028583415.1 of Protea cynaroides. NCBI lineage: Eukaryota > Viridiplantae > Streptophyta > Magnoliopsida > Proteales > Proteaceae > Protea > Protea cynaroides. Next base: position 92,985,319 of record CM053275.1, on the reverse strand, counting down.
AACTAACCAATCCTAATGTCAAACAGTGTATCCAAGGCATCACCCCAGCATCTCTCAATACGTCCATAGAGATAGAGCTAAGGCCCCCCGATAGAGTCAGCGACTACACGGTCCGAGACCACCTCCCCTGATGCCCTACGACGTAATAGTTCTGCTAAAGTAATGGCGATATGACGATGTTAGTGGACAAAACTTGAGTAGAGATAGAGCTAGACTCTGGTGACCAGGATGAACCACAGTGTCACGTCCTCCCCCTGATGCTCCACTCGCATCAAGTATGCTAACCACACACATACATTCACATGCCTATTCCTAGCATCATCATCATCATCATGTTATAATAAACGAAATTAAATATGCATGAACAATAATAACATGAATAATGGATGACATGTGATATGTACATTACAATCATACAAGCATAGAATCATTCATAGTATTAGATTCAATAAACAAAAACAGTTTATTATTAGTCAATTAGTTTAGGTCTTGTTCCCTCACCTTTGATTGTTAGTAGATCCTCGTTCAAGTTTTATAATTCACTTTTAAACCACTAGAAGGACCTAACAAGTCGATAGATTTTAATTAGAATTAATTCCGTTAAATTTAGACTAACAGAAACTGTAGGGTCGCAGGTAGGGTAGAACCTGCTACCCTAGGGTGTAGGGTCGTCTACGTGCGACCACACCCTCCCTGGGACTTCCCGAGGGCATGTGGTCGATCATGTGATCTTGTAGGGTCGGATATCATTCGACCCTACGTGCGACCACACGTATTCTGAGTCGACCTTTCATTCTAAAGTCCATCCCTTCATGTTTGGATCCTTTGGCTTACTTTCATGGTCCATTCTATGATTGTTCTATGGCTCAAAACTACAAGTTATACACTATTCATTGTCCATAACGATTTTCTCCATGGAATATCTTGGAATTTGTCCATGGATGGATGATTTGGGTTTCTCTTAATCTTATGTTCTTCATAACTATTTTAGGATCTGTTATTCAGGTAGAGAATTAGGTTCATACCTTTATTCAAAGGTTTCTCTGAACTTCCTCCTCTTCCTTAGTCTTCTTCTTCAAGTTTCCTTCTCTTCTTCTTTTCCTTCGCTTTCTCTTTCACTCACTTTCAATTAGGGTTCTAAAGGAGTGAAAGAGGCTAAGGGATGTCCTATTTATAGAGGAAAACCTCCCATAATAAGTCCCAATGGGTTTAGGAAAGATCCATTTTGGATTAGGAAAGTTTCCTAATTTTCGATTTCTGTCTGTCATCGTAGAGTTGGACGTAGGGTCGTAGAATCCGTCGACCTTACGTTTTTCTAGTCATGCGACCCTACGACTAGAAAGTCATGGGTTGGACTTCTGTTGAGGTGGGATCGACCCTACCTGTTTAGGCATGCAACCCTACCCTCTCATTTGTTGTTTTTGGGTTAGACTTCATACCTGGTCTTGTGATTTTTTCACGCACTTGATCCACTTGGCTCGACCATGATAGGTAGACCTGGTACAAGATGGTAAGACCAGTTAGTTCGATACGGGTCTTACATTATGTGTATTTATTTAACACCTGTTACATGTATTATACAAGTTTAATATGTGTTATACATGCTTAATACATGTTCTTATATAATTTGTGTTTTTTTCATACTCTTTTGAAAAATCTATTAAAAAAACATCTTTTTAAATAATTAATACATACGAATATATGTATTATATAAGTATTTTATAAATATTTTCCAACTATGGGTGCATGTTCGTTACTGGACACTCAGTGCAATATAAGAATAATTATGTTAACAAATAGGCCAGGTCTTAGGCAAAGAGCATACATGCAGTGTGCACGTACGTATAGAAAAGGTATTAGTAGTCAGTGAGATTTAGGATCCGCCCAAACCGATTCTGAACCTACCAGAATCGACCACAAGGAACCGGAATCGATATCAAACTTGGGAATCAGATCCGCAAGTGGCAAAGGGTGGTGGGCAAATTTTATTATTTTTAAATTTTGGTGCCAACTAGAGTGTTTTGTCATTTTATGATGAAACAGTGCATGAATTGTGCTTCCACAGTTTCCAAACGGGTGTGAGTTGAAATAGAAATCCATCGAAGAGTGCACACAGGAGATTCTGAGAGATCCATTTAGAATTTAGAAAAAGAACGGACCAGAGAAGGCAGGTGGAACTATGGAAGAGAGACTCAGGCATTTTCCATGCCTCTCTCTCTCTCCCTCTCTCTGGAGCAGAGTGGGAGTAACCAATTAGATTTTGCCGGTCAGTGGTTAGGAAATTAGCTAGGAGCAAAGCATTTCAATTGATTGGGCGAATTTCGTTAAAATTAATTTTGCTTGGAAAACTCAATTTTGCTATATATGTTAGGTTCTCTTTGGTATGCATTAGAAAATTAATTATATAATATATTATGTCGACATTTGTAGTTGTTTAATATAATTTATGATATTTATTTATATTTAAAATAAATTAATATAATATAAAATCAACAAATAAGTTAGAATGTATTTATCATTATTATGATAATCTATTATTACTTCTTTATGTCTAATGGTATCAAACGGTTATTATATATGATTCATAATTTATTCTCATAACTACTGATTTATTATAAATAATTCATAAATATAAATATAAATTATACTAAAGAGAACCTTACTTATAAGATGACTCGTTGATGAGGAGAAAGATTCAAGATTGTTCATGTCATCGCCATTCCAGCGTCTCTCATTGGTTCATGATCATAGAATTGAAATAAAATTTTATTTTTTTTTCTTTTCCTTTCTCTCTCTCCATTCCCCAGTTCAATTCTCTCAATTTGATTGGGTCATGCGAAGATAACTAATTCTCTGTCAAAGGTGACATTTTCAGTGAAGAAAAATTCTCCAATAAAAAAAAAAGGGGATGGTTTTCGATCAAAGTATTAGTCCTTCGTTCAATAAAAGAGAATAAACAAGCTAGGTGCATCCAAAGTTGAGCCACCTTTTGCATAATGTTTAGAATGGAACATTTGAGAAAGTTTTCTTGGGGAAGGATCAATGGACCAAAATCATTAAATAACTTATTCCTTAGAATGAATTTTCTATTATACCCCTAATTATCTGTTCCTAGATTCCTGATCTAAGCCAACCATAACCCAAGATGATGATATTCCTTTACGGCATGAGTGACAAGAAACTGGGTCCTAGAACATTTGTTGGGCCACAGAACTTCAAACTCTGCAACTCATCATTTATTGCCCATGACCCTTTTTTATTTGGAGGAATTTTTTCTTTTCCACCATTAAAATTTCATTATTTTTCTCTCTTTTACCATATGAATGTCTAACTATCCTTTCTATTGATCTAGAAATCTCAAATATTACCAAATCATGCAGGGGAAGACAGAGAAACATATTATATTAAAATCTATGGTGTATTATATGGAAAAACAATCATCAACAATTGGGTTAATATAAATCAGACTAAAAATAGCCATTTTTCAACTGTCTGATTATTAATCATTTTGGCGGGGTGTATGGTTTGGATTTGATAATGATATTAATTAAATTGACTAACTTCAGTAAAAACGAAATTGTTTTCAATATTACAATTTGGGGAATCTGCTTAAGATGAAGCCCTGGCCTCCATGGATTTAAAATTGAAGCTCCTAACCATCCTACAAAGAAGCTTAATCTCGTGTCTCTACACAGAATGAAGTATGCAAGTCTTCTACCCAAAAAAAAAAAAATTGTATGCAAGTCATGTGAAAAACTCAAAATAGTCCAAGTCTCTCAAAAAATATAAACTGATCTCTGTTCTAATATAAGAATAGGGAGAAAATATTGCTTGCTCAATTGGTCGTTTGCCTCACAGTAGAGAATTAGTCGTTTGCCTCACAATAAAGTGTCGGCACAAAAGAGGCCAAGGGTTCATTTCTCTTGCCTTTATTATGTGGAAAGATTAAACCTCGTAATTCCCCTCAAGATTATACTTCTTAATCCTCTCTCTTCCCTCGTCACCGTGGTAAGAAGATTACACTTCTTAATCCGCTCTTATATATATATATATATATATATATATATATATATATATATATATATATATATATATATATATATGGAAAGGGTTTCCGACAATCACAGTGTGGGGAGAATCTCCCACCCCACTTTAATGGGTGAGCAGGAAATGGTATCGATAATGGGACACACATGATCAAAGAAGAGAGAAAAAATCAGAAAAAAAAGAATACCAAAATGTGAGAAGATGTGAAAAGGAATCCCTATACTGACTATACTGACGTTGTGGGTTATAGGAGGTTTTTCTTCTTTGACCTACCTTTCTTGTTCTTTAATATCATAGTATCCCCATCTTAATCTTTGTGAGCATAAGTAGTCTGCCCAGAAAAATATTACCTTGGTCTACACATGTTGTATATGGTTATCCTTCCAACAAAATACTGATTACTATATTATGATAAAAAAAATTAGAGTAATATATATTTTTTTATGGCCTTTCGTATTCAAGGTTCGTTTGGATTTGAAGATCTTTGTATTTGTATGCCTTAAATAACACTCACTCTCTACCTAACAAAGAAAAAAAAATGGAAGAGATAAATATAAAATTATAAAATATGACTGGATTGTGATGCATTTGGCAATATTCTTGAAATATGTGTATTTGTCCAACTGATCTTATCACAACAACAAAGCAAGAACATTTAAAAAAAAAAAAAAAAAAGCAAAAGAGAGAGGCAAATTGACAAGAGCCTGAGAGGTTTTCAAAAAATATGCCATAAATCATAGAAGTTATAATATAGAGTTGTTGGGTAGTATTTTAAAGAATCATGTGGCAATTATGAAAAATTAAAGTATACAACCAAACACAAGACAAATGAGTTACTAAACAAACTCTTAAATCTGCTAATTCCAATTAATGGAGGAATCGACAAGACCATTACTTCAATTAGGATTGTTATATATGCCCCTCCAAATCAAACATGAGATATTTTTTATTTAAAATTTTAGTTATCAGATAAAAATTGATGGGAGTGGGTTTTGTGAGTGCATTGTTGCCTGTGCTCACCAATGGGTACAAGCGACAATGTATCATTTAGCAGGAAGGGGACGGGTTATTATCTGATCCAATTTCGCTGTCCAAATTTGCTACAACCTCTCTTACTAGGTTAGCTCGCTCAGTGGCCTTTTTCACTGGCTAAAGACCTAAAATCAACAGAGTCATTGCTAAGGAGAGCTTGAATTCACTATCGACACCAAGTGGTGGTTGTAGCTTCTCTTCTGAAGCACGTGTTATTTCATATCCGTTGAAGTGTAGCATTGAGATAAAGACCGCATATATCAGATATCATATACATTGTTAAAGAAAAAAAGAAAAGAAAAGAGTCATTTTCAAGGCCCAAGAGTGTTGGAAGACAAAGTAGTATCATGTCATCATTCATTACAAGAAAAAAAAAATGTTTAATTGCAAATTCTAAATGAACTTTTTGAATAAAACGAGGTATCTTATTTTATCCCATGGAAAGCAAGTATCCAAAACCCCGTGGACACTTATCATGATCGCATCTAAATACAAAAACATCAACCTTTTATTGTTAAATGAAAAATGAAATGTCAAAAGGAATCACTCTTAAAGGTGAGATTTACCCGGATGAAGATAGAGGGGTAAGCAGGAAAAAGAAAATAGGAACAAGGAAAGGAAAGTAGTTGGCTTTCTCGGAGAAGGCTGGAGCAATAACTAATGTTAGTTTGATCCCTCGGTAGAAGAATTAAGGTTATTTTTTATTTAAATGAATCAACGTTTTTAACATTATGTGTGTTTAACATGTGTTACTTGTATTATACAAGTTTAATACATGCTTAATAAGTGTTCTTATATTTGCATTTTTTTTTTCATACATTTTTGAAATATCTATTTAAAATCATCTTTTTAAAAAATACATACGAATATATGTGTTATACATGTATTATATAAATCTTTACCAACTATGGGTTGTATGTTCCATTAATTGACACTCAATGCAATATAAGAATAAGGGAAATTTCCATGCACCTCCCTTGAGGTTTATCCTTAATTCAACTATCCGGCTATCCCCATTATCAGCGATAATATCAACCGCAACCCATGCTATTAAGCTGTCTAACGGAAAAGATGAAAAAAACTTTTTTACCCTTGTAATAAAAACACAACAAACGTCTCCTGAAACAAAACCTCTCTGCCTGTGTTGTTTCGTCACTGACCGGCCTCAAGGTAAGAATAGGATTTGAAGTGGCCTTTTGAATTTTTTTTTTTTGAGAGAGAGAGAGAGAGAGGGCAAAAAAACAAGAACTTTGGGTAGGCTCTCTCCTCCAATGTAATCAAACCTTGAACCTTCGACCTCACAGTTGCAAATACAGACGACAAACCAGTGAGGCCATGAAGAGTTTGTTGGCCCTTGCTTCTAGCTTTCTACAGAAAAGAGAGAAAGATTACATCAGCATGGAGTTGAAAAAAAAAAATCAAAATCACACATTGCTCTAAATCGAATCTCTGAGATGAGAAGCCGTAGGTTTTGTAGACATTTTTTGGGGTAAGGTTATGTAAACTTAGTAAATCGAAGCTGTAGGTTATGTGCGGCTTTGGATCTGCTTATAGAGCTTCCAATTGATGAATTATAGCGTAGGAGAAAGCTTCAATCGCTAAAACCTTGAATCGCAAGAGCATGTTAACTGCTTCTTTAAAGCTCGATGGTTGCGATGCAGGAGAGAATTTGTACGGCAAGGATGAACTTCTCAAGTTCACTCTGCTTCGATCGTAAAAAAGAATAAAGGTAAATCCCTACTTCGGTTTTCAACATATTTTATTAATTTTTTAAAGGGTAAAATTATAACTCTACAAATACCTGAGGCTAATATTCCATTAGAATCTTAAGTGACGATACATCTCACCCCCTAACGGACAATAGGAGAAACACAATTGAAGAAGCCAAAAAACGTGAGCGCCTAGCGCGATACGGCTTTTGGCCGTATCTTGCTGGGCAAAACGACAATGTTTGTTAGCCAAGGGTGCTTTGGCCTGATTGATACTTATTTCTTAAATTAGAAGAGTTGGTTGACATTATCATCGATAATGGGAGAGTTTGAATTAAGGATAAATCTCAAAGAAGATACATGAAATTTTTTCTTAAGAATAAATATGATAACAAATTGGACAAGACTTAAGTTCTCTTTGGATCTATTTTTATTTTATTTTATTTATTTATTTATTTATCAAAATTATTTTTAAAATTATTTTCAATTGAAAATAAAATATTATTTAATAACTATAATAAAAAAAATAGATTACAGAATGAAAAATAAATTTAATATATTTATGTCTTGAATAATTTTTATAACTTTAAACTCTTTATGATGAAACAGTGAATGAAATATGCTTTCACAGGATCCAAATAGGGTGTGAATTGTAATAGAAATCCATTACAGAATACACACAGGAGATTCTTAGAGAACCATTTAGAATTTAGAAAAGGAACGGATCAGAGAGCAGTTGGAAGTTGGAACTGTGGAAGGATATTTACCCCCCCAAAAAAAAAAAAAAAAAAAACTGTGGAAGGTAGACTCAGGCATTTTCCATGCCCCTCTCTCTCTCTCTCTCGAGCAAAGTGGTTAGTTTCTCTCCCTGGAGCAGAGTGGGACTATCCAATGAGATTTGTCGGTCTGTGGTTAGGAAATTGGGAGGAAAGCCTTTCAAATGATTGCCATAATTTCGTTAAAATTAATTTTGTTTGGAAAGGGCGGCTTTGCTTCCTCGCTTTGCTTCCTTCCAGGATGACTCGTTGACTAGGGGAGAAGGGTTCAAGATTGTCCATGTCATTGCCATTCCAGCCTCTTATCATTGGTTCAAGATCATAGAGTTGAAATAAAATATTATTTTTTTCTTTTTCTTTCCTTTCTCTCTTCATTCCCCATTTCAATTATCTCAATTTCATTGGGTCATTGGAAGAGAAAACTAATTCTCTGTCAAAGGTAACGGTGTCGGCAATGAAAATTCCCTAATAAAATGAGGGGATAGTTTTTATACTTGTATCAGTCTTTCATTTAATAGCAAAGAAAATAATGAAAAATTCCATATGAAGGTCAATGGTACAAAACCCACAAAGTTCAACAAGCCATGCCCTTCCAAAGTTGATCGATCTTTTGCATAATGTTTAGGATGGAACATTGGAGAAAGTTTACATTGGGGAATGATTAAGGGATAAAATCATTAAATGACTTGTTCCTCAGAACGAATTTTCGATTATACCCCTTATCTGTTTTTAGATTCCAATCTAAGCCAACCAAAACCCAAGGAGATGATATTCTTTTACAGCATGGGTGACAAAAAACTGGGTCCTAGAACATTGGTTGTTCATTGGCAAGCTAAGCTCCCAAGTCATTATCTTTCTCTCCTCTACTAGCTAGATGAATGTTTGAACTATCTTTTCTATTGTTTTAAGAATCTCATTGACTACGAATCTCACAGGGGAAGACATTTATTGCAATGAAAGCTTTGAAGGAAGTAGCCGTTGTTCTACATGACATTCGATTGCTTCTAAAGGACGACTCAGTGCACAAGGTTCATCCTCTTCCCCCTGGAAAAAATAAAACAAAGCAAAATAAAAAAGACATATTATATTAGAACCTATGGTGTACTATATGAAAAAAACCAACAATTCTTTAATGTATACATCAATAATTGGGTTACTATTGATCAGACTGGATATAGCCATTTTTCAACCATCTAATTATTATTCCTTTTTGGCGGGGTGTATGGTTTGGATTTTCATAGGATTTGATGATGACATTAAATTGACTAAAATCAGTAAAACGATATTGTTTTTTATATTACAATTTAGTCAGTCAGCTTAAGAAGAAGTCCAAGTCTCCATGGATTCAAAATTGAAGCTCCTAATTAATAACCCTATAAAGAAGGATCATCCTGTGTTTCTACACGGAATGAAGTATGCGAGTCTTGTGAATAACCCAAAATAATCCAAGTCTCTCCATTATAAACTACTCTTTGTTCTAATATAATTAAGAGAATAGGGAGAAAGACATTGCTTGCTCAATTGGTCTAGAGAATTGGTCGTTTACCTCACAATAGAGTGCATGCACTAAGGAGGCCGAAAGTTCAACTCTCTTGCCTTCGTTATGTGGAGAGATTACACATCTTCATTCCTCTTGCTCCCTTGTCACCCCAGTAGTTGTAGGAATACGTGCATTATGATGTAGGACCAAAAAAAAGGAAAGGGAGAGGGTTTCTCACAATCTCATTGTGGAGAGAATCTCCCACCTCACATCAAGGGGTGAACAGAAAAATGTATCGTTAATAGGACCTACATGATAAGAGGAAGAAGAAAAAATAAGAAAGAACCGAATACTAGAATGTAAGAGGAGGTGAAAAGGGATCCCTACATTGGCGTTGTGGGAATCCCTTTCCCACATGATTATTATAAGAGGTTTTTCTTCTTTGACCTAACTTTCTTGTTCTTTAATATCATAGTATCCCCATCTTAATCAGGGTGGACATAAGAAGCATAAACAATGGAATCTAATGCCTGCCCAGAAAAATATTACTTAGTCTACATGTGATGTATATGGTTATCATTCCAACAACAAATACTGATTACTCTATTTTGATAAGAAAATAGAATAATATATTTTTTATGGTCTTTCGTGTTCAATGTTCATTTGGGATTGAAGATCTTTGTATTTTTATGCCTTAAACAAAACTCACTCTCTACCTAACAAAGAAAAAAATGCAAGAGATAGATATGAAAATATTAAAATATAATGGATGACTTCAGCTCTTTTTCTTGGCTGAATTATGATGCATTTGTTAACATTCTTGACATTTGCTTACTTGTTCAAATTATCTTATCCCAACAACGGGGCAAAAACAATAAAAAAAGAAAAAAAAAGAAAAAAAAAAGGGCAAGAACATTATCAACAAGAGCTTAGAGATTTTCAAAAGATATACCACAAATCAAACTTATAATATATAGAGTTGTTGAATTGGTATTTTAAAGAATCATATGGGAACTTGAAGTACGAAAAAATAGAAGTATCCAAACACGGCAAATGATTCCCTGCTGCACTTCTGTGTAACAGAGGTAATCCCCTGAGCATTTAAAGTGGATAGGAACACAGTCCCGATGTTATTTCAATATTCAAAATTGAAACTGTTACATAGAAGTACAGCAGACGATCCTAATCCATCCAAACACATGACAAATGAGTTACTAAAGAAGCCCTTTAAACAGCTAATCCCAATTAATGAAGGAAACAACAAGACCATTAGTTTAATTAGGATTTTTATGCCCTTACAAATCAAATACGAGACATTTTTTATTTAAAATTTTAATTATCAGATAAAAATGGATGGGAGAGGGTTTTTTGAGTGCATTGTTTTCTGTGCCCACCAATGGTTGCGAGTGACGCCGTATAATTTAACAGAAGGCAGGTGAAGAAAGAGAGGGGGGTGAAGAGAGAGAGAGAGAGAGAGAGAGAGAGAGAGAGAGGTGGTGTAACTCCGATTCCACCGTTCAAATAAAGAACCATTTTAACTTAAACCAACTCAGAGTACCATGATTCTTTCCCCAAGTGGTAACCATTCCTCATCCTTTGGAGCAATGGTAGGTGTGGGTCTCACACTCCACAGGTGGATCCACGTCCAATCCTTTCCTTTATGCATTCAATTTCTAGATTGCCAAACTAATCATATGGATTTTCACAAGATTAGGAAGTTTCTGCCAAAGAGTTCTATGTATCTATTCTCAGAAAATATTCTATTCGCTCATGATAATTATGATATATATAGTTTATGATTTCCTCTGGTTGTCAACCATTTTAAGCAACTTTGAATGCTGATTAGTTTTATATATATATATATATATATATATATATATATATATATATATATTGAGCCTAGCATGCAATTGTATGGTTATGGCTTTTGGAGAGCTGGAAGGGGATAAGAGATTCTGATGGAGTTGATTCTAATATCAAAGATTATTATTTCTATCATGAGCAGAGTATGTTAATAGAGATGTATTTGGACGGTAAAACATTCAGATTAAATTAGCATTCGTATACATTTAGTATGCCCCCAACTTGTATGGTGAAGCCTGATATTGTCTTAAGACAGGAAGTACTGTTTACTCAACTACATTTTTTGAGATAGTTGTATTAGAGACGGTATTGTACTTTTGGGGTTTACGGTTTTCTCTTCATGTAGAGGGTAATCCCATAAGATGTATTGAGGGTTTGTAATTTTCTTCAGTGGAATAGTGAAAACTGTGATTTTTTTGGTTTTGTTATCATTTTCTGCAGCATTATTAATTCCAAACAACTGTTTTCTTCACCATGGGAGGAGAAAAAAACTCGGTCATCTACTATATCTAATGAAGTGCTCTTAAAGCCCGATTGCAACCGAATATGCAAAGCTGAGAATTCAAAGAAAACCAAGCAAACTCAGTCCAGGCCCAACCACAAGCCCTAGCTCAACGTGTTCCCATAGTAGACTTGTCTACAAGCCCATCAACTAGGCATGTAGCCAGCCGAAGGATATATTTGGATCTAATTCTTTTTCATGGATGTTATTGGACTATCACAAAACCTTGATATACAAGGGGCATTTTGGTATTTGAGAAAAGTGGGGTTTAGGGTTTTTGCACAATCCAATGAATGTTGATCATCATTGATGGTAGATCAATGTCAATAAGAAAAACCCCTTAAGAATTGCTCTCTTATGAGCCTTCGAATTGGAGAATTCGGCTGAAAATTAATTAGTTGCAACAAGAAATATATCGAGTCTGTGATTGGTAAACATGTTTTCTATGATGATTAGGTGACTATCTACCATTCGGACAATTGGAAAAATCATGTGGGGAGGACCTAGCAAGGTGGCCTCTGATAGCGATTCCGCGTATGATGAATTGGCCCATAATGTTGAGTTCTTGGATTGAGAAGATAGCATTCTCCCGCTCCACTCTATTGTGGGAATTCTTACATCTACTCCTCCGGTTTTCCTTAGGATTACTCACATTTTAACTCCCCCAAGTCGGGTGTGAAAAATAAAAAATGAGCCAATTGCGTAGTGTCTGTTTTTCTTCTCTTTGCTGGGCGTTAGTGAGGTTGTAGCCAAGGCCCAGTGCGTTGTCGTTGTTTTGTTTCACTGTTTTGGCTGGGTCTCTTGCAAGCTTCCAGCTTGTTGTGCTCTCTCTTCTTTGAATCAATAAATATCTATTTATCCCAAAAAAAAAAAAAATTTCAAATTCTTATCTAGAATTGAAACCAAATATGTACTGGTTCCTATCACTTCGTGGGCTTTTCAACCAGCCCCTGTCCATCAATCGTGTATGTCAATAAACTTACTGCTAGAGGCGCAGTGGAATTTGAAGTGTTCAACAATCAATCAAAATGGGTAGGATCCCCATTTAACGGATGATTGAGGAATCACTATGATAAAGATACCCAATTAATGGACTGTTGTTGGTTTACAATCTAACTTTCTTGCGGCCGGTTAACACAGGAATAGGTTAGCCGTATGCCATGGAAATTAAAAGCACCTGGCCCAACTTAGAGTCCGCAACCAAACGCCCACGGCAGGAAGAGATTTCTTGAGAATGACAGAATCACGAAAAAGTTGGCGTTGGTTTGCTACTTATGAGTCCTAGCTTCTACAGCCCTTCAGCCAGATTGGCAGGCATTTTTTTAGTAATTTTTGTGCGGATTGAAAGCCTTCATTACTTTACCCATCAAGCTTATTGGTCCTCATGAATGGCACATTTTTATCACCAAAAATAAAAGAAAAAAGAATGACATTTTTTTCTTTTTCTTAATTATATGGGTAAATTACACAGACGTCTTTTTTACTGTAGTGAAATTACACATAATTATTCTGTTTTTACAAAAGTTATACAGAACACTCCTCTAACAATACTATCATACAATCTCACCCATTCCGTTACTTTCAACTTAACGGCAGAGACTCAAATTTTTTTAAGACGAAAATACCCTTATTCTATTTTTTTTTTCTTTTACCGTTCTGTTCTGCTTCAACTTCTGCTTCTGTTCTGCTTCGTATCACTTTCTTTTCTAAGGAACAAGAAAGCAATTAGTCATAATAACATGACCAAAAGTGATAAAAACAAACAGTAGCAAAGCAGGAAAAAAAAATAACAATATCTAAACCCACTGACTGAGATTGTCTGAAAAGAAAAAAAAAAAAAAGAACCAAACCCCTCTAATCGGAAATCATCACTCACGCATCATCACAGCCATAAAAACCCCAATTTAAATTGTTCTGTAACAAGGAACCAGAAATTCTAGATGAAACCATTTCTAACAGTTTCATGACTAATCATGGGAAATCAAAATATCCCTAGAGCCTATCATCAAAGAAACACTCACAAAAAAAAAGATAGCAAAGGAAAGTAAAACTAAAAATAAAATAAAAAAATAGAAGTAGACTTCGAATGAAGCTCATACCTGCACTTTTCTCTCCTCCTTTCCTCTTTTCATCCTGCCAAAGCACTTCTTCTCTTCTGTTGTTTCATCCTTCTTCTTCTGCTCCTCTTCTTCTTGCTTTTCTTTTTTCTGCCGGTAGCAGTGGCCTCTCTCCTTTTTCAGCTTCTTCGGTTGAAAACCTCTCAATTCATATCTCTCTCTCTCTCTCTCAGATTCATAAGGGATTATGAAAAGACTGGGATCATAGCCCCAAACAAGTGAAAAAGAAATCTCACACAGACACTAAAATACTAAACTAGAGAGCCGAGGATTAAAAGAGAAAGGGAGAAGCAGGAAGAAGAAGCGATAGAGAGATGAGGAGAGAGGAGGGGGGTGTTGCATTGGTGTCTTGTATTCTGTGGGGTCTACGTAATTATAAGGGTAATATTTGTATTAGGGTGTAGGTCTATTACATGTATGGGGGTAATCTTATAATTGTGGTGGGATTATGATTTCTAGGTTTCCTTATATATTGTCTCTGTGTGGAAAAACCTAAGTAAGGTCTGAGCAAAAGAGGACATTGTGTCAGATATAGAGAATTACAGAGAATTTTCTTAGTAATAAAGAATCTTTGTTTCTCTGTAGTGGAGGTAGGCATTCTGATTTGGGTGCTGAACTGCAACAAATCCTATATTGTGTGTTTGCTTGATTTTTGTCTATTTCTCGTGATTGTGTTTTCATCCCTAACAAGTGGTATCAGAGCCAGATTTGACAGGTCAGTCACAGATCTGGAAGAGATAATGAGGTACACAAAGAACATTAGAGAAATAAGAATTTTTCCTTACATGATCAAAGAAAAAAAAAAGAAAGGTACGGATGCTTTTTCTCTTCTAGAATAAATTGTTTCGTACAATTTTTTTTTTCTCATTACTTTTGAAAAGTAGCAGGAAAATTGATTACTTTTGAAAAGTAATCATTACAAGGAATTTAGAAAGAAAAAAATTACCTTCTTTGTACGGTAATGTGGTGAGAAAAAAAAAAGGATCGTACGATTCGGTGTTCGTACGTTGTATCATCCAATAACAAGGGAAAAAATATAGAAGTTATTATTCCCAAGTGTTTTTTGTTGTTGTGGTTTCATTGGAAGGCAAGATCAAGCAAATTCGGTGTCCTTGGTATCGATCGGACAGTCTTGTGCAAGATCAACAGTGATTGAAGCTCTTGGAAGTTGATGGTATGCATAAAAGATAAAGATCGAGTTAATAGAATGGTGGCGAAAGGGTCAAACTTCTTCATAGAACCCTTCAATGGTTATAATGATTTCACCTTGTGACAACAAACGGTGAAGAATATTCTTACGCGGGAGGGGACTGTTAAGGCTCTCAAGAAGAAATTCGACAAGCCAGAAAAGTTGACAGATGATGAGTGGCTAGAGTTGAGGGATCTGACAAATAGTACAATCCAGTTGTTTCTGGCAGATAATATTCTTCGTGAGGTCATTGGTTTGGAGGATCCAGAAGAAGTTTAGACGAAGTTGGAGAGCAGGTACAAGTCCAAGTCGTTGACAAATCAATTGTTTTTTAAGAAACAATTATATGACTTTCGTTTGTCAGATGGAGTGAAATTTGAAGTGCATATTGACGAGTTCAACAGGATTCTGACGGAGTTGTCTGTTTTTGATGTGACGATCGAAGAGGAGGACAAGACACTTATCATGTTGGCCTCATTGCCTCATTCATTTGATCACATTGTGACTACATTGTTGTTTGGTAAGGATACTCTCAAACTTGTCGATGTTATTACTGCTTTGCTGATGAATGAGACACGACAGAAAAATAGTAGTGAGGGGACGTCAGATGAGGGTAATGTCTTGGTTACAATTGGTGGTCAGGGTAGAGGAAGATCAAATGAGAGATAGGAATATGACAAGAATAGGGGTCGCTCCAAGTCACAAGGTTGCAAAATAATTTGTTATTATTGCGATGAGGAAGATCATATAAGATGGGATTGTCCAAAGCGTAAGGAGGAAAAAAAAAAAAAAAGACAATGAGAGTGGAGAAAAATCATCTACTGCTGGTGTCACGGAAGAGTGGAGTAATGGAGATCTCTTTCTCACTACTTCATCTGGTACGGATACTTCAGATTGGATTTTAGATTCAGGTTGTTCGTTTCATGTTCAGTTAGAGAACAATTTGCTACATATCATGAATGTGATAAGGGTACAGTCAGAATGGCAAATGATGCTGAAAGCAAGGTGGTCGGGATTGGGATTGTACGGATTCTCCTGTTTGATGGGATTGTGTGAACTGTAACTGGAGTTAGACATGTGCCAGACTTAAGGAAGAATTAAATTTCATTGGGAACACTAGATGCGAGAGACTACAAGTGTTCATCTGAAGGTGGAGTTCTTAAGGTCTCCAAAGGGGTCATGGTTATGATGCAGGGACAAATGGTTGGCGATCTATACAGTCTTGTAGGGATTGTTGAAACAGATGGTGCTTCTATTGAAACTCAGGCAAAGAGTACAGATGGAAGACGGAAGATGTAAGAAGTTCAAGTTGTGAAAAAGTACAGATCTGAGAAGAAGTGAGTTTCTTTTACTTCGGATTTTGTGAGTGGAAGTGATCTCTCTGGTGATGCTGCAGCAGTGGGAGAGATGAAATCACATCACATCATACAATAGTGAGCTGTACAGGACACCCGGACGGGGTGTGGGCTATGCTGGTTTGGGTGTAGTGGTTTGACAGATACAGGTTTTCAGAATCAACATCAACGAGTTTTCTTCAAGGTGATTTGCAGAATCCATGCCAGGTGGAGATTTGTTGGGTTGATGCCTTGTATTTTGTGGGGTTTACGTAATTATAAGGATATTATTTGTATTAGAGTATGAGTCTATTACATGTATGGGGGTAATCATATAATTGTAGTGGGATTATGATTTCTAGGTTTCTTTATATATTGTTTCTGTGTGAGAAAACATAGGTAAGGTCTGAGCAAAGAAGGACACTGTAAAAAATAGAGAGAATTGTAGAGAGTTTTCTTAGCAATAAAGAATCTCTATTTCTCTGTGGTGGAGGTAGGCATTCTGGTTTGGGTGCTGAACTACAGCAAATCCTATGTTGTATGTTTGCTTGATTTTCATCTCTATCTCGTGGTTGTGCATTCGTCCCTAATAAGGGGGGAACACACCTGCTGCTTACCCTCCGACGATCACCTGTTATTCACTTGAGGTCACTGTTGAGTTCATGGGACCAATATGAAGTTCACGGTGGAGGCTCTTTGTCCGACTGTACTAAACCTACCTTCCAAAGGTTTCTTAAGAGAATCTCGACAATGGCGTCCCATGTTAAGGTTTGGCATAATCACTTAGTGGCTTTATGACAGAAGAGTAGGCGTTCAAGATATACATGATACCCTTATCTTTACCTCTTTGTGGGGAGTGATACGATGTATAAGAAGAGAGAGAATGAGTGGGTTTGGTTTTGGGTTTTCAACAAAATAGGTAGTTTTTTTTGGGGCGAGAGAATTAATTGAGGTTTTGTGATTTCAGTAAAAAAAAAAAAGTTCTCATTAAGAAAGGAAGAGGGACACGTTTTCCGCAAAAAAGCGAGCTATGGGGCCAGTACTTGGCATCATGCCAAGGGAATGTAGTGATGTGGCAACTAGGGGATGAGGAGGAGTTAGAGTGAGTGGGATTCACATCCTAGCTTCCCAGTGATTCGGGAGGAGGGAGACGTCCCCGTTGGATGGTCGACACGTAAAGCTCGGGTAAATCCGAGCCCTCCATCTAAGCAGACACCCCTTGTAGGCTCGCTTGTCAGCTCAATGTCTACTGTGATGGAGGGTTCTAATTCACCCGAGCCCCAAGTGTCGGCCATCCATCCAGGCCACCACCCCTCCTCCTGAATCTCTAGAAGGTGAGGATTTAAATCCATGGAAGAGGTCAACCTCACCATTATTTTTTATTATTATTATCAAATCCCTTTGTAAAACCACCACTTTTATCCGATAATGACCCGCACAAACCATCTGATGGACCTTGGATGACACTGAGACGGGGGTGAATCAATGTAAAAACCTTTTTTAACTTGACCCTGCTATTTCACTACTGCTCAAAGCTGGTGAAGAACACAACTAATGCAAACACACAAGCATATGCAAATCTACCTCGCTACCACTCGATGGTCAGGTCTACCAAATTTACACACCCATCCTGCAGTTCATTCCACGCAATTCACAAGATACATAAATAAGACATTTCACCACACAGAAGGGTTACGTGATTCACCACCACAGTGTGTGATGGCTAGTCAATGGAGTAATGCCCAATGGACTCTATATTTTCTCAATATTCAACTTTTAGTCCCTCACATGACAAGGATATTAACCCTACGTTTTTCCTGCATAAAACTGAGAGGGCATAACAATGTTAAGGTTTAGACTATGATCCTCAGTGTCTAGCCCCCACAGAACACAATACAAAATAGTAGATTTGGGGCTTATAGCAATGCCCTACAATGAATCCCAAACTAGCTACGTATTTAACATTTACCACCTAGGTTAGCATACATTGGACTCCCAAACTAGATAGGCATTCAGAGATTTTTATCTACTATAGCATACATAGCATTGAATCAATAAATAACAAAGGAGTTGAGAAAATCTCACAACTGAGGCTTTTCGACGTCTGAAGATATGTGTAGTGTCTCTGCTAGCTCAATGAAACTTCCCACAATCATCAATGTTGGAAGAACTAAGCATTTCAAGCAATTCCTTATTCACACATCATCTCTTCTTCCAACAGTCCAACAATCACCAAAATATTCAAAGAAGTTGTACCAACCTCCAAAAACAGCATAAATGGAAGTGATGAGTGATTGTTTGCTCACCCCCAAAGCAAAAACCAAACAAAATCTCTCTAAAACCCTAAGGACCCCTTCTTCCTCATTTAGAGCCTTGTTTTTCGATTTTCAACTCATCAACAAATCTCACATTCGTTCCCAATGGATAAGATTTTCAAAACAGATCTCAGAGCACTGTGAATCGTTAGATTTGGCCTCCGGATGGCCGAGATATGGCTGTTACAATCTCGGCCAATAGAATTATTTTAAAAAACATCTTTCGAAGCTTCAATATACACTTGCGTAGCACCTAATCATATCACCACTGTTAGGTCAGTCGACGTTGTCGAGTTCTTGTTGGCTAGAGAGGGAATCTCTCAAATCAGCTGTCAGATCGCCTGGAAAAAAGTGGGATCTGAATTTGGCCGTCAAATCATGTCAAGCGTGATCGGCTTCAAAATAACCCCTTTTATTGGAATCTTTTCGCCGTAGTATGATGATCGTGCCTCACCGAATCACACCGCCAACCCCATGTAATGCGGAGCACTGTAATGTAATGTGGCTGACCAATAAGAGAAGCCGCGATGGACTCTTGACGCGACCAATGAAATGCACATGATCCCGCAACTTTCTGGGCCGACAGATGAATATCTGACTGGTGTGGCATCTTCTTGGCCACCGATCATGGATCTTCTGATTTTTCTCTTGATAAAATTGCCCTCAAGAGTATTTCTAATGGCGTCTGTAATCGGATTTTCCATCAAACAACTTCTGAGATGGGTTTTTGGCCAAGAGGTGCTTCTCTCTAGGCCCAAAACCCAATCTCTCACAAGACCAATCGCCGAGCAAGTGCTAGGCGTGTGGCCAAGCCATTCCCCCGCGCGGCAATGGGCTTGCGGGGCTTGTGGGCCTTGCGGGCCTTGCGGGCTTGCTATTGCTACTCTCAAGGCTAGCGGCTGGGCATGTTGGCCCTGTTGGCCATGGCTGTGGGGCTAGCTGCTGATGCTGCCCTTGGCTGCGGCATGTGGCATGGCCCTATTGGCCATGGCTGCTGGGCTAACTGCCATGGTGGCAAGCCACCTCACCCGTAGATCCCACCCATATTTATCTCTCCTCTTGTTCTCTCTTAATTTTCTCTCTTTTCATTCTCTCTCTTCTAAATTGCCAAAACACCAAAAACACTGCTACATTACCAGAAACACTGCCACATCACCTATGGGGTCCGCAGACACTGTCTTTCAACAATCTTGACCTACTTTGCCCATTTTGCCAACAATTACAATACAAAGGCCAACACCATCTCTATACTACCACCTACCTTACCTACACTTAATCAAACTCACCTATTCTTGTTGGAACCCCTGCTCACTAGACCATGAGGTTATGGCCTATTCGATTGAGAATTTGTTATAATTCAATTATGGCTTTTGATTGAGGATTTAATATGATTCGAATGGTGCCTTTGATTGAGAATTTGATATAATTCAATTATGGCTTTTGGTTGAGAGTTTAATATGATTCAATTATGGCCTTTTGATTGAGAATTTAATATGATTCAAATGAAGTCTTTGATTGAGAATTTATTATGATTCAAATGTGGTCTTTTGATTGATAATTTAATTGTGATTCAAATGTACCCACAGATCTTGAATTTTTAAGATGATTAAATTCTACCCATTGATCTTGAATTTTGATATGATCAAATTTTACCCATTGATTATGAACTTTGAAGAGAGAAAAATTTGGCCCATTGATTATGAACTTTGATCAGAGGAAAATTTGGCCCATTGATTATAAAATTCTAATGAGTTAAAAATCTGGCTCATTGATTATGGAATTTTGATATGATTAATTTCTACCCGTTGATTATAAAACTTTAATGAAAATTATAACCATTGATCTTGGGAGTTTAAGTGATTTAGTTATGGTCATTGATCTTGGAATTTTAAGTGATTTAATCTTGGCCATTGATCTTGGATTTTTGGATGATTAAATATGGATCATTGGATATTGATTTTGAATCTAAATCGTTAGATGGCTATTATGAGTTGATTTAAATGAATCTGAGCGCCTAGATTATCTTGAAGAGTGATTGAAATGACTCTGAACGGTTGGATTATCATCAGGATTGATTTAAACTATTGGATCTTGATTATGAGTGTTTTAGATGAATCTGAACCATTGGATCTTAATTATGAGTATTTTAGATGAATCTGAACTATTGGATTTTGATTATGAGTGTCCTAAGTGAATTTGAGCCATTGGATCTTAATCTGAACATGATGTGCATAAACTCTGAGCTGTTGATCTTGGTTGTTTTGATGAAATCTGAATTGAGGATCATAATGATAGCTTATTAAAGAGATCTAACCGTTAGATTGAGGATTTGATCTTGACACATTGTTAAAGAGATAAATTAAATACAGACAATTGATCCATGATCTGATCTTGATACATTGAGAGATTCACATTAGGTCTCAACCATAGATCTAAAGAATCCGGTCTGATACACATTGAGACATACTTTGTTTGAGAATGATACATGAGATGTCATATCTGTTATCTTGATATACATGCTTGTTGCTATGCTTGTTTACATATTTTTCTTGCTATACCTGATATGATATATGTTGCTTGCCTTGCTTGATATGATATTGTTGGTAATAACTTAATTTCTACAACACCCTAGTCGAACTGTCATGCATGTATACCTAGCAAACATATTAGGTTTGGGGACGAGCATGCAGGCACCTACATTCATGGGAAGGATAAAAATAAAAAAATGATAAAAATCTTGATCCAGAATCATGAAACCTAGCCCAACACATTCTAAAATCAGGGTTTTAGGTTAAGAGTAGCTTTAGGACGATCCCTATACTTTAGTTCATATTCCTTAGGATTTAGAGGCCTAAATAGGTGTGGTGTGAATCCAGCTATAGAGCATCTAGGATCATCATTCCGCCATATGAACACACATTCTTGAACATCAATGAAGCCACGTTCGAATTATGCAGAACCTGATTCTTAAGGCAGCACCCTAGGATATGTAAGCAATTTGAAAACATTCTAAATATGGACTCACACCCTAGTCTTGTGAGATTAGTATTTACCATTTGCTCCTTGAGAGTATTTATCCTTGCTCCTTGAGAATATTTACCATTTGCTCCTTGACAGTATTTATCCTTACTCCTTGAGAGTATTTATCCTTGGTCGTTGAGAGTATCTACCCCTTACTCTTTGAGAGTTCCATTGCTCCTAGAGAATATTTATCTTTACTCCTTGAGAGTATCAACCCTTTGCTCCTTGAGAGTATCCATTCCTTGCTCCTTGAGAGTATTTATCTATCTACCTTGCTCCTTGAGAGTATTTACCCCTTGCTCCTTGAGAGTATCCATCCCTTACTCCTTGAAAGTATTTATCTATCTACCTTGCTCCTTGAGAGTATCTATCCACTTGATCCTTGAGAGTATCTATCCATTTACTCCTTGAGAGTATTTATTATCTACTTTGCCCCTTGAGAGTATCTATCCATCCATCTATCTTTGCTTTTTGAGAGTATAACGCATCTTCCGAACTACGTTGTACCTGATTTCCAGGACCTCTGGAATACGTAGGCAACTTGGAGGATTTCTACAAGTAAGGCACTACATCTTAGCTCCTTTAGGTTATCCATATCTATCATTATCTATATCTATCTCACATCCATATCTATCAATCCATTTTTTGATCTATGTTGTACCTAATTTCTAGGACCTCTAGAATATGTAGGCAACTTGGAGGACTTCTCCAAGTACGGTACCAAATCTTAGTCTTCTTAGGTCATCCCTATCCATATCCATATCCATATCCATTTTCAATCCACATAGGCTATCTAGATTCAATCTCAATCATCTATCAAACATAAATTTCAACTTAAACAATTGAATCAATGAAGCTTAAGTATAAACCATATCCATAAACTTTAATCATAATCTGTTCGAACTACGTTATGGACTTAATTTCCAGGATGGAATACGTAGGCAGTTTGAGATGGACATCTCAGATTCAGTCCATCGCCAAACCATCTTAGGTTTGATTCATTGTACATTATTTTGTTTATTTATTTTTAGAACATGTTTGGCTAATTAAACCTAGGCTAGAAGAACTTAGCAACTTGAGATAGGATTCCCAATGAGCCCTAGTCATCTATTGACCATGAACAGTTAGAATCATAGAGTTTAAGGAAAGTAGAATCACATAGGAGGCCGACTTTTGGATCGAACAGCTTTGGGTGTCTAACACCTTCCCAAACTGTATCCTAAACGCTTATCTGTTATCTGATAGACCAAAGCTGATATATTAGGTCATGAGTCAATAGAAGTCTTATCTTATGATGAGACTATATTTGAGGTCCTAGACCTTAGTCTAGGTGGCAACTCTGAATCTTTATTGTCCATCAGCATAGGTGAACAAAATCAAAATCAAAAGCAAAAGCTGATGATCTACATTTTATTAGGAAAACCCGAGGTCTTAAAAGAAATTTTTAATTCATTGTTCTCACACCGGGTCATTCAGCTCTTAAGAGGATGGTACACCACATGCTTTTGTTGCTCAACATCAGGCTGAAGCTCAAGTTTGGTTTCCAGATACGGGTACTTCTTCGCATATAACACGTGGTTCAGGTATTCTTGAAAGCAAAATCCCTTATTGTGGTTTGGATTATGTAATTGTTGGAAATGACAATCTTCTTCCAATTACAAACACCACAGCAGCATTTCTTAACAACGATAAGGTTTCTTTGCCTTTAAATGATGTTTTAGTAGTACCTGATATTCAGAAGAATTTGTCATTAGTGTCGAAGCTCACCTCAGACAATTCCTGTTTTTTTGAATTTAATTCTAATGGTTTTGTCATTAAAGACAACCGTACCAAGACGATTTTGGCATCAAGGAGTAGACATGGAAGTTTATATGCAATTTCAGACTCTGTCCAGACTCGGCAAGCTAATCTTTCTGTTCATGATTCTGATTCTGTGGGTGTTACCAGTGGTGTGTTACATTTGGAAGCTTTGAATTTAGCTGATTCTGTTATAGTGATGTTTTAAATTTGGATGTTTTGAGTTCTGATGTTTCTAAGACGTGTTCTTCTTTTGATGTTTCAAAGTCATGTTCTGCTGTTTGTAATAATACTACTAGACCTACTATAGCTGGATATGATTTTGTTTTTGAAGCACTGTTTTCTTCTCGCTTTTAAACGGCTTCTGAAGAGGTATGGCATCAACGCCTTGGACATCCAAAGCGGGTTGTGGTTTCTCAGTTGTCCAAAGCTGGTGTTATTATAGTCACTCCATCACCAGTAAAGGTTGCTGAGGTTTGTTCTAGCTGCCAGCTTAGTAAGAGCTCCAAACTTCCATTTATTTCCAGTTCCGATCCTCACATTGTTCTACACCAATGGACAAGATACATAGTGGTCTACGGGGACCAGCACCCACTAAAAGTGTTCGAAATTTTCAGTGTTACATACTGTTTGTTGATGATTATTCTTGATATGGTTGGTTTTATCCTATCAAACAAAAATCTGACTTCTTCAAGGTTTTCCGGAATTTTCAGAATTTGGTGGAAAGACAATTTGGGAGGCCTATAAATGTTTTTCAATGTAATGGAGGTGGTGAGTTTTCCAGCTTGAAATTTAGAAATCATCTTCGGGATGGAGGGATTCTTCTCATTGTTTCTTGTCCAGCAACTCCTGAACAAAACAGCATAGCTGAGAGGAAGCATAGACATGTGGTAGAATTGGGTCTTGCGATGTTTGTTGTTCAATGCCTCAATTCCAAGTCGTTTTTGGGTGGAAGCCTTCAGTTCAGCTGTGTTCCTCATCAACCGGCTTCCTCTATAATTCTAACCAGGATACTCCTCTTCACACTTTATTAGGTAAAATTCCTGACTATACTATGCTGCGTGTGTTTGGTTGTCAGTGGTTCCCATATCTACGTCCTTATGTCAAAAATAAACTGGAACCAAGATCCTCAGCTTGCATCTTCTTGGGTTATAGTGAATTTCATAAGGGATATAAGTGTTTACATTGAAATTTTCTAAATCAGTTTCATCTGTGTCACCACTTCATGTTCCCTTCTCTGATGTAGCCACTTTTGAGAGATGGGTAGATAGTTCTTCATCACCATCTATTTCCCATGTATCTGGGGTATCCACAGTCACTTCTTCACCACTTCCCTACCCTTCTGTTCTTCATGCCTCTGTTTCTTCATCCTCACACAGTTCAGTCTTATTACCATGTCAATATTCTGACTTACCATCTGTAAGACCCATTTTTGAAGAGCTGATTAAAAATGTGGAGCCAATTAATACTATTTGTAGTGAAGGGAGTGCTTTAATTGATTCTACAGAAATCTTACCTTCTACAGATGTTGTGCTCGGGTGTGATAGATAGTAGGCCTATTGTTGCTGTATTTAAAAACCGTGATAAAAATCAATCATGTATTGAATCTGCTCAGGCTATTGAGCCCGTTGAATCTGTTAAGGCTACTGAGCCCATTGAATCTACCGAGAGAGGATCAATTGTAGTCCAAAGTAAGATTTCTGACATGACTATTAGTCTTTCAAGACCCATTGTATCGACTGATTCCATTGTACCCACTGACAATACTTCTATTGAGCTCACTGGTAATTCAAGGCCCGTGCCTGGGGTACTCCTAGAGTTTGAGTTTACAGATTCGATGGTTGAGCCTGATAGTTCTCATGTAGTTTTGTCTTCACCCAGAGATGATTTACATCACATGACTACCAGAAACAAGGTTGGGGTTTTAGTTCCCAAAGAACCTGAAATGAATATAGTAGTCTGTTGTTGGGTCTATAAGGCCAAACTGAAATTTGATTGGTCATTGGAACGACTAAAGGTCAGATTAGTTGCCAAGGGATATTCCCAAAAGGAAAGTGTTGACCTCTTAGAAACCTTCAGTCCAGTAATCAAGCCCGCTTCTATCCACATCCTAATCCGACAACTTTGTTCAGTACTACTATTTGTGCATTACATGCTTGCACGAAGCATATTGAATTGGATTTCCATTTTGTTCAAGAAAAAAAAGTGGCCCTCGGACTTCTCATTACTTTTAAGGACATTTGTGTAACACTCGGTCTTTGGTATCCACCTTGACTGAGTTTCACAGGGGATATTGATGTTGCACGCCCATATATTGTAGGGATCCAAATCGTCTCCTCTCTGAGATTCGGGAGGAGGGGCTGCGACCCCACTAATAAACAGAGAAAGGGATGCTTATCCTACCTTTTTGATGGCCCATTGAACACGTACCTTTTGTTATCAATACTTCCAATCCCAGTGACAATCGGTGGATCATTACAGCCATACGATCTCCATGGGCAAAGAAACTATTTTAGGTTGCCATTACCCTAAAAAATGATAAGGATTCAAAGTAGGGGTGCAGCTTGGGCCTGAAAAACCTGGGTCCGCCTAAACTTTTTATCACTTGGGCTAGGGTTTTCAGCCCGTCGGCCAGGCTTCAAAGAAAATTGTAAAGGTTTCATTGAAAATAGGAAGCAAAAACTGTAAGAACTTGATTTTATATTTAAAGGTTTAAAATTAAACGTGACAACGTGCCTGGCCCAGCCTGAAGCCTAGTGGATTGGGCTTAGGCTAAGGCCATTCTAGATGGGCATTGGGCTGCCCTGAGTTGCATCTCTAATTCAAAAAAAGGACGCTGTCATCTAATTGCTGCTAGCTTATATATACCGATTAATAATTAATTAAGAGGGATTTACTTGAGACGTAAAAAAATATGCGCCGATGGATGTAACCTACTAATATTAATTGAAATTTTTTTTTTATGCATAACCAGAAATTATATTAAAGAGGAAATAAATACAAGGTAAAATTTCACCCACCCCCTTGTATTTTTCTTTTAAATCACCTAATCTTCAACTCTGCCAATAATATCATGCATCCCTCCTTGATGTTAAATATATATTACACAGATCCTGAGTTAATATATCTGTCTGTTAAGTGATGATCTAACAAGGTTAAAAATATTATAATGATAAAATTACCCTTTAAATTATAATAAATTATTGTTTAACTTTTCCCAAAAAACAAATTTACAAAATACATAACCTATCACCTTTTAACTTTGTTGCGACTGTGGATAACAAAACAAAGGAAATTGAGAAGATGAAAATGACAGTAAATAGGGATGGTAAATCAGGACTGTAACTTTTCAAAATAATATCAAACAGAGCTGAAATTTCTCCAACAAAATCACCTAATATATTATGATTTCCAGTTTAGAAAATAAATATTTTAAGAGAGCCCATGTGTTGGTTGCAGGCAAAACCCAAAACAGAGCATGTTTTTGAATTGATTTAGGGATCTAGTGTGGTGCTTCTCGAAGGAGGAGAAAATTTGGTCTATGATGAAGATGATGAGCATGAGAAAGAGAAGCTAAGGTTTTGTAAGGAGCCGGCGAAGCAGAAGGTGAGGAGGAAGAGAAAAGCAATTGGGATTCTTGGAGGTGACAGGATTTATGGAAGAATTAGGAGGGTGTAAGTAGGGTTTGCAAGTGAGGGTAGGAATGAGGAGGGTACCATCTGAGGGAGTGCCATATTTGTAATTCCTTTCTTATGAATGACAGTTTTAAGATTTCCTTTAGAAAAATTATGAACTATCAAGAACAATGTGAAGCAGAGACAATGGACAAGTCTGAGGATTGTCTGTACATCTCTTTCCCTCAATTCTCTACAAAATCTGACGGTTACCGTATATTTGAAGGGGAAGGGATGTATTATTTTTGTTGTTATCAATCTTAACCAATTCTCTTTCTATAACCTACATTAAATAGGCTGAACTAATCGACCAAGTTTTCCAATATAACCACAAACTAATACAAAAAACAAAAAGTGGAAGAAGCACATTCTCCTACTTCAACGAACTCCATTGCCAGATCACTTCTCCGATGAGGTAGGTCCTCTCTTCTTCCCCAATCCAACAACGGTTGTGATGAACGCCGGTTGTATTGCACCGCTTGTGAGCCCTTCCTGTGGGCTTCTTCTTCTTGTCCTGTTTCACTACTTTCGGCCTTTCTCCTCTCACCTTACCGGCACGAGCTAGAGATCCATGAACCTTACCTATATGTATTATTACACATCTCCCAATCACAATTACAGTTTTTAGAATAGTTCATCTACATGTACTTATATCCACTTGATATCCCATCATTATTCATGTTCAATGGATCTACTTCTTGTACACCACTTATTTTGTAATTTCTTTATCTTCCATTTTTCCTCACGTTTCCTTGTTTCAGAATTGAACTTTCCACCTCCACTTTATTTAAACCTTTTCGATTTCAAAGGAGGTTCAATTGCACGCTGCGGTCAATCAATCCAGTCACTGTCATAAAAATATATTTGTTTTATGAGGGATCTGCATCCCCTCCTCCCAATGCAATGGTTTTAGGAGGACTGCGACAGCCTATCTTGGATGACTACGTGGTTGTGGTTCTTGATTGAATTCAAGACCTACGATCTGATTTTACATTCATTCGATAAACCAAATCGACAGGAAGTGTTGGCTTGGACTTGGGTCTCGAATTCACCCGATAGCGACATAACGACCATCTAAGACTGGCTGATGCGGAGAGGAAACGATGTGAATTCAAATGTAAAGCTGTAATTGACAATGATCACCAATACGTTTAAGATACGGGAGGTGCGGTTCAGCAACGTAATCGTTTAAGTTGAAGGCTTCCGGCAATTCAGCAACGTCATCGTTCAAGTTGAAGGTGCTTCCGTCAGCTGACAATTGTACCTTACAAATATCAAAGCTATCACTTGCCGATCATCACCAATGAGTTTCTTCGCATCAAGCCGCCCGCTATGAACCTATTATATACATACCAACCTATTCACGGAATCACGAGTTTTTTTTTTTTTTTTTTTCTCAATTTTCACATCAAAATCTCAAGAAAAACATTGACTCCAAACCAAATAAATTTTCATATTCACATCTTTGATTAACGAACCATGTAAAAATTATAAACAATATCAAACAATTGAGATTTTAACAATTAACAATTTAACACTGATCATATGATCTTCTTCAATCAGTAGATTACATCATGAACCAAGTTGAAATCATTACAACTCTGTCCAACAGAAACAAATTCACTCAACCCATTTCCGGCTATGGACTCCAACTGAGGAATAAGTCTCTCACCGGCGGCAGATTCAATGCCGAACACATTATGGAATTCACCACCAAAAGGTTCATCAAAGTCTAACAAGTTAGGTCCCAACAAATCATCATCAAGATTGAAGTCGTAGGAGATCTCTCTAGGAACCATCGTTTCAGCAGGGCAGAAGAAGCTGCTCCGGCCCTGAACGTGATCTAAGGAGAGCCACTCGGTGAATAGAAGGTTGGGGAGGGAGGTGTGTGTTGTTTCTTTAGGAGGGTGGTAACGAAACTCGTGAGTCTGTAGAACCGATTGGTCTTTATCGGTTGGAGCGTCTTTCATGAGTTCGAAAGAGTCCAAACTTACCACTTGGGTGGTGGGATGTGTTGGTGTATGTGTGAAATCCATTAGAAACTGAGAACTGCTGCTACTTTGAGCTTCTAGAGCTTCAGCTTTTGTAACCTTCTTCTTCAGGTAGGAATTCCAGTAGTTCTTGATCTCATTATCAGTCCTTCCAGGCAAATGCTGAGCAATCTGTGACCACCTGAATCAGATGATGAACCAATTGTTTATGATAGGTGGAGGGATTCCTAGGTGTATAGGAGGAGACTGTAGATTATTCAATAATTGGCCGGTGTGAAACTAAATTCTCGACACTCTCCAGCATGTGTAGCGTATGGACTAGGGTTTCCTACAGCCATGCAGCCTCATCCGGACCATTGAAAATGCATCTACAGGTGTACCAATGCAATCCAACTGTTCAAATTGGCCTACATGGCTGCAGAGGATCCAAGCCCTGTGGCATACAGTAAGTTTGCAACCACGTGGAGACTAGAGACGGTGAAAATGCTAATATGTAAAGTTTCAATCCCAAAAGTTCTAACCAATAGTAGGTGGAGGGACTCCAAGAGAATGCATACGATTTAATAGTCGATGTGGGACTAAACTTTCAACACTTCCTTGCACTTGTACATGTGGTAGTATGTACTTTAGACACGTGGATATTGGAGACAATGAAAATCCTAATACAGTGTAAAGTTCTATCCCAAAAGTTTTTAACTAATAAGTAGAAGGACTCCCTAGATTAAACTATTTGGTAATTCGATGTGGGACTAAACTTTCAACACTTCCCTACACTTGTACATGTGGTAGTTTGTACTTCAGACACGTGGAGATTGGAGACAATGAAAATCTTGATAAAGTGTAAAAGTTTTATCCCAAAAGTTTGAACTGATATTTAAGACTCCCCAGATTAAACTATTTGGTAATTCAATGTCGAATTAAACTCCTAACAAGATATTAACCACCTTGTATTTAAACTTAAAACCATTTTAAGATTAATTACTTACTTGTTCCCTAACATGTGATGGAGGGTCAAGACCAGCTCCTCCTCTTGTACGGTGAAGAGGCCGCGCTTCAAACCAGGTATTAAGTAGTTAACCCACCTTAGCCTGCAACTCTTCCCACTCCTTTGCAAACCTGAAACAACAATAACATACAGACATGTCAAATTCGAGTAGATAAAAAAAAAATGTCAAATTCGAGGGCATTTTGGTCATTCTATCAGTTCATGAAGAAACCCAACTGAGGAAGGCTCAATTGCTTCCCCAGAACCGTTCTGTGCTTTTCTTGCCAGCTTGTCTCTGCATTTCTTTAAGCAAGAAACTTGTCTTACACAGGGAGTTTCCATTTTCTGAAAATTGTTCTGTAAAAACCCAAGCATGGTGTACAATGCCCTACCCTCCTAAAAAACCTCTAACTCTAAATGAATGAGTATTTTCTGCAACTGAATTGTGATCATTTCAGACTCCCTGTGCATGGTTGCAAGATGCATTAGATGCTATTATAAACTGAGTGAAACTCACCGGTTTTCTGTGGAATGGAGCTCCAGCAGCCATGGCCGTATTGGATGATATAATTCTTGAGCTTATCGTCTTCTTCAGGTGACCATAGCCCTCGCTTGTGTCTCTGATTTGGTTTCTTACGCGGTTTGCATTCCATTTTCTGCCCCTGAATCTTGGAAGTAGTTCTCTTTTCTCTTCTCTGAGTAAGAGTTGATGAGGGGCAAAAGGATTATTGAACTGTCTTTCTGAAAGGACGCGAGAAGAGAGGCTTGGAATTTAAAGGATCGAGGATTACTAGATGATAACTGTATTAAATTATTCAATTAATTCTTTTAATTATTATAGTTTTGATAATTGCTTCTTAATTTTTTCTATCTGACCAAAAAAATAAAAATAAAAAATCGGGGTCAATAAATAAATGAAAATTTAAAAAATCACAACAATAACTGAAGTCCTATACTCCACCT
Organism: Protea cynaroides; assembly: GCA_028583415.1. Lineage (NCBI taxonomy): Eukaryota > Viridiplantae > Streptophyta > Magnoliopsida > Proteales > Proteaceae > Protea > Protea cynaroides. The sequence continues at coordinate 92,954,524 of CM053275.1, read as the reverse complement.
CACTTAAGACTAGTTTAATGTGGCTGCTACCGGCTACTGTCTTCTCTGTAAGTTATTTGTAATATTATCGTTTTCTTCCACTGTTTTCTTTTTATGGGACTTTAGTAATATAATGAGGTTTTTGATGAACTTGATATAACACTTAGAGGGGGTGAATCAGTGTCTAAAAATTCTCTTTAATTATTTACTATTGTCTAGAATTGATGGAGACCTAACTTTTCACACACACAACCCATACAAATCTACTTCACTACCACTCAGTGGCCAAGTCCACTAGATTTGCATACCCACCCTGCAAGTCATTCCACGTACTTCAAAATATACCAGAAAAATAAAACAATCAACATAAAGATATTACGTGATTCACCAACACAGTGTGTGATGGTTAGTCCACGGAGTAATGCCCAATGGGTTCTGTATTTACTCAACACTTAACTTTTAGTCTCTAACAAGACAAGGATATTAACCCTAGGTTTTCCCAGCATAAAACTGAGAGGACGCACCAATGCTAAGATTCAGGCTTAACAGCCAGTGTACAGCACCCACTGAACACACCACGCTTAACCCGCACCCACGGGAAGCAATTAAATAACAATTTTTTAGGCTTTTAAATTTGCCTTACAATTTTCCCCCACTAGCTAGGTATTCAACAATTTGCACCTACGCTAGCATACAATAAATTGAAAACATAAATAGATAGGGAATTGAAAAATCTCACAAACAATGCTTTCGAATGGCCAACAATATCTCTAAAGCTTCACACTGCCCTCAGGTACTCTCTAACAGCCTTCAATGATGATAGAGATCGATTCACAGAGCACACCTCTCTCACAGACTTCTAATCCCTTCCACATAAATCATAATCACAATGAATGTAAACATAAACGCTCTACTGACCTCTCATAGGGATTTAACACTCCATTGATGCACAGAGAAGAGGTAGTTGGTGATTGATCACTCCCACAGGATACGAAATCCTAGAAAACCTTTTTTCTGCCTTCAAAATGCTCTTTTCAATTTTTCTCAATAATCTTTTGACTCCCAACGGCGCCCAATAGGTAGAGGGCTCGAAAATAAGGAAACTGCAACTTGAACGGACCGATTTGGAGCTCGGATGAGGAAGTTAGGTCGGTTTGAAGTTCGGCCAGTAACAAATAAGGAAAGAGAATCTTTCCAAACAATTCCATGCACCCATGCAGCACGGAATCAGCACCTGCGCTGACAAGACAGCCAGCGCTGTCGAGTTCTGATTGGCGGAGACGGAATCATCGTCATTCACCGTTAGATCAGCTTCAAAAAAGCGGGATCTCACTAGCTTCGTCGGATCCGCATAAATCCCGTCAGGCGCGATCGACTTCAATCGTGACCGCAAGATCTAGATCTGATCCGCCGTAGTATTGCACATGCGCCACACGGAATCAAGGCGCCGTTTCAATATGATGCGGCGCAACTTATTAATCTGCGGCTATCCAATTAAAACCTGCGTGCGAGAATCTGACGCGTCCGATGCATATATACCTGATCCCGCAACTTTTAAGACCGTCTGATGAGAATCTTGCATGCATGGCTTCTTTTGGGAGGCCGATTTCAGATCTTCTTCATATTTCTCTTCCTAAAAAGCTGAAAACACTTTTAATGTCGTATGTAACCATTTTTTATCAATCCAAACCCTGTAGAGACAAATTTGGCCGAATGGTGCCTCTCTCCTGGCATTTCATCGAACACCTTGCTGGGGGGAGGCGGCCAAGGCCACGCACATGGCCATGCGGCAGTGGGCCTGCGGGCCTTGCTGCTTGCGGGCCTGCTGCTGCAAGGCATGCCATGTGCTGGGCAGCCTTGTTGTGGCTTTGTTGCCAGTGGTGCCTCGACTCTCCACTAGGCTGGCTACCATGGTGGCATGCCACCTTGGCACATTGGGTCTCACCCATAATTTCTCTCTCCTCTTTCTCTCTCTATAGTCTCTCTCCTCTTTTTCTCTCTTCATGTAATACTGTATATGATGACGACGATGCCATGACGATGTCAATAATCCCATCAAAATTATGCCACATCATCAAAAACTGTGCCACATCACCAGTGGGGTCCACAGATAATCTTTTTCATTAAATTCAATGTAGAATGTCATTTAACTCGCTGCAAACCATCTGAAACACACTATAAGAGATGTAGAACACTACCTCATAACTACGAGGTTGCTCGAGGTTGCTCCAGCTTTGCACTGACATTCTCTCTCCTGCACTAACACTCTCTCTCCTCATTCATCTGACTGAATGCTCACAAACATTGTCACATCAGCCAAGTTACCAACAATGACAACATAAAGTCTAACAGTTTTACACCCTCATAACTGGGAGAGGAATGAACCCATCAACCTTCATATTCAATGGGTCCAACGTTGTAGAGCTAGGGGTCTCATGTACACCAAACGGACATTGATGGATCTAGTAGGAAGAACATCGTACATGTATGTGCAAGTGAACTGAATTCTAAGTTGTGACCATATAGGGAGTTTTGTAATGCATACTTCTGTGGTACAGTTACTTATCGCCTATTCTCAAATTTGGTCTCCACCACCTGCCAATATAGCAAAGGTAAACTCATAAATCAGTGAGGCTTTGAGCTTTTGTAGTTTTGTTCATGTTCCAACTCCCAAGAGTGGCAAACGACACTGCTAATTGCCTTGCAGGGATGGTCCTGTCTTTTCTGTGTGGGACACTTTGGCCAGAATTCACTCCTTGCTTCTTCTATTATGTGAAGAATATGCATTGGCTAGCTTGTTCATGGTTAATTCCAAAATGGGACACCTTCTAACTTGTTGGGAATAGACCCACAATGCTTAAGTTTAGAACCTTAGGTGTCTTATATATTTGTGAAAGTTGTTCCTCCACTTATTATTTTGACCTTTTGAGATGGGAACTTAATATGGTATTTGAGTTCTAGGTTCTTTCATTATGATCATGCAAAAAAAGGAAGCACAGTCACTCAAAAGTGAGAGAACGTTTGTCTTGTGTATTACTACCCAAAAGAGGAGTATTATGTGAAAGAGAGTGTTGACAATAGTCTCACATTACTTAAGTTTGGAATCTTGAATGCCTCATATATGTGAGAGTCTCTCCACTTATTCGTTTGAATTTTTGAGATGAAAACTAATTAACACTAACTCTCTAATATTTTAAATTAAGTATTTATATAGGATAGTCATCCCAGGCAAAATCAAAAGAAATTATATATATATATATATATATATATATATATGTATGAAAAAAAATTCATCTACACCCCATCAAGGATTGCTAACATCATCTACACCCACAATATTACAAAAACATCACCTAGGTTCACTTAACTGACGAAAATTACTAAAATTGTTGAAATACAGTTTTACCCCTCATATTATAAATTGAAAAATTAAAAAATTATGTTGATTTACTAATTTGATCTTCAAATTAAACTTATATTTTCTCTCTCTCTTTTCTTTTCACTCTCACCCAAGCCCCTAACCTCTATTTCATCTTTCCGTCATCTTCTCCCTCTATTTCTTCTGTCTGCCTTCTTCTCCCCTCTATACAGAAGCCTCCCGATTCTGGTAAGATCTCTCACTAGAAAGATTTTAGCAGGTTCTATATGTTTTTTAATTCAGAAAAATCCACAGAAACATAATGACAAAAATAACCTTCACAGAGACAAAGACTACAACATTCTTCTACCCCTCTGCAATAGAGTAGAGGGCGGCGATAGTTTGCCACTGCTAATGAAATGACGATGACGACTATTGGGAGACTTGCTATAATCTAATTCTCTCTCCATTTCTAGGTTCTTTCCCTATCTTTAACCAATCTGTATTTCTCCATACAGGCTTCGGATTCGTAACTATTCAATAACGGTCTTAAGCTGCAACGGCAACACCAATCTCTCTTTTGCATCTCCATTTTTTGCTCTCTCTTTATATCTGTCAATCAACCCATGAACTCACATCTTGAAGGCTTCTCCTGACATCTTCAACACTCTTCTCTGTGGATTCGTTGGACGGGAGACAACTCGAGCTATTTGAAACCCTGAAAGAGATTGTATCCCAATTCTCTCTGGTTTTTCCCTTTCCCTTCCCACATCATGAATGAATCTGAATTCCACTGATCATCATAACTGCACAGCCCGCGACTCCTACAGCATCATAGATTTTCCAATTGGGGCGGATTGCTTTATTGATAACGACGACGAACACTACCTTCCAAACCTCCCCCAGCATTAATCCTCACCATCTATAAATTCTCAAACGGTCCTCCATAGTGCAAAGGAAATCGATTAAATCCTCAAAACCCTCATTTCCCCTCTTTCTCGCCATGGTCAGTCTTATCTCTCTCACCTTCATCTCCCTCCTCCTCTTCTTCTCCCTCTCCTTTGCAAGATCTCATCACCAGTATCGCAAACACACTCCAACAATTGCTTCCGCTCCTCCCGAAATCATCCACCAAGCATGCAAGGCAACTCGGGTCATGTGAGAGCTCATTAACTCAGTCCTCCAATCTCACTCAAATTTCAAAACCCATCGAGATCGTCCAAGCAGCCATGTTCGTTTCTGCCTAGAACCTCAAGACCACCCAATCCATGGTGAAAACATCCTCGATACCTCTTCTACCAACCTGAGCTGCTCCATGGTGAACATGCTCCGTTGCCATCGAAGAAGAAGAAGTTACAGACTTTTTATGGTCGTCGTCGTCGTTGTCAAGAACAGGATTCGAGGGTAGGATAACAAATAACATAAAGGGTATAATGGACTTTTAAACATGCTAAAAGGGTAGTATCGTCTACGAAATATTCTAATGCAGCTAACATCAGCATCTAACGGGAATCTTCTGAGGGAGTGGACTTCTTTGATTAGCACAGCAAAAATTTTAAGTGGTAGGTGGTATGTTTGCAATCTTGTGGATGTAGATAATGTTAATAATCCTTGATGGGGTGTAGATGAAATTTTTTCTATATATGTAATAGTGCTTTAATCTTTTCACAAAGGTAAAATGATCACTCCTCCCACATAGATTCACCAAATCATCGTCATGAACAAAAGTAGTTATAAATTTATTTACACTAAAACATTTAATACTCTTTTTATTTTTACCATGTGATTTGATCACGTGAACATGCTTGCGCAGGTATGGGTGACGTAATCACTGTAATTTTTGGAAGATTTTTTTTTTTTTTTTTTTTCATATATACTTCATGGATTTTTTGAGTAAAAATAATGTAAACGTGTTAAGGATCGGGACTGGTTTAATTTAGATTGTTGGATCCAGATTGGGATCAGTGGGTTCACTTGATTTTGGCCGATAATAATCCATATATATATCTGGGAAAATCAGTTAGAGATTTGCTGAACAAGGATAGGCAATAGAGATGTAAAATGGTAGAATACGATTCTATTGTGATCAGATAAGGATATTACTAAATAGATATGATGTGAATTGAATCTAAATTCCTGACTATCTGTTTACATCTCTGATTCGATCTTTCTCTCCTAGTGAATATGATTAATCACTTTCAGTCCATGTCTGTTAGTTGTCTAGTCTCATGATTCTCTTAATCTTATTTTATACCTTTTAAATCTTCAAGAACACTCAAGATCATTAGTTTTTTTTTTTTTTTTTTCTGTTGTGTGTGTTATCTGAATTCATATCATATCAAAATATAGATATGCTTAAACGAATACGAATGTAAATCAAATTTAAATTTTTGACTAATAAAAGATGTTTTGGTCCTATCCAATTAGCAAGCCACTTGGTAGAACTGAAAGGGCAATGGTCTCGATTCTCCACATAATATGCTGCATTGGCATTTTTTTTTTTCGAAGGACTTCAAAGTAATGATTTTTAATTCGGTCAATAGTCTCCCTTTAACTTTGGACGGCGGATGGATCTAAAATCCAAACTACTATATTCAATGACGACACCTTTGTTTGTTTTTTTTTTTTTTTTTTTTTTGGCTAAAGGACTTGGAAGTAATGATTTTTAATTGGGGTCAATACTAGCCACCATTAACTATAGAACTTCGGTGGTTGGTTTTAGAATCTATACAAGTATATTCCAAGATGACTCATTTGATAATTTCCGATGTTGTTGAGAAGAGAGAGTGTATTTATGAGAACTGATTTATCACTAAGAAGGAAGAACGGATTTTCTTAAGAAGCAAAACTCAGAAATCTCATTTTGGAATATCATTACTTTTAAGAGATTACCATGTTTATTATTTCTCAATTGCTCTCATACCTTCATTTCTTAAGAAGCAAAACTCATAAAATCTCATTTCTCTCATACCTTTAAGGCATTAAAATAGATAGATATAAATCCTTTGTTTATTATTTGTCTCTATTGCTTGCTCATTGCAACATCTTACCAAGTTATAAATATTTCTAAGGGTATGGTTTCTAGTTTCTAACATATAAGCAAGTGTCCAAGAGTTACTAGCATTTCTAAGAGTGAATAGCAAGCTAACTAACAATTTCCATGATTAATATATGAAATAAAGAAGAATACATATACATAAACATTATCTCAAGGATCCAAACCCATAAATGGCTTAATAAAATCCCAGAAAGCTACCGACCAAAGATTGTCAATATCCGAGGTCAAAACCCCATGCGGTTGATGGCGTCAACCGCACGACATGGCTACCAGGGGTACGGCTAGTGCCTTCGGCCACAAGTCGAAACGTGGCCAAAATACAGCGATTTTGACATTGCGGGTTTCTTGGATTTTTCTAAGCAGTAATAAGGAGTTTGGGCTCAAGATGTTATGGATACTGTTTCAAATTTCCAAATAGTCGATATTGCTGGATCTGGTTTGTAAACCTTTGATCCAATTCCAGCAACACTATTAAGGGTTTGACCCTGGCCTTGGTCTATAAATAGATCATTCTGATCCATCTAGAATGGCTTAGGATGTTTAGATCCAGGAATACTCATTTTTCACCATTCATAGGGCCTTGGGTTCCTCTTAAAATTAATCCAGCATCCAAATAAATCCATGGATGCTTACCAGTGAGGACAAGTGGGGTTTGTACAAGAAAAATATGGTGACAAGACCCCTTCATGGTTAACTACTTTTATCATTTAAAAGAAAAATCAGAGAAGTAGAGGATTGATACCAGTAATGGTTCCGATTGTAGCTTTTTGTCCAAAAGCCGGATTCCAATGGAGTAGAGACTCCTACTTCCCTTTTCTTCTTCTTTCTTTTCTCCCTTCCTGGATCTCCTTCCTCCCTTCTACTCCAAAACACGTCAGAGATCTTCCTCCCTCTCTCTTTCTCTCGTTCTGTCTAGTTGAGCAGAAGTGAAGAACGGAGTATGGACTAATCCCATGCTCTCTTTACGTTTGGAGTAGGATAAGATTCTAATATGGTAAGTGGAGGATTTCCTCCCTCCTTCCTTAATTCAAAATGAAGCTGGTCATCCTTCTATGACTATATAACAGACCAATCCAAACCGCGAGTCCCACACTGGGTTGATCATTAACTCATATTTGATTATGAGAGTGCGGTTGGAGGTGGTGCAGCTGGTGACCAACCACACCTTCTCTTCCAATCGAATATATTGATTAAACCTTGCTTTGATATTTTAAGTATAAGGGTTGAGTTGGGTTACCTCAATTGGGTTCCGTTGGTCTGGTTTATGTTGGTTTGAAAATGTCGTCCTGGTAAGACCTATTACAAAGCCAAAATTTCAAATTATAAATCGAAATTTTGTGTGTGGGTCTTATATGACCATACTATGGTCCTAGGCCATTAAGGATATAGTCAATCACCTCTCCATCACTGATAGGGTGACTAGCTAAAGCAAGAGAATTTGTACAAGCTTTGATTTTCTGCAAGTAATTAGAAATTGAAAGGAAGCCTTTTCGAATGGCCATGAGTCGAAGTCGAGTGTGTATGGCTCGAACCTTTGACTGAGAAGCAAACATAGCTTCAAGGGTTGACCAGACTTGTTGAGATGTATGCAAGCCAACCACAAGTGCTAAAATCGGTTCAGATAAGGAAGACAGTAACCAATTTAGCAAAAGTTGATCATGTTTAAACCAAATAGTATAGTCAGGGTTCATAGTACGTGTATTAATTGAAGAAGATGATAGTGTAGCAGAAGTTATACTGGGTACAGCAGCAATAGTGAAGGAAGAGGTAGTCGACAAAGTTGTCGATGAAGCAATGAATTTCAGAGGAGCAGAAATACTGCCACAATATACCCTTCCATGTCATAAGATCGGAGAATGGGTAGAAATTGTGTGCACCACAATGGATAATCTTCTCTAGTGAGTTTGAGAGAGATAAAGTTATGAAGAAGCCTAAGGTAGACGAGTAGACATGGTATTGAAATTTTCAAAGTAAAGAGACGTAATCACAGGATTTGTATGACAGGAGGAGAGTGCTCCTTTAGGGCTCTAATACTATGTTCAAGAGCAAGAACAACAGTTACAGATGAAATCAATTTTCTGTGTATGCATTAACTGAACATATTGTACATCTTATATAGAGTGTGTGTATCAGTGTAACTGATTACATGTGTTGAATAATAACTACCCACACTACCCACATATACCATACATGATAAAAATGTGTATGAGTGTAATTGATTACATGTGTTGAACAATAAACTACCCACACTAACCACGTTGCATGAGAGACAAACGTGATGCTTTAACAGATAACTACAGCATACTTCATAGTTACACCATATCTTAACTCTTAGCAAGAGGAGCAAGAGGAGCAAGAGAGAGAATAGAGAGACGTAGAAGGAGAAGGAGAAAAATATGACGCAAAAGCACATCTGTGTAGAAGCTGTAGGCGCAACATGGAACTCTCGGACTCCATTGAAATGCTTTGGAGAGAATGTTGTAAGGCAGAAGTAAGAAGAAATGATTTGGTTGGCACGATCATGGTGCGCGAGATAATATTTAATGGTATTTTACTAGCATGATTGCAACTTTGATGGTAATTTCAAACATTCGCTTTATATAGGAACAGGAATAGAAAATTATGATTGATGGATAAATACTGGATTCAAATCCTTTTATGCCTCTCATGCCGGCATGAGGGGCATGAGAGGATTTATTTCCATAAAACCATACAAAAAGAGTTTTTTAGACCATCGTCCAATGAACTTTTCTCCATAACTAAAAGCCTACTTCAGCTTTCATCGCATAAAAACTGAATACTAGTCTATCTTCAAGATGAGAAGATAGAGAGAAGCATAAACAAGTAGTCTTGGGTTGCATGTGTTTTGTATTTTTGAAATTTATTCATAAAAATACATCCTTAAAATTGATAATGGATACCTAAGATATTACCTTCTTCTTCTTTTTTTTTTTGGTAAAAAAAAATTTAATAATTCCTAAGATATTACCTTTCATCGGATGTTATTGGATTTTCACAAAAACCTCAATATCTAAGGGGTATTTTGGTATTTGAGACAGATGAGGTTTTTGGTTTTTTTTTTTTTTTCCAATCCGATAGACGGTGATCATGGTTGGGAACCAAATCAATGTCAATAAGAAAAGCCCCCTAAGAATTGCTCTCTTATGAACCAAGTGTCTGTTTGTATCATATTTATTTTTGTTTTTTGACATATTTTTATAAGTGTTTAATATCAATTTTGGTTGTGTTTTTTGAAAGAAAAAAAATAAAAATATTCAAAAAAAAAAATGGCATTTTTTGTAGAAAAAGTAAATGAGCACGTGTTTTAAATGAGGGCAAAATGATAAAACAAATATTTTTATAACATTAGTTTCTCATCTAGTCATCTCTCCTTTTCATTTGTTCCTCTCTCTCTCTCTTATTCCCTGTTTAATGGATTCAGCCACCAGAAAATACTTTTTCTGACTATCCAACCTTCGATCAATTCTGTTGAATATGGAGTATAGAAAAAAAATTATAAATGTTTTCGAATTTCAAGTCGATAGGAGATAGGGATCACCAAATATCAAGATTTGAAAATTTTTGCAACTTGAAGAAATTCAACTCTTGTTCTTGATTTCAGTCACCTCAATTTTACTTTTTCGGTCATCCGTTAGATTTCAATAGTAAAAAAAAACGGTAAGGGTGTCCAACTTTCAGGTCAATCAGTTAAAGGGAATAAAAAAATATCAACGGATGGAAAATTTTGCAACTTAAATAAATTCAACTATTGTTTTTTGTTTCAACCAACTCAATGTTACTTTTTCAACCATCTAACCTCCATCAGATCCGTTAGATGTCAAGGCCAGGTAAAAAGGTTATGGGTGTTCAAATTTCAGGTTGATTGGGTAAAGGGATCATAAGATATTATGGCATGAAAATTATGCAATTTGAAGAAACAAAGCACTATTTTATTCTTAATAGAATACCAAACTTATTTTTCATTCCATAATCTATTAATTCTAGTAACTATCAAACAACATTTTATCTTTTATCAAAAATGATTTTTAAAAATAATTTTTGATAAATAAAAAAAAAAAAAAAAGAGAGAGAGAGAAAAAAATAATTTTTTTTGGTAAAAAAGAAAAATGATACTTTAGAATTGGAGAATTTGGCTGAAAACTAATTGCAACAAGAAATATTTCGTGTCACCAATACAAATTCTTGTCCAGAATTGAGAAATAAAATTGATACTAAACACGCACTGGGCTAGACTCTAGATATAATGGGTTCCTATCACTTCGTGGGCTTTTCAGATAGCCCTGTCCATCAACGTTGTATGTCAATAAACTTTTACATTGCCGGAGTCGCAGAGGAATTTGAAGTGTCAAACAATCAACGAAAATGATTAAATCCCCATTTAACAGATGATTGAGGCATCACTGATCACTATGATAAAGATACTATATTAATGGACTGTCGTTGGTTTACAATCTAACCTTCTTGGGATCGGCTAACACAGGAATAGGTTTAGCCGTTCGCCGCGGAAATTAAAAGCCTGCACAATTTAGTCCCGCAACCAAACGCCCACGGTAGGAAGAGATTTCTAGGGAAAGGCGGATCGACGGAAATGTTGGTGTTCGGTTGGGTTGCGACTTATGAGTCGTAGCTTTGAACCACGAGGTGGAGCTCTGGAAGACTGGAACCAGACGAGGAAGCAATACAGAGGGAGGGGGAGAGTCTGAGATACCGAGAAAGATGGTTTCGAGTACAGGGTCGACAGTAAATACGTTTCCTCTCTCAAGTTACACCTTCGGAACGAAGGAGCCAAAGATGGAGAAAGATACTTCAGTCGCAGATCGTCTCGCTCGAATGAAAGTCAAGTAAGCTTTCATGCTTCGTGAATGTATGGAAATTTAATTTTTTTTTTTTTAAATTAAGAATAATTGAAGAGTAGGTAAGTGAAAAACCAGGGGAAGCACTTTACTGCAATTATTGTGGCCATTATGGTGGAACCTGGGGTTCCTCACCTTTGTAGCATTTTAGGGTTTTATCATGCTTCTGCCTGTGAGTTTGTTTTGTTGTTTGAATTTATAACCATGATTAAATGGAAGAAAAACTAAACACAAACATAAAAGGAGTGAAATTTTAGAATTACATATTGCCCATAGCCGTCTGTTTGGTTTTCATAGAATCACACAGTCCGAGTATTTAAAGTTACATTGAGGCTTCTCGCTACTTTAGAAATCCGGATAATGTATATGTATGCTGGCTAAGGACTCACATGTTAAACTTCAATTTCTTCGTTATTTTTCTTTTTCAAGGATATGAAAGAGTTCTATTTGGGATTAGATCTACTCAATTTCGGTTACAATATCTGCAGTGTAATCGATCTCAAATTGTGTATGATGTCTATCATGATAGTGTTTAGATTAATCTACTGACTAGTCGTACTCCTTGCTGGTTTTACAGCTATATGAAAGAAGGCATGAGGACGAGTGTAGAAGCAATTCTAATGGTCAGTACTTGCCATTTCTACCAAGGTTATTCACTGTGTTGTGCCCTACCTACTAGGTTTCCCATCTATCCCTGTGATATTTGCTCATGTTAGTATTTATTTTATAAAATTTCATCATGATATTGGCAAATTTATGTGTTGATATAATGTCAATTCATCAATATTTTTATTTAGTTTTCCAGGGCTGGCTGGCTTGATTCTGATACATCAAAAACTCATCCTTCCAGTTTACAATGATGCAACAGTAAACTATCAGAATGGACCAATAGACTTAATTTTGAGTGGCCAATGGTTGTATGGGTTATGGGCTCACTATTTTTGGGCTATAGTAATTGCCAATTATATAAGCCCAAGAATGAGGGTGTTGAGTCATATATGAGATTAAGCATTAGTTTCTAATTTATATTTTCAGTTTTTAGAAGGTTTGGATTAGACCTGATTTAGATCTCACAAGATCTGATTCAATTTTATTGTGTTTCGATTTTGGTGGCTAGATTTGATTTAATTATTATTTTTAATGTTTCTTCTTTATCAAGGCATGTAATTGGGAGATTGGGGTAGTTGCTAAATATTTAGTTACCAGTCATGTACTATCTATTAAAAGATATAAATAAAAAAGAACGGAAAAGCTCCCTACGGTTTTAGATTTTGACAAAAAGAATAGCTGTTGCCTTTGTTATTTCTATGAGAAGCAAAGAGAGGTGAGATGCCATGGTGGAGAGAGTCTACCGATCCTAGGTGAGAGGCCTAGTGGTAGTGAGATGTTGGCGAAACCTTGGGTGAGAAATTTTTGGCTATATCCCTATTCTTTTCTCTTTCTTTATTCAATAAAAAAAATAAAAATTTCGCCTATTGTTCGAGTTCTATCCCTATAAATGCTATCCTGCCGCAAGCCAATCTCCCGCTAGTTTTATTGGTTCAAGATTGGCTTCATGCATCATACAATGCATGCATTGGTTTGGAACAAAATTTTAAATCTCAGATCTCGACCCCGTCTCAATGAGGTTTGAGATTTTCGAGATCTCGTTGACATCTCGAAAATTTTCACCGAGACACTGTGTTTTTTGAACATATAAAGGTCTATATTTCCGAGATTTTAAGATCTCTAGAAGGTCGAAATTTTCGAGATTTCTGAGATCTCTCCGATATTTGGACCACTGGTTTGGAATTGTTGAACAACTACTTTCTCCTAATTTTCTGTGGAATTTCTTTTTTAACTTACATTAGCATCAACTACTGAGTTGTGGTTGACCCAGGTAAGATTCCTAAGGACCAGTAGGCTTTTTAGTGTAGGTAGAACTTAAATTTAGCTCTCTGTTGTTGATATGAATACATAGTATTGTGTTTATGTTATTTGCTGTCATTATTGGAGTAAAAGGCATTGGAAACATATTTGAATGGGACAAGCTGTCTACCAAGCCCATCATGTTGTGGCATATCAAATGGGTTGATGGTGTCAAATTCTGAAATTCAGGCGTTGAAGGATAAGCTGTGGATATTGTTGTAAAATCTTATTTAGGGTTGAAGAACTCAAACTTGGATATTTAGGATTGCTTGGATCAGAATGGGTAAATAGTTTGATTGAATACTTCGAGATTGCAGTGAAAGTCATAATATAATCAGATTTGGGGAGTAAACGTGAAATTACTAAAAATACAGTTTTGAGGTTTATTGTTAATAGTAATTATTATGTGGAAAACTGATGGCAGAATGAAGACACATGGCATATGACTTGGAAAATTCCAGCTGTTGGCTTCTGTCATATTGCAGCGATGTGTCTGAGGGAGGGGGGATCCTTTGTGTGACACTGACCTTGCACATTTATCATTGAACATAAAAGAGGTAAACTGTTTTTAGATTTCTTCTCATCATCTACCTTTTTGCAAATATTGATGAAGCTTCCTATTTTGAGGGAGTAGGAAAAGGATTTCCTGAATTTGTAATCCCAGATGGGTAAAAGTGTTTTATCTGGCTTTCACTTACCAATAAGTATTGATTAAAACAATGAGTATGTCAGTTCATTTATTTCTTGTATGGTTCTGCTCGTAATTAAATTTTGTGATTCCTTGAAGTTGGACTGAATACAGATTTTGAACTACTTTATTGCATACAGGATTTAATCACTTTCTTTCGTGGCTGGGTGACTTCTATTTCACAGGTACAGGAGCATAACCATCCTCATATACTACTGCTGCAAATTGGAAACACCTTTTGCAAACTTCCTGGTGGGCGTCTGAAGCCTGGAGAGAATGGTAATATAGTCTCGCAGCCCCATTTTTGTGAGGGTTCTCTTGATGATATTGTTTACCTTGCTGTTGAGTTTACATATCTCTTCTGTTAAGCGATGCTCATTTGTTAACTTTACAGAAATTGAGGGTTTGAAACGGAAACTCTCCAGCAAGCTTGCTGCCAATTCTACAGCCCTTCAGCCAGATTGGCAGGTATTTTCTTTTCTTTTCTTTTTTTTTCTTTCTTTCTTTTTTTTTTTTTTTTTTGGTGGGTTGAAAGCCTTCATTACTTTAAGCATCAAGCTTATTGGTCCTGAATGGCATATTTTTCTATCTTCTTAATTATATTGATTTATCTTCAGAAAAAATGAGAGAAAAAAGGATCATCCCATAGCCCATGCACCTTAGATTCTTCATGGAATCTGGAGTTCAAATCTTGTTGGAGTTGGTATTCATATGGACAAGCTTCTTCAAATAACTAGAATAAACTGTCATTATGCAGTGGAAATCAATTTTCCATTTACTGGTTCCATTGTGTTGCAGATTGGAGAGTGTGTCGCTATCTGGTGGAGGCCAAACTTTGAAACCATGATGTACCCCTACTGCCCTCCCCATATCACAAAACCAAAGGTAAAGAGATGTTCAAGCCTGAAAATTTTAGCCAACTTTTCTCATGTTGTGATCTTTTAAGTTTATGCTGAGTCTAGAGGTATTTGTTATCCAGGAATGTAAGAAGATTTTCCTTGTTCACTTGTCCGAGAGGGAGTACTTTGCAGTTCCAAAAAACTTGAAATTGCTAGCTGTCCCACTGTTTGAGCTCTATGATAATGTTCAGGTAAAATGACAATACAGCTCTTTTCCATCATACTCTGTTAATGTTCTTGGACATGTTTATCTATGTTGGACATTGATATTTTTGGGTATTGAGTGTAGCTTTAAGAAGAATAAATATGTTATCACCAACATATTCATATGCGAGGAAAAAATGACTTTGGGATTTTCTTAAGTTCTTAAGGAAAGTAATGGATTGAAGTGCATCAGATATTAAAGTGAGACATGACCAAATGCTCTCACAGAAGAAATATGTGTGTTGTTGTGAACTAACGAAATATCAATCTACTAGTGCAGAATAGATTTTATGGTTTCTGATATTTGAAACATTAGGAAGTGTTGCTCCTAATCCTTTCCTCTTGTCCTGTCTCTAGAGAGCCTTTTTCTTCTTCTTTTTCTATGCCTTTTTAAAGCATTTTCCATGTGTATCTTACTTTTAAAGTCTCTCCGATACGTCTCTTAAAATTACCCGCCTGGTACACTGATTGATACCGTTAGCGGACCTCTTCTATGTGAGCTGTCTTTCCTTTTTTTCTTTCCCCCCTTTCCTTTGGTACCAGTATCTACCACATTGTCAAATTGGAGATGAAATTTTGTGGACAGGTAACCCTCCAATGGGCTCCCTTCTCACGTGTCATGTTTCAGCCAAATCGTTGATGGCCAGCAAAATAAAAATCTGTAAATATAGTGAAAAATGAAGCTTTTCTTAAAAGAAATAGCCGGCTGAAAATAATAAGGAATATGATAATACAAAGAAGGATATATGGTTAATCCAAATTCAACATGTTACCGGTCTAAACAATTTTCTAGATATTAATAGGATTGAAATTGCCACATCACCCATTCACATGGCAAAACTTGGTGATGATCTAGAGAAGCAACTCTATAGACATGCTGGTCTAGAAAAACTTTTGCCATAATCATAATATATATTTTTTTAACCTTCCTTTTGACATCCAATTTATTTTGCTTGCAGAGATATGGACCGGTTATCTCCACCATACCACAGCAGCTATCCAGATTCCAGTTCAACATGATCAATGCATGAAGAAGTATAATAGAAACCTAAATTATCAATTAATTGGTTTGAGTGAGGACAGTTTTGTAGATGGGCATATAATTGAATCTAATGGAAGTCCTTATTTCTGCTCGGGCAATGTGTATTTGGTCCTTATAAGGACTTGTATTCATCCTTTTCCTGATAAATTGGTTCATCTTGTTTGAGTTGGTGAATTGGTGTGATGTACTGAATGTTTTTTTGGTTTCAACAACATGCATTTTAATCATAGTTGTCAAGGTGTCGCCTAGACTTTCGGAGGGATTTTGTAAACTTGGGTGCCTTATCACCCTGGGCGATTGCCTTGTTTTCATTGTATCTTTTTTTGTTCTCATGAACAACACTTATCAGACAGTATTTTTTTATGACTATATCATTTAAGTAAATGTTTCTTTAATTTTATATTTCATTTACTTAAGATATTATTTATAAATAAAATAAATACCTCCCTCCTCTTACCCATTTAAATCCAATAATAATAATCTAAAATTCAAATTTCAAAAGTATAAAAAGTTAATTTTTTAATTCAAGAACAAAAACTGTATTTTTAGGTTTGGGGGATTTCAATTTCTAAATGTTAGGTTTCTTTTTAAATATAAAAATTTCATAAATCTTATTATAGTAAAGCATCACTAAAAACCAAGAGCGTGTCAAAAATAATCTTTTACTTAGATGCCCAAAAATAATTTACATTTAGACGATTTTAAACAACATTCGCGTACTCCGAACAAGGTTTGATCGGAATGTAACTCCTTCATTATAATTCGGATTCAAGCAATCTTAGATTTATTAGAAAGTTAATTATTCTAGTTTTGTAATGAATTTGAGATTGTTTGAATCTGAACTATACTAAAGGAGTTACGCTCCAGTCAAATTTATTAGAAGTATATAAATGTTAGTCATAAATACGTAATACCTACTTAACTCATTATTTGTTGCTTTGTTGGTTTTCTTATGTCAATTAAGTTATGTCTTAAATGTTGATTATTTATATAGAATGTTACATATATATAAACATTAATATAACATTAATACTTTAGAAATAAAAAAAAAATACACTGGGAACGCCTTGGTCACTTAGGCAACGCGCCTAGGCGCCCAGGATGGCCTCGAACGCTTTGGATCGCCTTGTCGCCTTGACAACTATGATTTTAATTGAAAGGCTATTTGTGGTGGGTAAGTGGGATATTTTGTGGCTGATGCTAGCCTTGCAACCATGGTATACAACCTTTCACAATCTTTGACACACACTCTCTCTCCTCCATTCTTGGCTCTTGTATAACGCATCCTCCAGCACTCCCTCCCTTTCGCTGTCAATATACGCAAGTATTGTATCCCTCCCCAAAAATAATATTAGAATTGAAAAGACAGACACTTGGAGGATTCTCCAATTGGTAAGATATATCTCCTTTTTCTTTTCTTTTTTTTCAAATTTTTTTTTTCATTTTTTTGAAACTTAAATATAAAGAAGAAATATAGTAATCTCTTAGGGGAAAGAAGGAACCTAACTACCAACACAAGAATAGCAAAAGTAGTTGGTTCCTGTTTCCATTTGAGCTAGCTCCAGACAATTTCAATGACCCAGTCAGAATCTCTTCATTCTCATGTATCTCCGGTTTCGTTGGATTAACTCTATATTTGAGTTGTCGATTTTCATCTTATTTCCTTGACATTCGCAATTTAATCCACAGGTGGAATTCACCTTCTCCACTCATTGATCCATCAACTTTTGGCCTTTACCCTACCTTGACATCATTGCAAGGACAGATAAATCCGTTATAATTGATTTAAATCGGTCTTGATTTGCCTTGCATCAGAGTTCTATGTATCTTACATTTCTGAGGTAGAGAAAGAACTCCCATGCTTTTCCATTGAATTCTCTACTTTCAGAAAACCTTCTTCAAGATTCTGTTTCTTCTTTCTCTCAGTTTTTGTATTAGGGATCTTCTTGAAGTAAAAAAAAAAAAAAAAACAAAACAAAAGAATGGCATTCAGTGGCACTCTGCAGAAATGCAAGGCTTGTGATAAAACTGTTTATGTGGTTGATTTGTTGACTGCTGATGGAGTTGATTATCATAAGGCCTGCTTCAAATGCAGCCACTGCAAAGGAACTCTTGTGGTATGTTAAATCTGTCTCAAATCTTCACTTTTCAGTCAGTTTCCTGGTTTTGAAGGTTTTGTTGTTCTTCCAGAGCCAGAATGATTGATTTTGATCCAATCTTTATACACCATTTTGTGGTATTTGTATCTGTTACAGATGAGTAACTATTCTTCCATGGATGGGGTCCTTTACTGCAAGCCTCATTTTGAACAACTTTTCAAGGAGACCGGAAGTTTCACTAAGAACTTCCAAACAGGTCTCTCTCTCTCTCTCTCTCTCTCTCTCTCTCTCTCTCTCTCTATCGCTCTCTCTCTCATTGTGTGTTTGTGTCTGTATGTTTGTCTGCCTCTCTTGTTGGGCTAATTGTATGTTATTCTGTTGTGGATGGATGTTCAGCAGGAAAAACCGAGAAGCAATTTGAGTTGGTAATCCATGGTTCTTTATTCTTTCTTTTTTTCTTGATAATAATCGAGTTGAATCATAGAAATTAAGAGATCTTAAGTCTGAAAACTTGTGTTTACTCCTTTACAGCCTAGGGCCCCTAGCAAGGTCTCCTCCCTTTTCTCTGGGACCCAAGACAAATGTGCCACCTGTAACAAAACAGCATATCCATTGGAGAAGGTTTACTCTTTCAACCCCCTTTGTTTCCTGATTAATCAATGTTTGTACTATGCTTTGTATTTTAAATTTTTGAATATTGAATAATTAATTCAATATTGAAGGAGCAAAAAATATTCAATGGTTGGCTGATAATTACTACAGAAGAAGATGTTCCATATTATGACAATCTTACCATTACATCAAGGTTCTGCAGCAGTGGAAGCCTCATGTACTAAGACGCCCCTTTTTAGCTTAGGACTAAAAACAAATATGGTTTTAGATACAACTGATTGGAGAAAAAAGATCTATATATTCAAATACATTTAGTTGGGATAAGCCTGGGTTGAATTGAACCACATCGATTGCCATTTGTATTGGTTTCGGCCATGTGTACATCGTTAGAGTAGTACTTGATCTGGGTTCGTTATTAATAAAACAACCTCTGCAACAGGTGACTGTAGAGGGAGAATCTTATCACAAATCTTGTTTCAAGTGTTCTCATGGGGGTTGCTCCCTAACACCTTCAAGCTATGCTGCTCTGGATGGAATTCTGTACTGCAAGCACCATTTCGCTCAATTGTTTAAGGAGAAGGGAAGCTACGACCATCTGATAGAGGTTGCCTTAATTAAGAAAAGGGATGTTGCATCATCACCCGAACCAGAACCAGAAGAAGCACCAGAACCAGAACCAGAACCGGATCAAGACAAGGCACCAGAAGAAGAGCAGACACAAGAAAAATCATGAGGGCTGCTATGACCATCATTACTTGTTTATTTTCACGTTTTCCCTTTCCTCATTTTTGGGCCCAGTTTCCTCTCGAAGCAGACTAGATTGTCTAAAATTGGGTTTTGACTCATTCCATCTCATTCTCTTCCCATCAGGGAATTCTTGTCTAAACTGTTGTTGAAGAGTTATTTTCAATTTGTGATTAAATGATTAAATTTCATTTGTTATATATCTTAACTATAATCCATATATGAATGCAAGGTAAAAAGAAAATTGATTTTTTTTTTTGGGAAAAGTTTAATTAGCCGGTCTGTCGGATTTTTTTTTTTTTGGAAAAGTTTTACTTGTCTGTCGATCAGTTAACCGACCAAGTCTGAAATCATCCCCCTCAAAAGCACACAACTCCCAACCCCCTTATATGAATTTCTACCTCTATCTCTTCCTGTCACTGCACCCTTAATTTCTCTAATCTTCAGATAGGAGAAGCCTTCTCTTTTTCATGTTTTAGTAAAAAAAAAACAAAGTGCACTGGCAAATATAGACAGGCTATGTCCTTTCATTAATATTGCTTTAAGCTTTAAGCCTCTGCAAGATAGTGCTTTGGAAGGAAATCTACATTCCAGAATAGAGTATCTAAGCATCAAGTGGGGGAAATGGTCATCATATTATGTAGTCCTGTCATCCAGTGTGGATGACAATGTTTGAGGATATTTAAAAAGAAAAGAAAATGAGGAAGAAGATTAAGAATAAAATCATGTACTAAAGCCTACAGAAATTAGGCTTCATTGGGAATTAAAATTTAAACTACATTGTTTAAACATGAGGAAAAAATGTAACCCTGCATCAAATTATATTTTAGGCAATCCACATATTTATATAAGCTTGTCTATAATATTATTTTCCTTTGTTCTTTTTTTTTTTTTTTTTTTTAATAAAATGATCTATTTATCTAAAAAAAATTCAAAATACTAGTTTTTTCATAATATCTGACACTTTCTCTTTTCCCTGAACTTGTGACTCATTCTATTCATAATATCTGACACTTTCTCTTTTTCCTGAACTTGTGACTCATTCTATTTATATATTCTGTTATTCTAAGTCTTCTTGCACAACAAAAGTGCTAGTGTCTCAGAAATCCCCATAGATATCTCTTTAATTTGTCAATTTTGCTTAGGCAAAATTTTTTTCGATCGACAGACCAGGTATTTAACATCCTAATCCTGGTCTATTGACATCCACGTTAAAAAATACACAAATCTCTTCCTTCTGAGAATCTCTCCCCTTTTGCTTAATGTGAAACTTTTTTTTATTTTATTTGTTTTCTTGAATATTTAAATCTAGAGGTTTTCTACCGTTAGAGAGAGCTGTTAACAAATCAGCAAGACAACAATGTATCCACCTATGTTGCTTTATCTGCTGGTATCTATGGTTGGCAAGTTTTTCAACAAAAGAACAGGCAAGAAATTCGCTTTAACTTCCCATTTCCTAGAAAGATAAAAAAAAAAAAAAAAAAACTTTTTAGAATAAAGAAGGAAGAGAAATAAACTAATTCAACGAATGCCATTAGTGTTTGACTTGTCCAGTGAATCTGCATCAAAAAGGGAAAATGATCTACAAATTTTCTGTAACAAAACTTACAGGTGGAAGGAAGCAACCATGCCCTTCCTGAATATCAACCATGAATCATTCATCCACCAACTGAAGAGGATGATGATGAAAGTTTCCTTTTTCCCACAAAAACCTGCAACACCCCATCTGACCCTCCTGCCACAAGAGTGCACTGATCTTCATCTTCTCCACCTTGTCTCCAACACACATTACTTACAAACCATCCCTCCTCACACCCAACCCTACCCACACCCTCAAACCCATGTACCCACACAGGCTTTCCCCATCTCTTATCATACACAAACACCTCATTACTCTCCGATCCACACCCCATTAATCCTCCATTCCTCCAAACAGATAACCCCACAAAGCTTCTACTGTTCACATGACCTCTGTACGTGCATATCACACGTGCAGCCTCCATATCCCAAAGCTTCAAACACCCATCCGTCCCTGCAGACACTATCCTCCCCTCCCCCAGAAACCTCACGTAGGTCACCGTCTTCTGATGCCCCTTCAATACCCTAACCGGTGCCAACATCTTCCTCACATCGTACACGTAAGCACTCCGGTCCGCACATCCAACGGCTATCAAGTGCCCATCACACGGTTCAAACTCCACGCAACACACGGGGCTCCGACACGCGCTTGGCTGTGCTATGGCCACGCAGGTGTTATCACCACCGCAGCGCGTGTCCCATAATTGCATAGTTCCATCGTCGGAGCATGACGCGCCAAGAACCGGAACCCAATGCGAGTAATCTACGTTCCAAACACGCCGTCCGCCGTGTTCATCACGCTCGAATACTGGCACTCGACGGTCCAGATCATATTCTGTTACTACACCGTCGTAGTCACCCGTGCCAACTACGCGGCTGCTTGTGTAGGGTTTCCACCGTAGGCTGCTAAGCTTCGCTGGAGTGCAAATGTAGAATTCACAGGAACGAGTGTTATCTAGGAAGATGGTATCCTGTACATCCATACCATGAGGTAACAGGGAATCTAGGCAATAGATTCTAATCTTTCTAGCGATCCCTCCTGTTGCTAACAGATGACCACAAGGGTCGAACTCGATTACTCCGAGGGTGTCGGATACCGGTACTCCAACGTTGCTGGAAGAGACGACAGTGCAGAGATTGAAATTCCATTCACAGCGCGGCTCTTCTTCTTCTTCTTCTTCTTCTTCTTCTTCATCACCTTCTTGTGGTTCTGCTTCTGTTAGTTGTTTTTTATGATCTCTGGCTTGGTTTTGAATGGGTTGAACCTGAACGAGGTCTGTGGAGATGTTGTTTCTCATTGCCCCATTCGTAAGAGAGTGATCAGATTCCCATGGAAACAAAGCAAAGTAAGAGGTAGTCTTGATAATACCATTATAAAAGGGTAGCATGCCCATTTGAATTTCTTCTTTCATGACCATTACCAGAAATGACCTTCCATTTAGGATAAAAGGTCAGAAACTAGATTAAAAGATAATTGAGAGGGATTGTTGTCAGGTTGCATGGCCTTTGATTCAATGTGGGGTCAATGAAACGAGGAACATCCAACATGGGTGGTATTTTATGTTTTGTTCTTTTCTTCTTTTTGGGGAGGGGGAAATTTCTATTAGTCTTTTTATACTTGGTCTATATTTAATTAAATTTTTTTTATTTTAAATTTTTTTTCAAATTTTTCTATAAAAAATAAAATAAATAAATAAATAAATAAAAACTTCTACCTCTCTTTCTCTCATTGTATTCTAAAATTCTTAAATTACCTTCTCTTTGTTGGTAAAAAATCTTATCTTCTACTCAATGGATGAGATATAGATGACATTAAGTGCCCTTCAAAAAGCTTGAAATCTCCATGGATTGAGGCTGACTGAATAGAGTGGACAATAGCTTCGAAATCAGCCTCAAACCAAAGCTTAGAAGCCCTAGTTAATACAATGGTTAATTAGTAATGTCTTTGTCAGTTTCCTAAAGCAAAAGCTAGTGGATCTGGTCAAGGTCCCACCATCGACCTGATTTATCCGGTTTAATTACTCACTAATCAAACGATCAACCCAAAACCAGCCCAATACTGTGGTCAGGGTCTAGGTGGTGTCAGCTTGGTATTATGGACATTTGGTATTATTTTCATGGATAGGATCTTGGTAAAGTATTTAAAATCCAAGGTTTCTGCATGCATTTATTAATTTAGTAATATTCAAGTGGAGGGGGGACAAAGGCTGGTGGATTGTGGACTAGAAACACTATACGCTTGGTGCCAACGTGGTTGAACCATAACCTATTGTCACTCGTTACCCTTTAATACAGCTCTCGTTTTCTCCTTAATTTATCCCTAATTTCCCGGGAGTTGAAGTCATGATTTGTTAGACACAGAGACCAAAAGTTCGTTATGGATAATTGGAGAATAGTTCAACTGCGAGTAGTATTTTCTATAGGATTCCATCAACGTCTATATAATTTAATGAGTCTCACACCATATAGACCGTGATGGGATCCCATGCAAGTGATCCAACCTCAATTATTTGGATCAATGTTATTCCTTTTCTTTTTCCATATTTGTTTCGTTAAGAACCTGACAAGTACCAAATATGAATAGTCCAATCAAAGAGTGACACGTGACACTTCGTAAGTTGGAGAAGATGATACTTGGCCCCTGGGCATTGTTAACTTATAAGTTACACGTCCTCGGAAGGTCCGCGATAATCTCTACGTAACTACCAAACATGTACACCTTCCCTACTTAGTATCATTTTTATAAATAAGGGAGAAGAATGAAAAGGTATAAAAGGTTACTTACTTATGATTATTCCCTAGTTCTTTCTACAACCCTTACAACTCGGAACTTGTATACCTAATATATCTTATATTGAGTTCCTTACCTGCTTGTATCCCAGAGCTTTGACTTAGGCATCAGAGTCGTCCTTAGGTCCAGAGCCCGACCTCCTTTATCACATTGTTTAATCACTGCAGGTATCAGTTGCCTGGTGGGAAGAACCCGAAGGTTCCGATTGCAACGTATTTGTTTTGTTGTAAACTTCTATACAAATGATAATTTCCATGAATGTTTTTCTTCATTTTTTTTATTTTTTTTATTTTTTCAATGTCTTCCTTTACATTTTCGTTAAAATAACTAATACAAACAAGAAAATTTTATTTTCCATCATTTTACTGGCAAACAAACATAACCTAGACAAATATTGAAAAATTTATTTTACAATAATGTTTTCCATTTTTTTAATCTCATTTATATAAAAGATGCAAAGGCCATGTCCTGTCCTCGTGGGTTAATTAATCCCACCTCAGTTGTGTGAGTGTGTGCTTTTGTAGATATACACCATAAGTTCATTCACACTTTTCGTGTAGGTGTGGATTGTTCCTGTCATTCTAAAAAAATATATAAACAAATGGAGTTGTCGGGGAAAAAGATTCCCACACTGGGACTAGAGGATGATTTCCTATGCCCTCTCGCATGCATCCTAACCATGTGTTCTCTTCACTGATATTTTCTCTCTTCTTTGATCATATGGATTTAGGAAATAGGTCTAACACTATATCAATGAAGATAGTATTCCATAAAAAGATCCAACCTCGTAGTGGTGAGGCTTGGATCCATAATAATTGTTTTCATGCATTTATTATATGTCAACCGATTGAGGAGATCAGTGCAAGTGCTGATAACTCAATGTAAGAAACAAAAGGATGCTATGTATGCATTTACTCTTTGGGGTCTCTGTTTACCCATGGAGCCATGTTTCAATCTGAAATGAATGGGATAGAGAGATTGAGAGACCCTCATATCTTATTCTGAAATCCCAAAAGTCATAAGCAAACGTGTCGTGACTACAAATATAACCTAACTTTCAGCCAGAGCGATTCACATCGTCTTCTCCCAGTGGTTCTGTGAGGACGCGACAACCTCATCCGGATGACCGACACGTGGCTCTCAGGTGAATCCGAGACAACACGAATTGACACCCCCTGTCGGCTTGGCTTGTCGGCTAAGGTGTCAGCTCAAACGTGGTCTCGGATTCACCCGAGAGCCACATGTTGGCCATCCTAGATGAGGTTGCCGCTATCCTCCTAATGGTACTGGGAGGAGAGGATGCCGATCCCAACCAGAGTGGTTGTAGGAAGTATATGTCATAACATTTCTCTAACCTTCAGCCAAGTGGTTGGATAAGGTATCAGTTGATGTGAAGACTATTTTTTTTTTCACTACAAGAAACGGCATTTTTGGCAACTGTATTTTGCAACAGTAAAATAATTTCCATCGCCAAAAATATACGTGTAGCTTTGGCATACCTGACTCTACAAGTGGACACCAAATGGACTTGACATTAATACCATTTTCAATACTAGTAGTTAGGGTAGTCCATGAAATATTGTTTGGGGGTTTAATCCATAATCTTAAGGTTCAGTTTAGTTTTAAGAGAAAATAAAAAAAAAGAATAGTGAAAATTTTCGAACCTTAAAGAAATTTGTATAACCATTATCTAATATGATTGTATAAACCATCTAAATTTCTTATCATATTTAATAATGATGCTTTTTATAAGTATTTTTTTTTTCAAATGCAAGGGATTTAAATATAAAATAAAGTATAAATTAATTCCCAAAAGCATGATTACAAATGTTTCTTTTTTTCTTTTCTTTTTTTAAATAATCACTTCCCTTCCTTTTATCCAGAAATAGATATTCCTAAAGATCATTTCTGATGTCAAGCAGAGGCAGAAACAATGTCTAAAACCAGAATTTGATGTTTCTAACAATGTCCATCCATGCCAAACATGACAACCACTGTTGAACCCCTTGAGAGCTCAAGACTGAGAAATGTTCCACCAGCAAAATCTTTTTTGTCGGTGTTGTAACCTAAAATGGACCTTCCAATTCTTATTGATGATGACGATGATTCAAAAATACAACTACTAGATAATAATTTGTAGGATGATTGGTAATTCCATTATGGCTCTTGAAAGTCTTAAAGTGCTCCATGGGGGGCTGATAAAGTGACACTAGCTAGTTAGATGGAGGACATTTTCATGTACTTTCCTCAAGATGATCATGTAATTTTCCATTATGGAAACGGTGTAGGGTGCACTACAACAATTTTTACTTTTTATGACGGTTTTTTTTCGTTGTAAAAGGTTTTTCCCGTCACAAATAACATTTTGCGACGGTTAAAATTCGTCATATATAATGGAATTACCGTCGTATATGTAACCGTCGTAAATGTTAACGACGGGAATTGCGTGGTGTCTGGAAAAGAATATTAACGACGGTAGTTTAAAACCGTCGTAAAAAATAGGATATATAAGACGGAATTTAATTTCCGTCGTATATAAGTATGTATGACGGATAAATTCCATCGTAATAAAAAGTATTTACTTCCGTAAATTACATTGTTATTTTAATTTTAACGACGGTTTATTAACCGTCGTTAAAAATATTGTTTTTTTTTTTTAAATATTAAAAAAACATAAAATTGATTTGAAAGTTTTTTTCACTTATAATCCACATTTACATACATTCCCTGTACCATGTTCCACACCAAAAATAACATATGAACTTTAACAATCATGATCAACACATTGCCATTAATTAATAGTTCTTAAAATTTGAACTAATTATTTTTACATGATCTATTCAACAGTAGAAACCCGAAGCACGCTACAAGCTCCCTCGTATGAATGGTGGGCCTGTGTAAGTGGCAGCATCTGGCTCTTGCATTTCTACCCCGTTGATCAATGGATAAAACAAAATCTGTAGCAACCATAGATGGAAGAGGTTATAAATTAATTTCAGCAAGCCATAAAAGGGGTTTAGATGATGCTATTGCACGCCTAACAGTTGTAACCCTTGTTCAGTAATTTGTTGTCAAAGCCATAGCCAATACCTAGCAAACTAATGGGGCTAATGGAACCCTTGTCCGATGATAGTGGCTGAAAGTAGCTGTAGCATCTAACAAGGAGATAGCACAGGTAGATTCCATATATAATAATTCCACGATGCAGCATTTTTCAGCACAACACATGCAAACTGCATAGATGGAATCTGTGTCCAGTAAAGCAGGGTCACACCAATTGTTAGTACCAAATAAATGAAGTGTACAGGTGGAACCTTCATCTAGTAAACCAGGGTCACAGCAATCGGGAATGTCGAAGAAGCGAACTATACAGATGGAACCTTCTCCAAAGAGCCGAACAGTCTTTTGAATCAGTCAGGTCTAAGCCGAGAGAATCATTAGCTGCTTCATTGGCAATGGTTTCTCGGTCACAAAGCAAACTATTTACCGTAGGAAAAATTTCGAGAGTGAGGTTGCAAGCGCTCCAAAGCGGTTCCATGAGGTCCCGCCACTAGCCGTATTTGCTCCTACAAATGTAGATGTTGCTTCGTCTCATGTACCCGAAGGGCTTCCAGAGAGCTTATCCTCCATGGATCATCGACTGTTCAAAAGCATACCAATGAGCAAAGTTCTTTTCAAGAAACTCTCTCTAGTGAAAATATAGAAAATGCTACTAAGAGCTGGAAATCGATGGGCAGGAATTCCGGTTGAAGCATATTGTACCGGAAGAAGATATTTCATTCACTAATAGCTTCCTAGTCAATGATGAGCTTTTGCGGGGAAATGGATTGTGCTGGGCAACAGATCTTGATGCGGGGCCTGCTGAAACAAGGGAAGGTCGGTCGACCAAAAGACCCAAATTGGTAAATAAAGAAGTATGCATAGATAGTGGTGAGCTGATGCCTCTTTCTCCAGAATCTTTAGCATTTAAAATTGAGGCTGAACTCTTCAAATTATTTGGAGGTGTGAATAAGAAGTACAAAGAGAGGGGAAGGTCTCTTTTATTCAATTTGAAAGATCGTAGTAATCCAGAACTAAGAGAAAGAGTTTTAGCTGGAGAAATTTCCCCTGAACGTCTCTGTTCTATGACTCCCGAGGAACTTGCTTCAGAGGAGCTCTCACAGTGGAGATTGGCTAAAGCAGAAGAGCTTGCACATATGGTAGTCTTGCCAGATTCAGAAGTTGATATCAGACGTTTGGTTAGAAAAACTCACAAAGGCGAGTTTCAAGTAGAAGTTGAACATGATGATAGTGTTTCAGTGGAGGTTTCTGTAGGAGCTAGTTCACTTACTCAAATTCAATCAAAGACTGATGAGAAAGTTTCTCAACTTCAATCTAAAGGTACCAAAAGTGAAACATCTGAAGCAGCTGATGTACATGACAATAATAACTCAGCTGAACCTGGAGTACTGGAGAGGACAGCAGCATAAATATCCTGCATTTAGGTTTTAGAGCTGAATTTTATCATCTAATGAGCAATATATACCTAGCATATGAGTTACCAACTCAACAATGATCATTGGAGTGAAATATGATTCAACAATAATAAGGCACGCAGCATTTGACAATTTGTTATACAGGGAATTTCAGTATTCCTAAAATCCAGAAACATGAATCTACCTGTGTTTGGTGCAATCCAGAAATAGGAATCTATAGCAGCAAGCAAAAGCCAATTCATTTACCCACATACCCATACCTTGATGTTGTTTCCTTGATCTTCTCACACAAACACAATGGGGTTTCAGCCCTTATTGATTCCTCATCTGGGTTCACAATTCCTTAGCTTCAAAACTACCAACTACACATCCCTCACTACTTGCTTCAAGGCCAAAGCGATGAGCTATGTTCATTGGAAAAGGCTCAGATAAACTGATTCCATTATTCTGGCGCAGGCCTAGTGTTAGCGAAACCCCACTGCTGTTTCCCACTGCACTGCTCACACCAACATGGTGATTGCTTGATGGATTATGGTATGGAAAGTTCATTAACTGATCATTTTTGTTGGGTGCAACAGGAAATTCACTTCTACTACGTTTTGTTGGCGTGTTTTGAGTATTCTCGGGTGTTTCATAGGAGGGTAGTGGGTTTGATGATGGTGGTTGGTCTATAGCCTTGTTGGAATTATGGCTCTCAGCCTCGGATACTTTTTGAGCTTGTCGTGTTTCAAGCATGTGAATTTCCTCCACCATCGGTTTCCAGAGTCTTACTCTAGCATTGATGAACCAGTTAGGAACCTGTCCAAATCAACAATTACAGAAATAAGTCACAAAAGTAAATTAGGGAGACCAGAAAATAGGGAATAACACAAAAACAATGGAACAAAACTTATATAGAGTATCCCCAAGGGGTAGCTCAGTTGGGAAAGAGTAACACCTCAAAGAGGTCATGATTCAATTCTCCTTGGGGCCTATCTACCTAATAAACAACTATATAGAGAGCTCAAGGATCATCAACCATCCAGGGTGCAAAACCATTGATCCAGATGTGTATAATATCATACAAGTATGGACTATATCAATTCATCAATACTGATTTGCACGTTCAGATTGGACATATGACATATGAACCACCAAGTAACTGATCTTGATGAACCAATAAAAGTTTTCCCACTCAAAATAGTACACCTTTAGGACTGTTCTTGAGAAGAAATTAAAGATGAAGAACAGAAGATACTGATACGATTAGAACTGTTCGGGCCAAGTCCTGCCAAGAGGTTCAAACACTAAACTAAACAAAAACATCCTTGAGTCAGCGATTCATGTTGATTTTCTGGATACAAGTTACACTGTTTAACAATGAATCTTATCTGCTCTACCCTTTATTCTATTTGGACACATTTTCCAACTTAGATATAGAAAGGCTATGATAATCCAAAGTAGTTCCTTCAGATGAGTACAATGCTTTTCTGGTTGGATAACTAAAAAAAATAGTAAAGATAAATGGTTGAGATTTGTGCACCTGGCTCCTTGATAGACCCGTCTGTTTAGCCAACATTTGCTTGTCAATATCGGTAGGATAACTGCAATATTAAACAACAATAACTTCAACACTAGCTTTGTATTCTACTATGTGTATTAGACCAAGTAAATTACCCTCAAGGAGGGTAGTAAAAAAAAATCCTCTAAAAATGTCTACTATTAAACTATCATTTCCCCCTATCTTTTGAGTAGAATCAAAGAACTCGTCATGGCATGAATGTTGCAGACATAATTTTAAACATCATCCATGGGGCATGGTCTACTTACGGGTGAAGGAAGTGGTCGAACAGCCATGCTCGAGCACACAGAACTGCACGTTCGGAAGTCCTCTTTGGGGTCGCCAAACATGATGTTCAAGAATGCTCAAGTTATGAACAGGTCTCTGGCTATTAAGGCCTCGGCCGGTTGTCCCCATCCTAGGAGTTCCATCCTTTTCATAGCTTCCCTCCCCAAGAGCTTTGCTTAATTGAAGTTGGTCAGTTATAGCATTCTTCAAGCACCTAAAGTGTTTCGACATTGTTTTGAAGGCAAATGACGCGTAAGGGGCTGCATTGCCAAGCCCAGCAACAGATTCAAATGAAGCAACAACATCATGCATCTGTTGGTAGTAGATCTTGTATCTCTTAAACACCTAATAGAGAATAAGAGAAACAAAATCATAAACATAGATTTATTCATGAATTTGATAAACCACATCAAATTAAAGGTAAAACAACTCAAGAGTTAACAGAATACAGCAACACGTTCCCCCCGAAAGCCCAAAAAATAAGCCAGCCATAATATTAAGCTCAAGGCACTTGCTCATTTAAAACATACTAACGAAGCCACAAGTGACTATTATGATATTGTTTTGGCAAGAACTAAATCCATACTAGAGCTTAATTGATTAGATTTGTTTCCAAATGCAAAAATTGGAGAAACTTTTTAGTATGGGAAGTTGAATATAGATAAATTTCACCAGCAAATAAACTACACTAAAAAAATAAAATAAAACAAAACAAAACATCATTCGCTTAATTCCACATACCCATCGCCGGTTTATTACAATGGTGGAATGAGAAAAAAAATTAGAAAAAATAAATAAATGTCTCATCATAGCAAAAGTTGCACAGAACGAAGAAAATTTCACCTATGATTCATGTGAACCCCCCTCCCCCTTAATTTTAATAATAGGTATCAGATCGGCCGAGGTATCGGTACAAATTTTTTTATTATTTTTAACCCTTTATGCCACTTGTCACTACCCTATTGGCTGTAGCACCAATCCAGATCAGCATTGGATCGGTTTCGACATTGTCCAATACAGATACCTTGAATCTTTCTACCCCTTCCCCAAAAAAGACACATTTGAATAACATCCAACAAAAAATAAAAGTAAAAAAGAAATGAGAATTAACGGAAGGAGACATCGGGTTACTTTCGTTCATAACACCATTGAAGTTGCATACCACAAGTTCAATCAGTACGGACACCATAACCGAGTGGCACTTGATCTGTGTTAGCACAATACAAGCTCATTGACAAAAGGTTTGGACGCAATGGGGGGAAATGTGATGTTAATCAAATTGATACATGCCTCTGAGAACTGACAAGACCCATTGTTACCAAGCATCTAGAATATCAAATGAATCAAAGGGCAATAGAAACTACATCATAAAAAGAAACAAGCACAAAATACCAAGATAAATGTGAATGATTGATGTTACCAGGTCATGAAGGATTTCCCACAGTTAAATGTTACAACCAAAGGTAAATCAAAATAAAAAAATATAAAAAACATCAAATTATGTAAGAGGAAACACCATACACATTTATGAAAAAACTCAAAAGAGAGAGAGGGGGGGGGCTTAATGTTTCAAAGCTTTCCAGACCCTTGTCCAAAAGACGAGGTTCAAGATGGGTAAATGCACCTTTAAGAAAAAGAACCACCACTATATTTATGGTTACAACAAATATTTCTGACACCAATCACTGTTATCAGACCCTCTGGTTTCACTAATAAAATTGTACTGGCTAGTTGAAATTTGTGTATCAAACAATTGATAAATTGCTAACAAAATAATTTACCATTGATAAATACAAATGCTTTATTCTTGCATTTTAATACCCATTTTTAGAGAAGATGAACTTTACGCAGAAATTTTAGCTAGCCTTTTCGTCACCCCATCCCTCTGAAGAGCAAGAATGTAGAATAAATTTGAAGAAGCTACACCAATGCCTAGGTTCCTGTCCCCCATGGACTACAATAAAGTTCAAAGTTGTTATCTTGTTCATTATACCAAGCCATGATCCTAGGGATTCCACACAAGAAGCCTCACACAAGCTCCATCGAATTGTTATCCTGCTACTGTTTTTTTCCTCCCTTGTTTGTAGACTTACTTCTCCCTTAAGCAAAGAGTAAACAACAAAACATTAAGATAAAGTGAAGAGATTACCAGCGGCTATGGTGTTGGTGCTGGAAACAATGGCTATGGTACTGTTGGTGCTCCAAACAGTGGCTATGGTGTTGGTCTCCAACTAGGGTTGAGGAAGGAAGGGGAATGAAGTAGAGGCGGTGCCTCACTAAGGATCGGTTAAGGGCAAAACGAAGGGGATAATCGATCGATGGAGACACCGCAGACGTGGCAGACGACAGGAACAATGGCCGTCGACGATGAGCTTCAATTCATCAAACCTAGAGTTTGCGAACCAGGAAACAGAGAGATATCGATTGTGGGCAGTTACGATCTATTTGCGGGAAGAGAAGGAGGGAATTAAAAATTGAACAGAAAAGAAAAGACCTAGAAATTGAGAAAATAATGTGGGAATTAAAAATTGGAAAAAAAAAAAAAGACTCGTACACGATAGGTATATATATACGGAATATTATTTCTGTTAGTTTATACACGGAATATTATTTCCATCGTATATAATACACAAATATACCACGGGTTTCTAATATGCGTCGTATATACTAGGTTTATACCACGGAATATTATTTCCGTCGTATAAAAATATTAAATCCGACGGTTTTAAACTACCGTCGTTAATGACTATATTTTGCGACGGTTTTATTTTACCGTCATAAAATTCCGTCACAAAAAACCCTTGGTGATGATCTCTAGAAAGTTGTAGGTGACGTCAAAAGTAAAAGGCCATTGGTAATAGATAATTAATAATAACTATTTGGCCTATTGGTGATAATTTTGTACCACATCTTAGGGACATGAAAGTAGATTTTTCTATGTGTACAGTTAAACCCATAACAATTTATACGAGAATCCGATGATACAATATTGGAAATGATAAAGAGACGATTGATTGAGATATATCAGTGCTTTGAATATTGTTTTTCGTCGATTTTTTGTTCTTGCTTTGATTCGAATCTTCTATAGGCCACCAGTGATCATATTTTTATTTTCTCTACGTATGAGAGTAAAGAGAGGAATAATACAACTTAAGCTGCAAGAATTCTGAGCTTAGTAATTATAATACTATCACAAACTCTAGATCAGGTTAGTTTATCTCCAACCTATGACGAATAAAATCGAAAGTGATCAAACCTATTATGCAAACTCTCATTAATTAAAGCCTACTAAATATTATCTTACACTTTGTTCTATACAGATCTTGTTTGTTGTCTCTTTTCTTTATTTTTATCCTTATAGTTGAATTTTTCTTCATCATACGATCATTATTCTTCCAATATTTTTTTTATGAAACAAATGGTACGGAATGTTGGGTAGTTAAGAAGCATCATATAAATAAACTTAGTGTAACTGAGATGAAGATGTTGAGATGGATGTGCGATAAAACTAGGAAAGATAATATAATGAATGATCGTATTAGAGTTGATTTGGGAGTGACACCTATACATGATAAACTACGAGAAAACTGTTTGAGATGAAATGACCATGTTCAACGGAGGCCATTAGATACTTCTGTACAGAGGAGTAATTTGATTAAGGTTGAAGGATCTAAAAAAATTAGGGGCAGACCTAAGATGACCATAGGGGAGGTAGTGAAGAAAGACATGCATAGCTTAGGCCTTGTTTCAAGTATAACATTAGAGAAAACTGATTGGAGGATAGGAATCCATGTAGCCAACCCCATTTAGTTGAGATAAAACTTTATTATTGTATACGACCATTATTCTTCAAATGTTTTTTATGAAACATATGAATCAAATAAAGATCTATGATGACGAGTGTTAGAAAAATGAGTAAAATAAAATCTAGAACTAAAAGAGCAAAGAAAAAAAAAAAAGGCAAGCACGGCATGGCATCTTGCCATACCCCAGGTATCCCACCTGGTTGGCACTAGGTAAAGCCATTTTTGCAATTAGTGACGCCACCATGATTAAAGTGTTATGTTTTTTCCTTAGCTAGGCCTTTTTTCTTGGCATCGTCCTCGGAACTATTATGGGTTGATAAAACTAGTTCAAAGAAACCCACGAGCATTGAGGAAGTTGAAAGCAATGGCTAGGGTGGGGAAAGAAGAGGCGATGCAACACGCCAAATACCAATGGGTTCTAGAACCATTCAGATTCTTGGATCACTCCAATCCATCCCACTTTAGTTTTAGGGTTCTCCGTCCGATTGTGTCCCTTATGCACTCTCACATGAAAGGCTAAAATGATCAGTCACCCCGATCATTTCTCTCTTATCTCTCCTCCCTCCTCCAAGTGATGGACAATTAATTCTGTTTGTATTCCTATCTTTCTGTTGACATATATGTTGGAAAAAAGTTAAAGTAAAAAGGTTTTTTTCCAAATAAGTTTAAGAAGATTTAAAATTCAAAATTTTCATTTTATTGTTTTAGCTCCAAAATTTGGTTTTTGGTTTGGGCGGGGATTCTGTTTTTTTGGTTTTGAGTTGGCCTTTCCAATGTAGGACTTTTTAGTCCCACATTGCCTAAGGATTGTAGAGGAGAGGTCTTTATTTGTAGGGAGTGTCGCATATCTTTTGAGCCCCAAAATGGAAGCAATGCTCGATTGTCACACACACGCGCGTGTGCCGGACCGGACCGCGACTGGATCTGGACCTACGACCTGGACCGTGACGCGGCGCCGCACCCCTACCCGGGTGCCCTTTTGGAAATGATTCATGTGTAGAGATGTATCTCTACACATAAAAGGGTGTCATCTGGACCATTGATCTCAGGATCTGAGATCTGGATTAATCTGGACGGTTCATCTGGAGGGTCACATCCCATCCAGTGGACACATCCAAAGGATACTTAGGCCCTATAAATAGAGCCCGAGCCCTTGCTTCATATTCATTCGAAATCAATACGATTTCTCTCTCCCTCTCCAACTCTCTCTCTCTCCATTTTTTGTTTAATCAAAGAGTTGATATTCTGTATTTCTTCCAAAAGTGTTGATCTTAGCCGTCGGGTCTGCATATACCTGTTAGTATGTGCACGCTGGGTGGGTATCCTACATAAGGGGTTGTTTTATCTTGAAAGCAGATTGCAGGAGACCTACTGCACCAATAAGAGGGCAAATACTGTCTTAAGGAGAGTGTACCAACACGACTTAACCCATTTCATTACTTCGAATTACTGCTGTTAAGGTACGCATGATTATTTTCTGTATGTTTCAATTTTAACTATATGATTATATATATATATATATATATATATATATATATATATATATATATATATATATATATATATATATATCTACGTATGTATAGGTTGATGATACATGTATGACTATTGTTTACTACATGATTTTTCCTATTACATATCATTCTCGTCCATATAATATATAATTGAAGCTCTACTATAGCTTTAATTTTGTAGTAACGATCAACAATATACGATTCCATTATACCCCCACTAACTTTTAAATGCTCTTCTCTATTTATTTATTTTTTTCATGTAAAGTTCGGTTAGTTTCGATTCCACCTCCTTGGACCACGAACTAATTTTCTCGGACTCTGAAAATTCCCTATGGAGATGGCCCATCAAAATATTTGGGATTGCCTACTGAATTTGGTGCTTCCAATAAACAAAATTTCAATTCTACTTTGGAGCATTCACTTGATAAGTTCAATGGGTGGAAAGCCAATTTGCTATCTTTTGCAAGGATGGAAACTTTCATCAAAGCGGTAGCCCTTCCAGTCCCAAACTTTGCAGCTTCCCATAAATTCAAGCTTCCGGCCTCATTTCATGTTTCTCTTCGGAAGGCTACAACGAACTTTTTTTGGAGTAATGGAGGTAAACGTAATAACATTCATTGGGTGTCTTCGAAAAGATTAACTCATTCAAAATACAATGGTAGTTTGGGATTTAGAGATCTCAGTTACATAACAAGGCATTATTAGCTAAGCTGGCATGGAGACTATTTTCTAATCCCAATTCCTTTTGGCTTAGGTGATGAAATCTCTTTATTTTCCTAATGTGGATTTCTTGAATGCTAAAATGGGGAGTTGTCCTTCATGGGCCTAGATAAGTATATCGAAAAGTCGACAGGTGCTCCAAGAAAGCTTAATATGGCATATTAGAAAAGATAATAATATAAGGATTTGTGAAGATCCTTGGACCCCCACCTTACCATACTTCAAAACCTCTACTCCCAAAAATTCGAATTGTTTACTTAATTGGGTTAGTGATCTAATTGATCCAATTAATAGATGTTGGAAGGTGGATGTTATTTATTATTCTTTCCATCCTAAGGATGCTTCTGCTATTGTTAATATTCATTTAAATATCTTCTCTAAAGAGAACTATATCATTTGGGATGATTCTAAAAATGGTTTGTTTTCCGTGAAGTCGGTCTACCACCTTCTCGAGAATAAGGCTGAAGTAGATTGTGTAATCGGCCTTCTACTTCAAGATGTCCCAGATGGAAGCAGGTTCCAAAGGTGGTGTGGAAGATGATATGGAGATGTAAAACTCTTCCTAAGATCCGTTCTTTCTTATGGAGGGCGTGTGCCTATGGCCTTGCAGCAGGAGCCAAGCTTTCTCAACGTAATATCCTTGTCACAATTTCATGTAATGGATAATGTTCCTTTGCACGGGCTATATGCATAGTTTGGATTCTTCCATTTCTTATTTACCTCCTATGGATGAGGATTTTTCCTTCTCTAAATGGATTTTGAATTGGAATGATCTCTTTAAGGCTTCTAAATCTGAAGCTTCTATTTCCTTGTCCCTGGGCTTCCTTCTTGTTTTGGCACATTTGGTTGGCGAGGAATGATTCTCATTTTCCGAAAAAGGATTGGACTTCTTGTGAGGTTATTAACCATGCTACAACTGCGTTCAACGAATATGCTACCATTCACTTTAAGTTGCGACCTCAGGCTGATCTTTCTTCTACTTCATTTGACCCCGATTATGACTCATCACATCGGTTGTTGGGTTATATTTCTCTTTATAGTGAGGCAAGCTTACCTATTGATTCCTTTAATGGTGGTATTGGTTTTCCTTCTATTGATGATGGAGGTCGCTTACACAAGGCAGTGCCATGTTCATGGATGTTTCAAGAGGCCATTGATGGAGAAGCTATCGCACTTCAATAGACCTTGCATGATGCAGTAAAAGCTGGGCAGGAGTACATTTTGGTGAGATGATTACAAAAAACTGGTGTATTTAATTAACTCCAAAGGAACTGGTAGCTCTAGTTCTTTGTTTTCTCTTTTAGGAGATATTTTATGTTTAACATCTGTTTATAAGAACTGTATTTTTTTTTGTTCCAACGGTTTATAATGGCTTAGCCCATGCCCTTGCTAGGAAGACCCTTACTGTGTCGAATTATTGTGGCCAATTTCCACTCCTTAGATTCAGGATTTGTTGCCTCCTGTCTCCTCGGTTGTTTCCCGTTTTGATTCTGAATAGAATTGGCCTTTACCGGGAGGAGGAGTTCAAAAAAAAAAAAAAAAAAAAAAAACACCAACCATGAGCTAAATAGTGGAAAGCAAGAATTTGGGCTTTGGCATGAGCCCATAATTTTAGACTAAAAAAATAAAAAATCACAGAAGGCGCGAAATCAGTAGCCTTAAATGTAATCCACCATTACATATCTTCAAAATAAGTGAAAGAAGAGAACAGAACAGTCATGGGAAAGCAGAAGCAGCAGGTCATTTCCCGCTTCTTCTCCCCCAAGCCGAAAAACGTTTCTTC
Source organism: Protea cynaroides (assembly GCA_028583415.1). Classification (NCBI taxonomy): domain Eukaryota; kingdom Viridiplantae; phylum Streptophyta; class Magnoliopsida; order Proteales; family Proteaceae; genus Protea; species Protea cynaroides. The sequence goes on along the minus strand of CM053275.1, from coordinate 92,916,564 downwards.
TCAATCTTCTTCTTCTTCACCCTCTGTTCCTTCCTCTAACCAAAACTCGAACCCAGACCCATCAACTCCTCCCCCCAAAGTCACCGCTACAGTTTCCTTCTCTCCCGCCAAACGAATTCGGTCTTCTGAACTCTCTTCACCCCAAACCCTAACAAACTCACTACAGAACCCCTCCAAGAAGCCAAAACTTTCTCCCCACACCCAAAACCCCATCCCTCCTATCTCTGACCCATCATCACTCCACCAAAAATTCCTCCAAAAGCTTCTTGAACCCTCTACTTCGTCTCCAAACACAGAAAAACTTCCTCCACCCAACCCAAAATACACTCCTTTAGAGCAGCAAGTCGTTGATCTTAAAGCCAAGTATCCTGATGTACTCTTAATGGTCGAAGTTGGATACAAATACAGATTTTTCGGCGAAGATGCTGAGATTGCTGCTAGGGTTCTGGGAATTTATGCCCACGTCGATCATAATTTCTTGACTGCGAGCATTCCCACGTTTCGACTCAATGTTCATGTCAGGAGACTTGTCAGTGCTGGGTACAAAGTCGGTGTAGTTAAGCAGACGGAGACTGCAGCCATCAAGGCTCACGGGACTAATCGGTTGGGGCCCTTCTGTCGTGGGCTTTCGGCTTTGTACACGAAGGCGACGATTGAGGCAGCGGAGGACATTGGCGGAGGTGAGGAGGGTTGTGGGTCTAGTAGTAATTATCTGCTTTGCGTTGTTGAGAAGGGAGTTTTAGTTGAGAACGAGGATTGTGGTGTGGAGAGTGGCTTTGATGTTAGAATTGGGCTAATTGCTGTGGAAATATCGACTGGGGATGTTGTTCATGGGGAGTTCAATGATAATGTCATGAGATCAGGGCTTGAAGCTGTGGTTTTGAGCTTGTCTCCTGCTGAGATACTTATTGGGGATCCTCTTTCTAGACAAACAGAGAAGGTATACTATCATAACCTAGAATTGTCATTCTAATTAACAAGCAAATCAGGATCATCAGACAGAGAAGGTATACTGTACCCTAAAGTTGTATTTGTAAATCCAGAATCAAATGGTGGAATGAAAACTAATTCAAGTCGACTTAACTATTTCAGAAAAGAAAAAATCAACATAGCTGGACTACTGTAGAGAATAAAATCTTCACATCAGCACGAATGAATGACAACGTTTGGATTGAATGCGATGAATTGTTATTTAGAGAGTGAGTGATGCAATAAATTTTGTAAAGGGAGAAAGAAGAAATTAACGGTAGTTGTCAAAACTAACGTTCTTTTTTATCCGCTTGTATATAACTTTTTTGGGGAAGGCGTGGACAAATCAAAGAGAGAATTCAGAACCATGGAAATCAAATGCTTAGATTATTAGCAGAGCACCTTTGAAATATGCCAAGGTCGGTGAAGTCTAGTGTGCTTTGGTCACAATATTGTCATGCTTTAAAGTGTTCCTTGGCAACATAAACTATACCGCACCCTTAGGGCATTCTCTGACATTTTTCACATTTTTGTCAAATTCTAATGGTCCTTTTTTCGATCTCTAGTTGCTGTTGGCCTATGCTGGGCCTGCATCCAATGTTCGGGTAGAGCGTGCACCACGCAACCGCTTCTATGATGGTGGTGCACTAGCTGAGGTGATGTCTTTATATGAGAAGACAGAAGCAGGTACTACAGCGGATTATCAAGAACAATACTCAGACCCCACAGAACAGGAAAAACATTGGCTAGGGATCGAGGTACGCTTAACCATGTTATCTACTTTAAGTGCAGTTGTGCTCAATCTACTATTTAGAATTTTCATATTTAGTTATTTACTGTATGTCTTGCTGCCTCATTGATTAGCTTGTTTAATTGAACTTTGGTTAACTTCATCTAATAATTTATTTATTTTCTTATAAACCTTGTGGCATTGTGTAGGGAATTATTTCAATGCCAGAGTTGGCTGTCCAAGCATTGGCTTTAACCATTTGTCATCTAAAGCAATTTGGTTTAGAAAGGATTCTGTGCATGGGTGCTTCATTTCGGCCCTTCTCTACAAACATGGAAATGACTCTATCAGCCAATGCCCTTCAACAACTAGAGGTAGTGTTGGAACTCCTTTAAGATGTAGTATGTGGAATTTTATTAACCTGGAACAGTTTTTATCATGAGTGATTTTCATGGTTTTTGACTAATCCAGAATGAGTTCGAAGTGTTAAAAACTTCAAGACTGCCAAAGTCAATTTATGGTTGTTGTCTCAGATAGCTAATTTTGTGATTTTGAATAGAATCAGTTTTTGGTAGTTACTAGTTTGCCCATACTATTAATTCCTTAAATAGAAGGATTTACAACAACGAAAATTTGAATCCTTGCTGGGACCCGTGACATTTTTGCCATTTATTGTATTCCTAGGAAAAAAATTTCTAGATAATTTTAATAATTTATTTTTAAGAACAGTTCCAGTTCCTCCATTTCCATAATTGAGAGCATAAGAGACTCTCTCTCATCAGTTATTTTCCTGGGTGGGGGTGTTGGTAGGACATAGCTATCCTTAAATAATTCAAAATATATTCCTCTACCCAGAGTGTCAACGCTTGGGTACAATTATACCTCGATCCTCTCCCAATTACATTTCCCTTTTTACAATTCCTAGTGCGTCCAGGATGGAGAGGATGCTAACCTGGTTCCAGGCCAGTGAAAAGTCGAGATGTCATGGTTTATTATTTATATCATGCTCGAAGGGATTATTCCCTACCATAAAAGGGACCAGAGATAAGCGTGATCACTTGGTTGCTTGGCAGGTGTCAGTTGACATAGAAAGGGGCTCGACACCTGCAAGTTGATGCATATAAAAGCTCGTGTCTTAACAGTTCTAAGATTTTACTGGGAATTTCTTAATCACCTAAAGATTAGGGTTTATAAATAGCAAGGAAAGTTTGAAACAACCAGAATCAGTGAACATTTGATACCTCAACCAAAATCAGTCTGATTATGGAGAAACTCCGGTTGATGGCTTACAATGGCAGATAGAACACAACCATAAAGTCTTATGCAAATCTGAATATCAGTTTACAATATGGAAAAATCCCATTTTTAGCAGGTTACCAAAACCTAGACAAAAATAGAAACCAGAATTCATAACTGTCAAAATTTGTAACTTCAAGATTTAGAACCAGGAATTTAGGAAGTAGGATTGAAGGAAGGTTTTAGAAACTGGAAACCAGATTTGGAAGTCATGATTTAGAAAGTATTTAGCAGCTGATTAAGAAATAGAAGCTGAAATCAGAACAGCACATCAGTTTTAAAAACTGGAGTTTCAGAAACAGAATAGCAAAGGGGTTTCAGAAATTCAATGCACAGAATTCTGGTGTTGGAAACAGAACAAAACTAAGACCAGAATATGTTTAACAGTGGGAAAATGTAGAGCAGAAACTTGTTTACAGGATTTCAGTGAAATTAAACAGAACATAAATAGAAACTAGCATGCGCAGGACTGAAGAAGTGCAGAAAACTGACCTGTTTCACTGGAGAAGAAGAAAAGAAAAGAAGAGAAGATATAATTGGGAATCCACCTGGCATGTAGGGTTGGAATCCACCCAAACCCTAACCTCGAATCTACTAGTGTGTAGTATTGTAGCCCATTAGATTTTTATATGGTTTGCACTTGACAGACTTAGACTCTGAAAGATAGGACAAGCAAGTTGATCAATGACCACTCTCTCCCAGTGGTTGAGCTGATCTACGACCACTCTCTCCCGGTGGTCAAGCTGATTTACAACCAGTCTGCGGTCAAGCTGATCACTTAGGAAAATAGAAACAACTCAAAAAGGAACTAAACTAAAAGGAAACTGACCTATACAAGACTGGATTTATACTAACCTAATCCAGCCCAACTATTACTATTTAATAATAAGAAAATATGGAAATAAAATCCAAATAAAACCTGGCATGAACAGTAACTGTTGGCTGTCATGTGACAGCCAAGTGGCTTCATACTACTAGCTGGTTCACACATTGTGACAGCTGTGATGCCACATGCAGTTTTTTTAACAGCTGTTTTCTTCTCTTTATTCTTCTGAAATGGCTGCAATTTTGCATCAGATTTAGTTTGAAGTAGGTTCTTGAAGTAACACCATTTCAATTTCTAAATATATTTTATTTATGTAGACAGCAACTTTTTGAGCCCTACTTTTCGTGGTTGTTAACCAATAATCACTACTCAATGGTGACAAATTGATAAAAAATTAAAGTAAAGGAGTTTTGAAAAAACATGACAGTGAATCTAAACTGGGTTAGACCTAGGACATACTAATTGGATCTTGGTATATTGGGTAATCAGGTAGCTGGTACCTATTTACACCCCTTTCTGTACTTCTTCATCCCGGTGTAATGGAGCCCTTATTTCTTGGATAACTATCTTGCATCCAAGGTTTGAAAACTCCTCGAGTCTCGTCGTGATCTTCGAGATCTTGAAAATCTCGATTGAAATGGTGCATATTTTGCCCGTCAATCTTGAGTGGTCATCTCATGAGCTACATGGGAATTGTAAGGTCCCACACTTCAAAGAAACCTTATTTTAACCTATATAAATATAAGTCAACCCTTAGTTTGTAATAATAATCACACATAGTGGTAGCAAAAAGTTTTACATATACTGGTATTATGATTACATTATTACAGGAACAACACTTGTTTATGTCGCCTACAACACTCAGCACTTATTTATGACTAATATTAGTTAAGGCTCTCTTTAATATGTATTATAGAATTAATTATATAATACATTATGACATATGTAGTTGTTTGGTATGATTTATGGTATTATTTATATTTAAAAATAAATTAATATAATCTAAAATCTACAAATAGGTTAGAAGGTGTTTATCACACTCAACATTTATTTATGACAAATATTAGTTAAGGCTTTCTTTAATATGTATTATAAAATTAATTATATAATACATTATGACATATGTAATTGTTTGGTATGATTTATAGTATTATTTATATTTAAAATAAATTAATATAATCTAAAATTTACAAATAGGTTAGAAGGTGTTTATCATTATTATGATAATCTATTATTATTTCTTTATTCTAGTGGTACCAAACGGTTATTATTTATGATTCATAATTTATTCTCATAAATGATTTGTCATAAATAACTCATGAACATAAATATAAACTATACCAAAGAGAGCCTTAAGTAAATGTTTATTAACTTTTATATTTTATTTACTTAATATATCATTCATAAATAAACAAACTCCCCGCATTTGAAACAAATAAAAATAGTCTAAAATTCAAATTCCAAAATGCTAAAAAGTCAACCACCCAGTTCAAGAACAAAAATCTGCAATCTAAAAATTTAATAAATCTTATTATGGTTGAACATCACAAAAAAACCAAAAGAGCGTCAAAATTGTAACGCCCTAACCTTCGCACAATCGTCAAGATATTGTCATCTTTGGCTCATGGGTCTCAAGGCTTTAAAACACGTCTTGACATGTTGGGAAGGCTAAGGGTTATCAACTAGTCCAGTTTTTTCCCCCTAACCCATGTGGGACTAAGTTTTTATGCACCCTTGTCAATCTCCCGAACCACCTGGTACACGCCGTATCTTGGTGGGGAGCCCTCAACAATCTCCCAGGATGGTCGGTACTCACCGCCCTCGGGGTTACAAAAATAATCATTTGTTTTGATGTCCGAAAAATTATTCTCATTCAAACTACTTTAAACAACATTTGTTACTCTGAGCATGGTTTGACTGGAGCATAACTTATTTAATATAACTTGGATTCAAGTAATGTCAGAATTGTTGAAAAAGCTGAACTGAATTATATTAAAGGAGTTGCGCTTCAGTCAAACCTTGCTCGGAGTAAACGACAGTTTAAAGTCGTCTGAATAGAAATAATTTTTTGAGCATCAAAACTGTTGTGCTGTACAAATATTTGTACAAATCTATTATATTAGGATTAGATTTGTTGAGCTGTACAGATCTGTTAGGATTAGAATCTGTAAAAATAGGAAAGTAGATTATTTTGTTTCCTATCTTAGATTATTGTAACAATATATATAAATGTATCATGTTCACTATTGAGATATGAAATACGCAAGAAATCACTCTTCTGATTTCACATGGTATCAGAGCTAGGAAATCAGATAGCCTAAGAGTTCTTTTTTTTTCCAGTGACTTTTTTCGGCAAAGCTCGAGAGTCCTCCTGGTGTCGGATTGAAAACACCAGCCTGATCCTCTCTCTCTTTCTCACCTTATTTTTTCTCCCTATTCAGATTCCGATATTCTTTGAACTAATCAGATTACGTTTTAGATCTGTTCAAAGTTTCTCGTGCCTCCACCATGTCTTATGGAAAATCCGATTCAAAATCAGGTACATTTTCTTCCTTCCTCTCTTTTTCAATTATTACAAATTTACAATTAAGAAACTAGTGGGAAGTGCTAATTATTCATCTTGGGCTGATTCTATTAAGTTATGGTTCATGGGAGAAGGCGTAGAGGATCATTTGACTACTTAGGCTGCGGATGTGAAAGAAATTGATAAAACCACTTAAACTAAGATTGATGCTTTGTTATGTAATTCGTTATGGCAGTCCATTGATCCTCAGCTTTATCCCATTTACAAAGCTTACTAATCTTGTGTTGGGATATGGAATCAGGCATAATTTATATTAATGACATTCATAAGTTGTATTCTGTAATGTCAACATTTGTTAATCTAAAACAGTAGGGTATGGAAATGTTAAACTTTCTTGGCAGATTGGCATCTCTTAAGACAGAGTTTAATTCCCTCTTGCCTGCTGTTAAGAGTGCAGCAGAGGATCTGGCCCAGAGGGACAAGTTCTTCATGGTTCTAACTCTTGCTGCTATTAGTCTAGACCTTGCTCCAGTTCTAGATCAGATTCTTGCTGGTTCTGTTGTGCCCTCTCTTGATGATGTTTTTGCTCGTCTGCTTCATGTTTCCTCTCCTAGCACAGTGCTAGGATCTTCCAGTGTTGACTCTTTAGTTCTAGTTTCTTAGACTCCGAATAGTGTTAGAGGAGAGCAGAGAGATCGTGGTGGCAGGGGAGGTCAGTCCAAATGTAGTTACTGTCATAGATGGGGGCATACCAGGGAAAAATGCTACAAATTGCATGGGTGACCTACTCGAGCTGCCACTGTTATTCATGCCAATCACTTTGTTCTTCATTCAGAACCATCTAAAGGACACACTCAGCCATCCTCTTACTGGTGCTGATTATGAAGAATATCTCAAGCATTAGGCAACGAAGCAGTCGTCTTCATCTGTTGCTTCCATGGCTCACTTGGGTAATTCAGTCGCATGCCTTACTCAATCTTCCCCTTTAGGGCCTTGGGTTTTTGATTCTGGTGCCTCTGATCATATTTTTGGTAACCCTCATTTGCTTTCTTATTTTAGTAATGCAACATCCTTGCCTTCTGTTACTATAGCAAATGGGTCCAAAACAGTTTTTAAAGCAGTGGGTCGTTCACATCCACTTCCCTCCTTGCCTTTAGATTATGTTCTTTATATTCTCAACTGTCTTTTTAATCTTGTGTCTGTCAGTAAATTTATACGCTCCTTAAACTGCTTTATTACTTTTGATAATGACTCTGTTGTTATATAGGACCGAGGCACGAGATATGAGCGGGCCTCTATCATCGATTTACTTGGCATTGTATGCACGCTTGAGTATCGAGTCCTCTTTCATATCGTTGGGGCCTCGGTTATCATTCTTCAATTTACCTTGAAGTGAAGGGTTCGTTCCATGTTTCGGTTAAACTCGATCGCCCTCTATTGCCTCAGCCTGTCTTTGAGTCCCCAGTCCTCTTTCATAATCGCTTAGGCCATCCTAGTTTATTGAACGCTTGGAAGAAGAGCCTTTCGGTTGCGTTAGAGCCCCCTGCGCGCAGAGACACCCCCAGTTTATCTGAATTTAGCGTAAATTTATCGTTTTTAAGTTGTGAGTCGTGTCAACTTGGAAAAGACTCTCATAGTTCCTTTTCAAAGTGTGTCAATAAACCGGTTGCATCCCCTTTTGAGTTGGTTCATTCAGATGTGTGGCGTCCCTGTCGTGTTTCTTCTATTTTGGGTTTTTAGTATTTTGTCACATTTATCAACGATTATTCTCGTCGCACTTGGTTATTTTTAACAAAAACTCATTCAGAATTATATTCCATATTTGAATCCTTTTGTGCTGAAATTAAGATACAATTTAACATTGTTATTCGTGTGTTGAGGAGTGATAATGCTCGTGAATACTTTTCTGCTTCTTTTACTAAATTCATGTCTTCCCAGGGAATCCTTCATCAGTCCTCTTGTGCTTATACTCCACAACAAAATGGAATTGTCGAGTGTAAAAATAGACATCTTATTGAAACTGCTCGAACCTTCCTTTTACATAATCAGGTTTCTCTCCGCTTTTGGGCAGATGCTGTGTTGATTGCTTGTTTCTTAATTAATTGGAAGCCTTCTTCCGTCCTCCAAAACACGGTACCTCATTCTATTATGTTCCCTGAACAACCATTATACTCTCTTCCTCCACGTGTCTTTGGTTGCACATGTTTTGTCCTTGTCTTCTCCCCTGGTTAGGACAAACTATCTGCCAAGTCTAGCAAGTATATTTTCCTAGGTTACTTGAGTCTTCAAAAAGGTTATAAGTGTTATTCTCCAGCATCACATCGATATTTCATATCTGCAGATGTTACATTTTTGAGTCTTCACCCTTCTTTTCTTTATCTTTACCAGAAGGCAACTCTATCACCGAGGTCCTTTCCATTCCGTACATCGCTCCCCTTCCTGATCAACTTTCTGAGTCTGTCACTGTACCACAGTGTCTTTTCCTATGCAAGAGAGTGTCCTTCTCCTATAGATGATGCTATTGTTTCTCTTACAGGTACTGACATTGTTCCTGATAATGTTCACGAGGCTCCTATTGACGCATTTCTTGCTTTAGATTCCTTACTTGCCGCGGTTTTGCCTTCTGATAATCAGTTTTCCGTTGCCATTTGTAAAGGTATGCGGGCCATTCGAAACCCTCATTGGATCTATAATTTCCTTAGTTATCATCGATTATCTTCACCCTATCATGCTTTTGTGTCTAGAGTCTCTTTTGTTTCTGTTCCTTCCAATATTCATGAGGTACTTTTTGATCCCAGGTGGCGTCAGGCAATGGTTGAAGAGATGATTGCTTTACATAATAATAACACTTGGGAATTAGTTCCGTTGCCTCTAGGCCAATCGACTGTTGGTTGTCGCTGGATTTATACTGTCAAAGTTGGTCCAGATGGTTAGGTTGATCGATTAAAGGCACGTTTGGTGGCAAAAGGGTACATACTACACTCAGGTTTATGGGTTGGACTATTATGACACATTTTTCCCTGTGGCTAAGATGTCTTCCGTCCGTTTATTCTCATCTATTGTTGTCATCAGACATGACCTTTGTATCAATTGGACATTAAGAATGCAATTCTTCAGGGTGAGCTTCAGGAAGAAATCTATATGGATCAACCGCCTAACTTTGTTGCTCAAGGGGAGTCTGCCTTGGTATGTAAACTTCGTCGCTCTCTGTATGGCTTGAAACAATCTACTCGTGCCTAGTTTGGACGTTTTAGTACTGTCATCCAAGAGTTTGGTATGGTTCGGTGTGAGTCTGATCATTCTGTTTTCTATACACATACATCATCAGGGCAGTGCATCTATCTAGTTGTCTATGTCGATGATATTGTCATTACAGGAAGTGATCAAGATGGTATTGAGCAGTTGAAGAAACACTGTTCAGCCACTTTTATACGAAAGATTTGGGATTGCTTAGATACTTCCTTGGTATAGAGGTTGCTCAATCCAGCTCTGGTATTGTTATCTCTCAAAGAAATTATGCATTGGATATTCTGGAAGAAACAAGGATGTCAGACTGTAAACTGATAGACTCTCCTATGGATCCTAATTCAAAGCTCTCACCTGGACAGGGGGAGCCTCTTGCAGACCCTGGAAGATACCAATGACTGGTTGGTAAACTTAATTACCTCACCATCACATGACCTGATATCTCCTTCTTTGTTAGGGTCGTTAGTCAATTCCTTCAGTCTCCATGTGATAGTCATTGGGATGCGGTTGTTTGGATCTTGAGGTATATTAAGGGTGCACCAGGCAAATGTTTATTATATGAAAACAGAGGTCATACACAAATTGTCGGATACTCTGATGTTGATTGGGCTAGCGCTCCATTTGATGGACGTTCCACTTCTGGTTTTTGTGTTCTTATTGGAGGAAACCTAGTATCCTAGAAAAGTAAGAAGAAAGATGTTGCCAGATTGAGTTCAGAGGCAGAATATCGTGTAATGGCTTTAGCAACTTGTGAGCTCATTTGGTTGAAGCAGTTGATCCAAGAGTTGAAATTTGCAGAATTATCACAGATGAAGTTACTCTGTGATAATCAAGTTGCTCTCCATATTGCATCCAACTTAGTGTTTCACGAGAGGACTAAACATATAGAAATTGATTGTCATTTTATTCGAGAAAAGGTTTTGTCCGGTTGTATTACCACTAGTCATGTCAGCTCAAATGACCAGCTAGCAGATATCCTCACTAAATCTCTCAGAGGTCCTCGTATTGGTTTTATTTGTAACAAGTTTGGTGCATATGATTATTATGCTCCAGCTTGAGGGGGAGTGTTGAGCTGTACAAATTTGTTATATTAGGATTAGATCTATTGAGTTGTACAAATCTGTCATATTAGGATTAGATCTGTTGAGCTGTACAAATTTGTCATATTAGGATTAGATCTGTTGAGCTGTACAGATCTGTTAGGATTAGAATATGTAAAAATAGGAAAGTAGATTATTTTGTTTCCTATCTTAGATTATTGTAACAATATATATATATATATATATATATATATATATATATATATATATATATATATATATATATATATATATATATATATATATATATATCATGTTAACTATTGAGATATGAAATACACAAGAATTCTCTCTTCTGATTTCACAAAAACAAATAATTATTTTGGCTTTCTTCTGGTCTTTTGTGATATTTTACTATAATAAGATTTAAGAAAATTTTAGATTGTAAAAAACTCCTAGCATTTGAAAGTTGAAAAATCGCAATCGGAAATGCGATTTTTGTTCTTGAAATGGAGGGTTGACTTTTTATCCATTTAGGATTAGACTATTTTAATTGGATTCAAATGGGGATGTTTGCTTATTTAGGAATTATATCTTAAGTAAATGAAATATAAAAGTTAATAAATATTTACTTAAATGATATTTGTCTTAAATAAGTGTTGTGTATTGTGGTTTGAGTTTTCTTTAGTATTTTTTGGAATATCCCTTTTTTTCATTAAAATATATATTTTTTAAACTTATAAAAAGAAATCCATTGATTTCCTTAGGGTTTTGTATGCTTTGACAGACAACTGGCTGAAGTTAAAAAAGACTGTAAAAATTTTAATTATAGAGTTTGTTTTATAGGATGTAAGAAGAAAGGATGCCAAATGTTACCGTTGGGCCTACTATTTTATAAACAAAGATTGTAAATTGAAGTAGGGCAAGTAAAATATTTTGCCTACTATATTTTATGGGCATTCAATCTCGAAACAAATGGCGACCAGAGGAAAGTTTTATCAAGGTTTTAGGAATTGATTGGTCAGTGACCACAAGAATGTTCAGCCCTGGTGGTTGATAGTTCTTCTACCTAGAAAAAAAAAAAAGGTTGATGGTCCAATCATCCAATCTGAATGTTCTAGAAGTAATATCCATAAAATGATTAAACATATAAGAAACAGGAAACACAGATGGTCAGAATGATTATGTTCAAACATTTTGACTGACCCTACAATCTAAATTGGGTATTGCCTGATCTTGTGCCCTTCTGTTTTGGGATGTAATGTAATGGATTAAGGGTCAAAGGGGTGGGGCATTGGCCCAGGCTACATGGTTGATTTGTTTTAGTTGGTCTGACTGCCCTTTCTGATGTCCGTGATTTTAAATTTTTTTTCCTTTTCTTCATTTAGGCTGCGTTTGCTAACTCTCCCAAAGAACAGTTCTTCTGTTCTTCTGTTCGAACTGTTCTTCTGTTCTGATAGAACAGAAAAACTATTCAGAACAGCCAAGAACAGCTAAAAACTATTTGGCAAATCTGGTTTGTTCTTCTGTTCTCACAGAACGAACCGGATGAAAAGAACATCTAAGAACGAAAATTCAGAACATGGTTTACCATGTTTTTACATTTTAGAACAATTTTGAAAATAACAAAAAACTAAGTTGTGCCCGATAAAACCTGACACCCTTTCTACCTACTTCCATACACGAAGAAGCACATCCTCCTTGTTCGTTCTCTGCAAGCACAGCAGTTATTTTCCCCTCATCTCTCTCTCTCTCTCTCTCTTCTTTACTTCTCCTCCATCTCCATTTTTCTTGTTTGAATTTTTTTTTAACATTTTTGTAGAAACTACTCCTTGTTCGAGCAGGTAAATCTATTATTGTTTCGTCTCCATCTCTGCAACTTGCTTGTTCTTTGTTTTAGGGATGGTCACCTCTCCTTTTCCCTCTTCCTCTCTCACACGGTACCAGGGGATTTCTATCTGAATCAGTACATCGGGTTTGCAGATTTGGATCTGAAACTAATGTGTAGATGGTTCTGTGATTTAAGAAATTAATGTTTTGCTGGTTCTGTGAAATTCACATCTATTTGGTTGTACTCACCAAAAGATAATCAAGTGGACTTCTGATTATTATTCTTGTGCTTAATTCTTTATCAAATATCGACTGAAAACGTTAGTATTGACTTTATTTTGTTCTTTTTATTTTCTGTTTCAAATTCCAGATATGAATTATTTGTGTTCTAAATTCTTTTGGCATGAACCCAAATGATAACTACAAATAAAAAATAAAAAATAAAAAGGTTTGCGGCTCTAGATGCATGGAATTTTATTTTTATTTTTTGGAAAATTTTCTTGTTTAATTGATCAACTTATCTCCATCAACCCATAGGTACAATTTATAATTAAATGACATTAATATTAATTAATTTGGTAAGATATCGGTTTAATGGTAATTCTGTAATATTTGAATCCTTTGGAAAAAAGTGTTCTAGAACAAATTTTACCAAACAGCAAACAAGTTAGAACAATGTTTTCAAACTAGTTCTGGAACATATTTGCCAAACAGTTTTAAGGCCAAAAGAACAGCCAAAGAACATTATTTCAAAACAGAACAGAAAAAGACCATCTCTTCCAGTTCAGAACAAGAACAAGCGAGAACGTTACCAAACGCAGCCTTAGCTTAATTGCTTTTCTTTATGTTTGTTTCACTATGTGTTCTGTTAAATAACTTGTGTTAATGGTCTTTTAGGTGTTGAAGAATAATTTTGATGGGTCTGAGACTGGATCTTTACTACAGTCAATGAATCACACTCTTACCATATTTGGTTCAAGGCTTCTTAAGCACTGGGTATGAGGTGGGCTTGCATGCTGTTTTTTTTTGCATGCATTTCTTTCATTTGACTTGAGAGATTTATTGCATGATGCAGGTAACCCATCCTCTGTGTGATAGAAGTTTAATATGTGCGCGTATAAATGCTGTTTCTGAGATTGCAGACTCAATGGAACTGTGTAGAGCTCCACAGAGTTTTGGTGGACCTTATGAGGACTCCTTTGTGATTGCACAGTGTAAGGGTATCTATTTGCTTTCTTCAGTTTTAACAACTTTAGGAAGGTCACCTGATATTCAGCGTGGAATCACAAGAATTTTCCATCGGACTGCCACTGCGTCTGAGGTACTAAACAGCCTTTCCCAGGACATATTGTAATATTACATGAGAAGCTGACTTCTCGCATGCTGCTTATAGAATTGTTTGCTCATAGATTCTATGCTTTTGCTGTCTGTCTATCCATCTAAAATTAAATGGCATTGTGTGCTGGTGTATTTAACTGTGAATCTTGTATTGCTAATCTTCCAAATCAGTTGAAGTTTTGTTAGATGTGAATGTACTGAATTCAAATTTCAAATGATGCCCCTTTCACTCTGATGTTTTAAATTTCTTCATATGCTTCCATTCATTTTCAATTCATTTCTCGAGGGGCTGAGACACAGCCCATTACTAACATTTTAAACTTTTCTTTCGGCTGAGATATTGCTGTAGCTCAATAGCTATAAGTTTGTCATGGTGTTTCCCATATGCTGACATTTTTTTTTGTGGCTAAATGCTACAGTTCGTTTCAGTCATGCATGCTATTTTAGATGCTGGAAAACAATTTCAGCAACTCCATATTGAAGAAGAGGATAAGGATGGGAGAACGGAGGAGACAGTTGTGCATTCAGTTCTGTTGAGAAGGTTGCTTTTGACAGCCTCATCATCCACTGTTATTGCTCATGCTGCTAAGCTTCTAGCTACTCTTAACAAAGATGCAGCGGATCAAGGGGATTTGGAGAACTTATTTAATGTTTCTAATGGACAATTCCCAGAGGTATGTGCAGAATTGACGGATAGATTCGCATCCATGATCTGCTTTCTGTCTGATTTTTCTCACTTGTTACTTTTTCTTTGCTTATCTAAAATACCTGTCTTGTACAAAGGTTGCTAGAGCCCAGACGGCAGTTCAAATGGCAAAGGAGAAATTGGATTTACTTATTGGTCTTTACCGGAAGCAGCTTGGGATGTGCAATTTGGAATTCATGAGTGTGTCAGGATCCACACACCTAATAGAGGTAACTTCATTAACATTGAATTGGGGGAAAAGGAAAAAAAAAAAAAAAAATTATGAGTGAAGTTGTCATGGATAAGTGACTAACTAGACTTCATTTAGTTTGACTGTCCTCCATTTCATGATTTAACCACAGAACTATAGTCTGCATGTCTTAGCTTTATTTAGATACATATCTTTTCTGTTCTCCATGCCCTTGTCTTGGGTGCAATAATTGTTTGTTAGTTTTGGAACTGTCCAACGTTGAGATCGTTAACTGGAAAAGAATGAACTATCCACCATCTGATACTACCTTTGGACTGTTCAGAGGCCAAGAACTGTTGATCAGATGATGGACCCTCTAGTTCTGACTGCAGACTTTTTGGACCATCAGAACTTGACAGTCAAGCATGTTGGATCATGGACCTAGGCTTTCTTGGAAGGAGAATTGAAAGTAATTAAACAAATGGCTTTTCAGGATTTTCACATGCTTCCCTGGTCACTTGAAACCTGTTTGATAATCGTAATCATCCCAATCCTTGATCCCAGTGATTCCTACTCCATGGGAGCATTTTGGAAATAGAATATTGTTTGGTAATTATGGTCCAATCTCATGCTCCCCGGGATTGAACTGCTCCAAAGAAAATGAAAAAGAGTAGGATTCGTGGAGCTTCTTTTTGAAGCTCCGCGTGCTCCAGAGGACCAGAGCAAGTGAAAGGGAGAAAAGGCTGTTAAAAACGACTCCCGTAAAATAGTCCTCGTTCCCTATTTTCACCTCTTCCTGCGAAGGTCTTCTCAGCAAAGCGCTTGTGTGGCACCGAAGTTGCAAGTTTTTTTATTTTGTCTTCTCTCTCTCTCTCTCTCTCTCTCTTGTCCTGTACCCATAGTCACAATTGCAGGTTGTTTATCTTCCATGAGTAGTTTCTTCCTGCTGCCTTCCTTCAGAGCCCTCTCTTTCTCTCTCTCCTCTCTTTCTCTCGTTCTTGCCTTGACTTTCTTATCATGGAACCCCATGCGAGCTCTGCAAATTTTTTTTCCGTACATTAGGGTTTTGGTGACGATGGCTTCATTGTTCGTATTTCATTTAGGATGTGGGTGTGAATTGCTATGGGAGTTCAGAATGGCAGAACGTCAGTTTATAGTGCCATTTTTGGACATCACCATTTTTCTAAAATCTCGAGTCGCATGAGGTTGGTAAATAAAACCCTTGTTTGATCTTTTGTGTTTGGTTTCGAGCTTGGGTTGTTCATCTCATAGAAGGTTATTCTAATAAAATCATTGAATGTACCGGGATATAAGATAGCGTTGTAGTTCAGATTCCTCTTTGAAACCATCTTGTCTATTTCAATTAGGCATATTAACTCACGAACTTTAAATGAGGGATTTCAATTGGGTTTATGGTGTTGGCAGATCTCAGAATTGATCTTTCCAATTGAATGACCTCTGCAGCTCAGTTTGTTAAGCTTAAGCTTGGACTTAGGATTTAATCTCAGACTGTAGAAGGAAGGTGAAAATGAAGAAGTGTTATATAGCTTGAGCAGTCTAAACCCATATAAGAACTTGCAATAGTTTTCTGGTTTGCCATTTTACTTTTGAGTTCTGCTTGATTGACTATTAGAACTCAGTGCATGGAAGTTTGTGGGAGAAGTTGTTGGGTGTCAGTCATTGTGCTCTGTAACTAGGCTGTTTTGCTTGAATGGCTTTAAGGAACGATTTAAACACTCAAGTTGGGTTGTGGTTTAAAGAAGAGTCAAACAACATCCTGGTTCTTACCAAACATGCTTCTGATTTCATTCTGCTCTGGAATCGATCCCAGAGCAGTATTACAAAATACAATCCTAATCTCAAAAAACATGGGATCACCAAAAGTTGTTCCCAACCGAGACTAAGGGATTGGAAGCAGGATGGTTATCAAACAAGCCCTTGTTTCACAGTTGTGACTGTTATGGCAAATTTCTGAGATTCCTATTGTTTGTCATGAGGTTCAGGTGGAACAGTTGGACGGTTACACTGTCCAGTGCAACTGCCATTCTATAGTAGTCTGCTATATGTTTCATTCTGGAAATATTTGCTTGTATGTGTTTTTGTTTCCCTCAATTAAATGGATGTGCAGCCCTTTTTTGTCTCTCCATCAGCAGTTAATAATTTTTTGTGCCATCATCAAATCAAATATAATCAGCTCCAGAATATTCGTCCACACATTGATATGATTCCCACTAGTGGACCTGTCGGCTTGTGGTCTTGTGGTTGTTCCATAAGCATGTTGGGTCAAGAGAGACTGAAGTATCGCTCTTGCAGCCACTTCGACATGGATGGATTGGAGAATCCAATTATATTTTGATTGATTAGTGTATGGCTTATTCTTGATTTACCTTTATCAAAAGGGTATGTCTGACATGGTGGAGTATCATCAATACTTCCAGAATTCAAAGATTCTTGTTTTCTATTGTTCTCTGTAGTAACTTGTGGACAGTAATAGATCTTGCCGTAAGAAAATTTCCTCTGCTAGAACTGTTAAATTCAGTACTAGAAGACAATGTAGAAGCATTTTATCAGATTAGTAGATGGATACTCATGTCTATGTCCACATTCTTCGTTAACTATATCTCAACATCAGTGACAAGAGGAAGGGAGTCGACATTAGGCTTGACTTAGTCAAACCAGCATGGTTATCTTGTGAAACTTGTGGAACAAGTTGGCTGTTCTTAATATGATTATATCTCTAGTCTTATCTTTCTATTCTCCTTGACTCCTTGTGTAATTGGGACTCCTTTCTCATGTTGAGATATGGAGTCCCTCTCCAATCCTTCTATCTCTATCCTATCTCTATTGTAAGTACGACTCCCACATGTGTAGTCCTATCTAGATGATGTAACTGTATTTTCCTTTTCTATAAATAGAGATCAAGGGGAGAGAAGAAATCCTTCAGTCAATCCCATCGATTCTGTCTATACAGAACAGAATCGATCTTTTCTCTCTCTCTCTCTCTCTCTCTCCCCCCCCACAATTATTCTCACTTTTCTCTCTTCTTCTTCAGTTTTAGTGGTTGCTGGTTAAATTTAGTTGCTCTTAGTTACTTCCTTGATTTCAGAAGATTTATGGTGCTATACCTCTCTGGTTTTAGTTTCTATATTCATATCCATATCCAATTGGTAATACTTCACTTAAGAAGCTTTGATCAACTGTATATTGGAAGTTGGAACAACAAAGAACTATATAATTAGACTAGCAGAGCTGGAAGAAAAATGAAATAATTAAACTAGCAAAGATGGAGCTGATTTCAATAGGATGACACAGGTTCAATTAAATTTCTGCTCTTTTAAAGCACTGCAATAGGGCTGTGTCTTCTAAAAATCTTGTTTCTGGTTTAGTATGAAATATTGGAAGTGCTCAATTGGTTTTTCCGGAGTTTGTATCTATAAACACATGACTGTCTCCTCTTCTTTTCTTATCTTTAGTCTTATTGTGAAGTGGTAGTTGATGATCTTCTTTGATTCTGGGGATCTGAATAATGTGCTGGGGAGATCAACCTGAAATTTCAGATGGGATATGGGTTTTGTTAATTTTGCTGTCCTTTAACCTTTTTATACCTGATTTTCTTGGAACTGTTTCAGGGTGGGGATTAGGACTCCTATAGTAGTAGAATTCTTTGACTATTTTTTATTTGCTAACTTCCTTCCTTATCGCGATTTTGTTCAACAGAAGTTCTACTTTTTTGCTTTTTTATCCATAACTATTTTAACTTTTCTATAATTATTTTAACATTTTGTTATTTAATTATTCATATAATATTATTTTTTGTTATATATATGCTTATTATTAGTTAAATAGTATTGTTTCTGGCCTCGTTATTTCATGCCATTCATGCCAAATTGGCAAGGGTTTATGGTTTCGAGGCGTGCTGCTTATGTAGTAAATTTCCTTAAATTTCTGTGGATTTATTTAATCATTTTATTGTTGGATCGGAAGCTAACGTGATTCAGCTTTGACTGCAGTTGCCGTCGGATGTGAAGGTTCCATCCAATTGGGTTAAGGTCAACAGTACCAAAAAGACAGTTCGTTATCACCCTCCTGAAGTTTTGACTGCTTTAGACCGGTTATCACTTGCCAAGGAGGAACTTTCTGTTTCTTGTCGGGCTGCATGGGATAGTTTCTTAACAGGATTTCGTAAATATTATCCCGAATTTCAAGCTGCTGTTCAAGCCCTAGCTGCTTTGGACTGTCTGCATTCACTTGCCATCCTTTCAAGAAATAAGGTTAATTCTGTAATAGCGGGCCTCTTTCTTAATGGAATATACTTTTCATGACATTTTGATGATATTTTAATTCTTTTAAGCATGTGTTGCAGAATTATGTCTGTCCAACTTTTGTGGATGATGATGAACCTGTCCAGATACATTTTCGTTCTGGTCGCCATCCAGTATGTTACCCAAACAAAACATAACTGAATTTCAAATATGCTGAACCATATTCAATAAATGTTGCTATGACTTTTTTTTTCTCTCTTCAGTCCTAGAAAAATTGAAAATTTACCTTAGTTGAATACAACTTTTCAAAAAAAGCATTAATTCTGTATATTGATCAGCAGAAGGTTATTGATGCAGTCCCGGGTTGCAAAACCCTGCATTGGGATCGGTATGGGTCCCCAGCCTGAAGGATAGAAACTGAAATTACATAGATAGTGGCAGTTTCGAGATTTTACAGCATGGTTCAAGACATTTTAGAAGGAATAAAGGACCCTGGGACCAGACTGTAATTTAGATTTGAAAAACAGGACTTTTCTGGAAATTCGAATAAGAACAGGAACAGAATATGATTACGAGGACTTTTATGTAATATTAACAAGTGAATGACTTATTTTTAAGTACAGAAACTGTCCCTTCTTCAACCACACGATATGAGCAGTAAACCAGTGTTGAACTGGTTCTGTTTCAGGTGTCTAAACTCACCCAATAACGATCCAAGCTGGCTGAAATTTTGGGACTAAATTCTTAATTTTGAGATTTCTTGATTCCAACCCACAAATCCCTCAAATCAGCATTCTGAGATTTAATTAAAAAAAACCTCTGAAATAGGTTCTGGTGGAAGAAAGAGATTCAAGACTTTGTTGCAGATCTCAATCTCACAGAAGAGGATGGTATTGGGGACAAGAACCTAGGGTTTGGGTCACCCTTAGGGGGAGAACTAATGCCCAAATCTCAAGTGGAAAGGGTCTGTAATATGAAGGGGTCTGTAATTAGAGACCTGTATTAACTTCTTTCAAACCCAGGGGTAACACAGGTGCAGGGAAAACAACAGTAACCAGGATTGAAGAAATCAGGATGGGAGAAAAGAACAAAGGAGAAGAAGAACAGAGAAAGGACTAAGGAAGAGAACAAACCTGTAAGAAGAAGGAATCGCGAACTTGTAGTCAAGGTGATGGGGATTGGGATACCCCAAACCAGGATCAACAAATAAAGTAACTCAAACAGTCCATTACAGCAGTCGGATATGCTTGGACTATCTTACCTTTGACAACAGAAAACCATATACTAAGAGCAGAAAATGCCTTCACTTGGTTCTACCAATCAGTGGGTCTGATTGGTCTCAAATTGACATCGAAGGGTAGATGATGAAGGGTGAGAATGATTCCAGAAAATGGGCTTCAGCTGATGGTTGAATCAAGAGTAAATTTACATTGAATGACCAGCAAGATAACCACATGGACAGTAACCGTGAACAGTGTTTAGGCAGCAAAATGCTTTTTTTTTTTAATATATAACAGGAAAGGGGAAAATAATCAATGAATGGAAGGAAGAAGAGATGGAAGGAAGGTAGGGAGATATGACCTTTAGCATCTCACCTTAGGCCTTGGTAGTCTCTCACTGCCGGAGGTTTCTCACCTCATGAGTCTCTCACTCAGCTGTCTCTCACAACAATCTGAATCTAACAGACAAATTGTAGGTAAAGCCAATATTTCATTCAAATTGTCTTCTTAATGCATACAAGGTAGCTCTTTTTATAGAGGGGCTAGGATGGTTCTAGACCTTCATTAGAACTTCCTCCTATATTTAATGATTTGAATGGTTTCAAGGACTTACATTGGGGCTGTTTTCAAGACAATTATTCCTTACATTTTCAAGGTCTCCACTCTCAATGAAATTAGCTCCTTTAATGACTCTTAGACTTCAATAATGACTCTTAGACTTTTAAATTCGTATCGACCACTTATCACCCATATTTGGACTTTCAAAATAGGCCAAATACAAAAGAAAACATAACAAATCCTAGCCCATAACCCATATAACCCAATAGGCTACTTATTAACCCATTAGACTAGGCTTTGGGCTTAATTTGGGCTTGTTTCAACATGAACACTTGTGCTGGAATCTATCTGCATCACATGGAGGAAGAAGAACCAGTAGTCGAATCTGGTTTCAAGTTCTTACAGAAGCCAGTACAAACTCAAATAAAAATTTCATATCAATCCAATCTACCAATCGGTAGGTACATGTAGATATATGTAACTATGTAAGAAAAAGAAGGAAACAAAACTAAGACTCCTATACATATATAGAAAAAGAAAAAAGATTTGGAAACTAATTGGACTCTTACTCCTATCACCTAATTCCAATAAAAAAAAAAACAAATTATTCTATTACAAAGCTTACCCATTCCTAGCTACCCTTGTTAGACCAAAACTCAAGTGGTTTAGTACTAGTTCTTTGTAGCCTTGGTCTCTAGGTTGGGTTGAACCGATCCAGTTAGTTAATTGCATTTCCATCAGTTATGAACCTAAAAAATTTCACTAGAAATAAGAAAAGATGTACCCAAAAACTGGCCTCAAAGAAAAAGGTGAGGGAGAGAAATAAATAAGCTGAAAACATTAAATTAAGACACATTAGTTCAGCACATCCTCTATGACTCCTCCCCTGGCAAGAGAATCTGCAAGATCAGGGATGATCTTCACTTGAAAGGGATGAGATGGATGCAAACTCCAATTTCTATGATGACATGACCATGTTTCTTCTGTCCTTCTTCTCAGTGGAAATCTAGCATCCTCAAATGATCCCCAGGGCCAATTCCTAATGATATCACCATCTTAAGTCCCAGGTTGTGGGAACCCATTGATGAAGCTTTTTCCTTTTTTTTCCCTTTCATATTATTTTGTTCATTGAAGGTCAGAAATTTTATAAAGAGAAGAAGTTGGATGGTGACAAAGCTCAACCAATCGGTAGCTATAATTTATGTCTTTTATGATCCCATATTATTATTTTTTTTTTGGGGGGGGGGGGGTTGTTAATCCCCCATTGGTCCCATAAAGGATTTGACGTGGGTTGATATAGTCTTGAGTTCCCTCTCCTTACAATCTAGTTTTAGGGATGAGTTCTTCCAGTATCGTTTGTAGTATCAAGAAACCATTCCTCAGACCTACCCTCGCTACGAAAGGGGCGACCTAGTGCCAGAGTGGAGCCGTCAAAAGCCCTACCGCTAGGTAGAGACCCTAGAGTAGGGTGGAGCTACTTGAAAATGGCTACTTGATCCGGAGTGGGCCAAAGTGGACGTCGATTCGGAAGCGTAGTGGATTGTTACGATCCCATATTAGCCTTATGGGGGGTTATGCTCACATTGGCAGTAAGGGATTTGGTATGGGTTGATGTGGTCTTGGGTTCCCTCTTCTTACAAGCTGATTTTAGGGATGATTTCTTTCAGGATCATATTAGTGGTATCAGAGCAGCCGCTCCTCGGACGCTACCCTCGCTATGGAAGGGGCGACCTGATGCTAGAGTGAAGCCGCCAAGAAGGGCTATTTGCCGCTAGGCAGAAACCCTGGAGTAGGATGGAGCTGCTTGGAAATGGCTACTTGATCTGAAGTGGACCGTTGGTTCGGAAGCTGGTGGATTGTTACAATCCCATATTAATTTTACGCGGGATTAATTCCCTATTGGTCCCATAAGGGATTGATGTGGGTTGATATAGTCTTGGGTTCCCTCTCATTATAAGCCAATTTTGTGGATGAGTTCTTCCAGGATCGTATCACTATTTCTAATGATGGAACAGCAAAGCAAGATTAAATAAGGAATACAATTGGAATGCCCTCAATATGTTAACAGGAGTGAGTGAACGTCCTCAATGTCCTAACTGTGTTGCATAGATAGTGTAAGCAGTAGGGGCTACCAAATTTGTGGTTTACCACTTTTTATGGACTAAAATACTAAACATATTTATCTGCTTCAATAGAAAATAGAGAGAAATCTTTTCAAATGCTGATTGATTTGAACTGCATTTGAGAGCACTCCAATCCAGTGACATGGATTCAATGCCCATATATATATTTTAGGTGTCGGAAGATTATAATCTTCAAGAGTTCTTCTATTTCTGTTTTCCAAATAACTTATCCAATGGCAAAAGGTACCATACACACCAAACTATGTGCACGCTTTAACCCCTAAAGATGACAATATGTGCAGACATTTATGAAGACCCCACTCAAAAGTCAAAACCTTCATTCATTTTCTTCCGACTCCAGCGAAAGATCTAATGAAGTGTCAGTGATACCAAGCCCCATTATAACAGGAAATCCTTCCTAGCCCTATACATAGATACATACAGTAGTCAATGCAATAATCCTGCCTTTAATTTGGTCCACTCCTTCAGTATCTACCCGAGGACCACTAATCACAAAATACTTCCACCCGGAGGGCAAACTCCCTAATCAGGGAATCGTAAATGAGAAGACTGAATAAAGCCCTCTGCCAATTTCCTTCGAAGCATGTGAATCTATAACATGGAGGCATAACATGTTCCCCGAACAGTTTAATTACTGCGTGGAATATTTTATATCTTTCAAGAAGTATGATTCTAAATTTTGGGGGTCGTATAATCTAACCATTGAAATTCTCGAAACATTGGTTGATTTGTCGTTCTTAATGGGGAGAGTCTACGAAGATATGAACAAGTATTGCAACCTACAGCTATCTGTCCCAGGTAGGATATAAAGTAGTGGTTTTCTTTTTTATGTTGGGAATGAATGGTTGTTGTAGCTTCTAAATCACCTGGTTAATTTCAGCAGAAAGTTCGAAGGCTTTTCTAATTCACAAGCGTCAACATGAGTGAACTTGGTTTAGCTAGGTTTTGTCTCAATCAAAGTTGGTGAGGTTCCTTGACTTTTGAGGGTTAATGGGGTGTTGATCACTGTTTATGTTGTGTTTGTGTAATTATTTTTCCAGGTTCTGGAGGCAATACTACAAGATAATTTTGTCCCGAATGACACTGATTTGCATGCGGAGAGAGAGTATTGTCAGATTGTTACTGGTCCAAACATGGGTGGAAAGAGCTGCTATATCCGCCAGGTTGCTCTTATAGCTATCATGGCTCAGGTAAAACTTTACCTGAGCTCTCGTAAATATCAGTTCATGATTTATAAATGTTAGTTCTGATTTGGCTGTAGTTGGTAACTTGATATAGCAATTGAAACATAAGAAACTACTCTATTATCACTAATCATGATATTCGCAGAGCTAATTCCCCTTCCCCTCCCCAACACCCAAAATAAAGAAGCTTTTTGAACATGAGTTAGTTTAAAGAACAGAAAAGGTGGTGGATATAAGGTCTGATGACTTTTCTGTTCATTGAAATGCCAAGTAGGCATTTCTTATAGAATTATTGTAGATCCATACCCTTCTTTGTCCTTGCTTCAGATTATTGGTTCCTGGCCTTAGGTCCTTCTTTTTTTTCTTTCTTTTTTTCAAATTAATTTTGTCCGTACTCCTTAGTATTTTGAATCTTTGATCTTTTACTGCTCAGGAAAAAGAGTCTATATTTAGGCAAAATTGTCTCTGGACTGTGCATTGGAGAGGATATGTTTTTGAGTACACACCTAGTTGTGCCACATGGAAGTGTGATGTGGTGAATCCGACCGTTGGATGTTGAAAAAGTAGTCTGAAATCTGAATTGGTCATGTGTATGAGTTCAAACAAATTTAATCTAATCCTCCCAAGTTTTGGCACACTCTTGTATTTTCAGCCATCCATTATTTATAGGGAATAAAGGGAAAATTTCATGCACCTTCCCTGAGGTTTACCCTAATGTCAATCACCCCCCATTATCGTCATTAGCGACAACCGCACTGGACATTGTTAAGATGACTAATGGAAAAGATGAAATGACAATTTTACACTCGTTTTAAAAACACTGCCATCATCACTGCAACTAGAACAATTGAAGAAAATGATGCCAGTGATCCAGTCGGAGATACAAAAATTGTAGCAATCAAACTGCCAAAGATAAGAAATCAAATGCAGTTCACTTGTGGTCGCCACAGATCGGAAATTCCAACCAGAACAGAAACAATGGAAATGTCACCGCGGCTGAATCAAATTGAAGAAGAAAAAGGAACTGCTGGAAAATGCACCAAATCAACGAAATTTCAATACGAAATCAAAGGATAGCTACAATAGATCTTCATCGAAATCGATGAAGTACAGTCATTGCTTGTCGTCGTTGACGTCATTGATGTCGATCTGAAATGAGAGGAAATCATAGAATAAGTAGAAACTCAGAAACATACGGATACTCTCTGAGAGTGAACTAATGTCATCAGAGCCGAACTGAATTCGAAATAATCAAAGCCAAAGTGAAATCCAAAGAACAAATTAAATGTTGCTGAGATGACCAAAGTTGAGATGGAAAAAAATGGTGAATCTCAGCCATTGCCATCTTCAATCATGGAGGAAAAAAAGCATCGACATTGTTGTCGTTGATCATAGAGGTAAAAAACAAATCAATCGTCGTTTTCAATATTGATTGCATAAGAATAAAGATTGCTATCGCCATCGATTGCGGATAAAGGGCGAAACTCGCCTTCAATTTCTTTTCTGCTACTCTCTTCTCTTTGCTTCTCTTTTTTTCTCCTTCCTTTTCTTCTTCATTCTCAGATTTCTCCTTTCTTATGCAAGCTCTTTCTGTTTTCCCCCTCCTCTCCAGTCATTTTTTTCCTTTCTTTTGCTCCGTCATTGACCAGTAGGTGACAACAGAAACGACCAAATGAAATCCCCATATCTCATGAATGCCTTCTCTTTCCCCTTTTTCTCCCGAATCTTCCTCCTTATTTCATTTCTGTCTTTTACCTCAGATCTCGATTTCGCCATTTCTCCAATTTAATTCTTCTTCTGTGTTTCCTCTGTCCATGATCAGAGATGAGCCTCTCTTTCTTTTTCCTTTCTTTTTCCTTCTCTTTCTGCCTCTGCACTAGTTATTGGGCTTGTCTGTGAAGACCACCATCGACCTGAAAACGAAGAGAAAAAAATGTGACAGCAGTCCCGATCTCCGATCCGCTCTTCTCACATCCTTGATCGTTCCTTCACGGAAGCTTCTCCTTTGGCATCGGTGGATCAGACAGTAGTGCCCTTGAACCCCTCCATGCCTGCATTCACGTCAGCAGATTCTAGTAGAAAAGGAACAGCCGCGAAAGGAACTCAGAACTGGTGGCGTTGTTGGGATTGTTTGTACTTCCACACTTAAAAGAGGATGAAGAAGGGTTGTTTGCAACAGAGAGAATTTCATGGTGGAGGCGGTGACCAATGACGGTCGGTTTTGCAGAGGTTGGGGAAGATGAGTGTTCCTCTTTGTTGTAGTATATTCCCGTCAATCTCCATTTTTTATTTTTTATTTTTTATTTTGAGGTATCCAGGGGTATTCTTGATATTAAATAACTATATTGGAAACACATTAGCATCTAACAGTCCTGTCATAATGTACAGGGTTTGTATGATTCTTTCAAATTAGGGGAGGCTAGTGCCATTATTGACAATAAAGGGGATTGGTTGCCTTTATGGTAAACCTGTGTGTGATTTCGAAAGCTTAATTTTGCCACTTGACCTACTTCATTTGGGCTGAAACTTGACAAGTGAGCAGGGAACCTTAGGTCTGTCTGTTCGCAAAATTTCAGCCCATTCAACCTGCCACTTGATGGATATTTGTGTTGTCCATAGATTCATAATAGACTCTCCATCTAGGAAAACCATTTCCCTACATTTATTATAAATAAAGAAAAAAAAATGAATAAAGGGTCGAGGTTTTGGAAATGTGCTTGATTTTGTGCGGTGAATCCTTTCCTTAAACATGAAGTTATATCCGCAGCTTGCTTTCTACAGAATGGAATATTTTACCTTTGGTAGCAGGAAAGTTGCTGCTTTTATAATTCACTTTTTATTACCAATCCAAGTGTTATAAATTGTATCAGGAATCCCCAACTGTTTCTGTTACTGTTTAACATTTCCTCATATAAAAAGTAGGATTCTTTTGGATACTGCTTTATAAAGTGTATCGTCTGATCCCTCTAGGTTGGTTCCTTTGTACCAGCGTTGTCTGCAAAGCTGCATGTGCTAGATGGCATTTACACCCGAATGGGGGCATCCGACAGTATTCAGCAAGGACGGAGCACTTTTTTAGAGGAACTGAGTGAGGCTTCTTACATATTCCGCAATTGCACATCACGCTCACTGGTGATCATTGATGAACTTGGGCGAGGCACAAGTACACATGATGGCATTGCGATTGCTTATGCAATATTGCACCAGCTTGTGGCACAGAAAAGATGCATGATCCTCTTTGTGACCCACTACCCTAAAATTGTGGATGTCAAGGATGAATTTCCTGGTTCAGTAGGGTCATGCCATGTTTCATATTTAACATCACAGAAGACCGTGGAAATTACAGATTCCAAATCAGACCAGAATGTTGAGAATCTTGACCCAGGCAATGTCACTTTCCTTTATAAGATTGTACCTGGCACATCAGACAAGAGTTTTGGTCTTAATGTTGCCAGGCTTGCTCAGGTTAGTCACTGTTATACCAACCTTATGTTGCAGTTCATGTAAGTTATTTAGTAAACTTGAACATGCAGGTCTCTTAACATCCCACCACGAAGAATTGTCAAGCCAACACAGTTCTGGAATACCACATTGACACATTTTTTTCAGGACTCCTCTAATGAAGTGACAACGAAGGGAGTTCCTGAGACATAGCAAATATATCTTAGTTCCCAAAGAATTAGGTGATGAACAAAAGTTCAGATGAATAGTAAGTACAGATAACTGTGGATAACATAATATTGTCAAGGAGACACGTAGTCGGCAAAATGCTCCTGTAACTCTTGGCATCTGGATGCCTTTTATCATACAATCTTACCCTCTTTCAAATTAAATAAATAAATAATTAAAAGGAGGCAGAGGAAAAAGAAATAAAAGGGGGGAGAGGTGGTGAAGACAAAGAGAATGTTGATGGCAACATGTCTTTTTGCCACTGCCTGCTGCTCCTCATCTCAAATACCCCCATCTTGGACTAACAGAAGCCCTAATTGGGCTCTTCAATATGAGTTAGTAGGGCTTGAAGATGTTTTTATACTTATGTAGTTATGTCCATAAGATTTGTCTTATTTAAGTGTTACCCCTTATCTTTGTTACGTTACCTTATTACCTCATATCCATATGTATTTACCACTAGCATGCTTCATTAAAAGAGAACTAGTGCTTGCATTGGTCCAGCCTTAAGCAATGCCTTGGCTCACTATGGTGCCTCAACTATGGTAAATTGTTATATTGAAAAAGGGAAAGAAAAGATGAAGAGGTGTTGCCTCATTTCTTATCTTGGATGCATAGAAGTGTAGAACCTGTTACATCGGGTGTCTAAATAACCGCAAGACAGAAATGTTCACCTTTTGGCCCTTTTTGTTAAGGCTTTGCTCTTTTGTACACTTTTATTTGTTTACTCTTTTCAGTAAGCCTTCTGCTTATAACTGTAAAGCAGAAGCAGAAAGGTTTTTTGCAACTGCTATAAAACTTGACTGAAATCAATATTCTGAAATATCTATAGTTTAACTTCTATGGGATGTTTAATGTTGCAAACATCTTAAATTGGTTTCTGGTGCACTATAAAGTTTCCTTTTCTCTGGATCCAGTATTCTGCTTTAATCTCCATTGAACTAATTTATTTGGTTAACTGGGAAATTTACATCTTTACTATGAGAATTGTTTTGGTTTCTCACATTGACTTTGCATGATCCTTATGCTTCTGTGGGGGGACATCTTATTACTGCAGAAGTAACTACTATATAGTTGGAAGGGCTATTTCAAAGTTTACTCCATTAGGGGGGGGATAAATCATTGTACTATTTGAAGCCTTTAGTTGGAGCCTGCAACATGGATCCAGTACGATTGTCCACAAATCAGGGTGAGTAAAAAAGATTTGGCTACGTTCAACCTGACAAAACCTCTATCATGATTAACCACCCAATCTGAATGTTAGAAAATTTTAATTTTAATTTTCTTTACTAAAGAATATATCCATGGATGATTATGGTATTTGAAGCGTTCATGCAATGATGTTCAATGTATGCATTTCATTTATCACACTGGCAAACTGCTACTCATGTATGTATCTGCTCAGTACTCGGGCCTTGAATTTGAAGTTGATCATTTCAATCAGGTATTAGACAACTGGTTAATGGTTAAATAAATAGCAAGGTTCTTCTTCCTTAAAGGAGGTATAATTAGAGAAATTAATGTTGAGACTTGTGATTGCCAAGCTGACAGTGTCCATTTCTCTCAGATTCAAATTGGTTTCTGTAGGAAAATAGTTGCTGATGCTTCCTTAGTTTTGTACTCACAAGATTTTTGAGTTTTATAGTTTCATTTATCTTCCTATTCTAAGCAATTTACTTGTCCTCTTCTTGCCAGAACTCTGTTTTTCAGAAAATGTTTGCTTGAGCATGTTTTTTTTTTTAGCCCTTTGAGTTAACTGTCTCTCTCTCTCTCTCTTTCTCTCTGCAGCTGCCTGATTCGTGTATCTCACGAGCTGCTGTCATGGCAGCAAAGTTGGAAGAAGTGGTAAGCACCCCAATGGGAACCCAATTGGGACATAAATTGTTGCTGGGGACACAATTTGTTCGTAAAGAACATGGAGCACAAGAAAATTTCTTTGCATCCAACAATTGTTCAAATGAAGATGGATTTTCTGCTTGGTCTTCAATGGATGGGATGGAGGGCCTGGAAGAATTGGCTGATCTTTATCATAAATTCTTTATTGACTTGAAATCTGCTTTAGCTGATGTGAATTCTGAGAATGGCTTCCAATCTTTGAAGCGTGCTAAAAGCATTGCTTTCAGTATACTAAACAGGTAAAACTGTTATTTTCCTTAAAAGGGGTTTTATTTGCAAAGAATCAAGTGAGGGTGGGGCTGTTCCTGTTGGAATCAACTCATCCTACTCTGAATTTTTCCAAGACAAAATTGCAGCATTTCTTATTAAATGTGAAAAGGCAAACACCGATGGATTCAAATCCCTTTTCCAGACAAGAATGAGTTAGCAATAATGTTAATCTCTTGCACTGTTGATGTGAGGAAGAAGTTTGCAGCCCCAAATAACGTGTATATTGTACTTGGATTTAAAGTAGATAAATGCCCGCATTACAGTTGGTATGGCTTATGCCTGGGCTGTCTTAGTCCGAATTATGGGGGCAACAGAGCATGCCCAAGCCTACCAGTTGTGCCCTTTTGTTCGGTGGTCAAAACTTGAAAATTTTTTAGAGGCTCTACCGTCCGTTTTATTACAGTTTGCACAAATCTCTGTACTTTTGTTTCTTTTCATATATATCCTGTTTTATAATATCCTATTTACCTTAAAAACTCTTTTATGTTTGCAGAGGAATAAGCTCCTGAAAACCAAAATGTACTGGAGGGTTTGTTGAGTATTACAAGGGGTATGCCATTTACTGAGAAGCTCAACAGAAAGGTTTTCTTTGACAGGAATTCCAAGTTTACGAGTAATGGGCAGATTCTACTTGTGGTTCTTTGTGCTGCATCTGTAAATGTTTTTTTTTTTTGTGGTGTTAGGATTGGTTCATGCTTCATCGACCCAAAGGAAAATCATTCTCTCATTGGTTTGTTGTCGATTTTATTGTGGCCATGGGAGGTGATTAGGAAGTGTTGATCTATAATCCAAGCATCGTTCATTTAGCCAATTTGATACCTCATCTGGAACAGTCAAGAGTTTTACCGGGTTCAATACTCATGCTCTGTGTGATGTGGACATGCTTGTACTGGATTCCCTGCCATGCTCTTGGCCCAAAGG
The DNA here is from genome assembly GCA_028583415.1 of Protea cynaroides. Taxonomy (NCBI): domain Eukaryota; kingdom Viridiplantae; phylum Streptophyta; class Magnoliopsida; order Proteales; family Proteaceae; genus Protea; species Protea cynaroides. The sequence continues at coordinate 92,885,766 of CM053275.1, read as the reverse complement.
TGAAATATGGCACATCACGAACCCCTCTGTGATTGTAAATATTAGCTGTACTTTTTCTAACTTAACATTTTCCATGGCGGGCCTATAGTTCTTTTAAGAAAATTTTACTTTTCATGGCCCATGCGTAGGGTTGTAGTCTCGCAGAGTCGATTTTGTATGAACATGTTGCCCTACATTAACATGTTTTCAAAGCCACATGTCCTCACCCCTTTTCTGGGACAAGCTTCAAAGTGAGTTGAGTTCGATTGGTCCTCTCCCACCATCTGTTTGAAATATTGCAACCATCTCGCCAAAACAGGGTAAATGTCTCAAATCGGCCCCAACAGATGAGGCACTCCTAAATGACATCTCAAAAGTGGGAGAAATCAATAAGCTTCTCTAGATATCGTTCATTGGAGAGGGAGGGAGAAAAATCAAGAATAAATTCATCCTAAAGCCATCTTACAGCAATTAATGATAGCAAATTATAGTTTAAATATTTTATTAAAAAAAAAAAAAAAAAAAACAAGAAATCGAGAACTAGGGAAATTGGAGTTGTCGATAATGATTGGAGATCAATCATTGTGTTTTGATTCCAACCATCAAAATGATGTCCACATCCTGAGTGATACAAAGATGTATCCTGATCTAATCTGTTGTAATTTTTTTGTTTGCCATTGTTGTCATACATGTCAGCAACTGAATTTTTAATGGTGATCTGTAGATCATAAGAGAATGTGCATGACGAGTTGATGCATCTTGATCGATATTGGAATATGAATCTTTTTATTTATTTTTTCAGAGATTGTTTATACTTGAGCCATCGTAATTTGGGTGTAAGATCTGGTTTCTTTGTCGCTCATCGAAGTTGTATGGTGGATTTATGATTGATCCGATTTTAGGATTTTGTTTTTACTGATCCAATTCGATTCTACCCAATTTTGGCTCGGAATCGTAATGGGTATCCGATTGTCCGATTCGTACCGATTTTAGACTTGACTGATGATACAATCCTGTTTTAATATAATTATATATGATATCGACTATGTATCAACATCCCATTGGATCTGTACACCAATCCGAACTATAGATCGAATCAAATCGATTTTAGACATGGCCGATACCTTGTCGGATACCTAGATTTGGAACCTTGATTGGAATTGGATTTGTGATTGTCAATTTTATATCTAATTCTGAGTTATCAAACCTTTGATCTGATCTAGCAGATGGTGTTGGGATTGTGTCTTGTATTCTGTTGGATCTACGCAGTTAATTGGATTTGTTTTTTTAATTTGAGTTGTATTTTTAATTTGAGTCGAGTTCGAAACCATTACATGTACATCTTGTATAAAATTATAATTTGTGTGAATAAAGTTCCTTAAAGGCTAAAGCATATATATATATATATATATATATATATATATATATATGAGAGAGGAAAAGCAGGAAAAAAAAGAAGATGACAAAGGACATCACTTTGTGGGGTGGAAAGAGGTATAGAGTTTTTCTTGATAAATAAGAAATTATCTGATTCTCGAGAGTAGATATAGGCATTCCTCATTGGATGTTGAACCACGATAAATTATCGTGTTTGTATATCTATCCATGCTTTGGCTGTTTAAGCTAAATTTGTTTTTGAAAAACGCTAACCCAGTCGATTAAATTTTGTAAGCTTCTTCACATCTCAATCACCTATTCGAAAACACCCAATTTTAGAGGGTTTTTAATGTGATAACCGATTAAAATGAGATAATGACTATTGTGCGATAAATGAGGTTAGTAGAGCTCATTTCTTTTTGTTTTGGTGCACAAAACATATGGCAAGAAATAATTTGACATTTCATTTTCCTAAAATGACAATGTTTTCATGTGTGATCAATACAATTTTGTTTTTATTCATAAAAGAGGAGGAGGGGGGGGGTGAATTTTCATTTTTGTTCTTCAATATATAACTGGCCAAAGAGCTAGCCATCACCCAGTTATAGATAGAATGTGATTATAGCGTTGTGGTGTTAAATGTGTATCACAACTGCATTCCATGGAAATTTCAACAAAAATGACTTCCTTTCCAAACTTAAGCGAGAGCCACGAGATCAGTTAAATAAGTACTTGTTGCTATAGAGAGGCCAGTAATGTGGTGGTAGATTTATCAGTAAAAAAATGGGTGTTCTTTTTCAATCCTCTTTCTCTTGGAAATCTGGATGAATAGGCCAAAAAAAAAAAAAAAAATTGTTCGTAATTTAAAGAAAGCTTTTTTTTTCCTCGAAAGGTCAGTAAAATCGGGATAGAAGACTCGCATCGAAAAAGTAATTTTCAAAAAGAAGCTTTTGTGAGTGGTTAAAAAAACAAAAAAGATATTATGAAAATTTTGTTACACTCGCATATAAAGACAAAAAAATGTAGCCAAGCGGTAAAATGAAACTTTGTAAGTCCATGGATTGAGGAATTGGGTTTAGATGGTCCAGCCTCCAATTCAATAGGGCATGATTCTGTATGCACAATTCAAGTCAAATACTAGTAGTTGCTACATCTGTAAGATATATTTGGACTACAATTAAATATAATATCGGTTTGACAGTTGTTCAGTGGGAGTCCAACTTACAAGTTGACTAATTTTAGTCTGATTATGAGATGAACCAAACTGGTTCACTGTGGGACTGAACCAGGTTTGGGGTTTGGTATTCTTATATATACCATTGATTTAGAGTCCCTGTTGTCACGGTAACTTTTCCTCTCCTGTTCCCATAATCAGAGAGAAGCATAGGAATCTGTCGGAGACTGTAGAAGACTCGAATCACAGCGAAATTCGGCGGAGATCAATCTTCAGCGAACGGGTATGTTTATTACTCCCTTTTATTTGTTTCATTGTGTTCTATACATTGTATGGAGATCCTAGGGTTACTGTAAACCTTAATGAGATATTTTTCTCTGAATGGGTTGATTCTAGAACCCACAAAGAGACAAATAAAAATTTACAACATCCTCCAATCTATCACCACCTGCTCCAATTATTCACCATCACTCACAAAACACCATATAACCCACGGATCCTATAATACAATTATACAAGACACATCTAATCCTCCCATTGAGGTTTCTCAATCTGAGAACCCAACTGTATCTTCAATCCCACCCGTATCACATGTAGTTCCACCGCCACCCTCTCAAATAGCCCAATCGTTGGTTAAACGAACAAATGCTTGCATCAAAAAACCTAAAATATTTCAGGATCATATCACTTATGTTACAACTAAGCTTCTGATGACAACTTCTCAATCCTTGGAGATAGAACCTACTTCTTTCATTTAGGCAAATAGTGATGAGAAGTTGCGGCGGGCTGCCATGATGGTTGAATATAACGCCTTGCTACAAAATGGCACTTGGTCACCTACGCAGGGTTGTTGGTTGCAAATGGGTATTCTATATCAAACCGAAGCCCGATGGTACAATCGAACGTTACAAGGCCCGATTGGTTGCAAAGGGGTACAATCAAACCGCAGGGCTTGATTATAGTGAAACTTTTAGTCCCGTTGTCAAGTCCATTATGATTCGTGTTGTTATCATGGTTGCTATATCATAGAGCTAGAACATGATTTAACTTGATGTCCATAATGCCTTCTTACATGGCTTGCTAACTGAATAAGTTTACATGGCTCAACCACCAAGTTTTATTGAACCGTCTCGACCTACTCATGTCTGTCGATGGAATTGAGCTATTTATATATGGTTTTAAACAAGCTCCGCAAGCATGGTTTTCATGGCTCAACAACCGTCTAGTCGAATTGGGTTTTACAAATACCAAATCAGACTCTACTCTATTTGTTTGCAAACAAAAGGGTGAACTTATTTTTTTTATTGTTTATGTTGATGACATAATTTTTATTGGCAGTAATAAACAGGCAGTCCACATCCTTGTTCATGACCTCAATGCAACCTTCAAGCTATAGGACTTATTAGGGTTGTTGCACTATTTCCTGGGCGTCAAGGGCAATACTACACCTCATATAGTCTATTCCTATTGCAACACAAATATGTGCAAGACTTGTTGACAATGACTAATGGAAGGTGCTAACAGGGTTTCCACACCTGCGTCGACCAATGGCAAACTTACAACGGACATTGGTACCATTTTCTGATCCTAATCTTTATCGAAGCATGGTTGGTGCACTATAGTATGCTACGTACTATTACCCAACCAAACATTGCCTCTGCAGTGAACAAAGTTTGCCAAAGGAGGATCATTGGACGGGCAATGAAAATGACATATTACGTTATCTCGAGCATACTATTCAGTTCAAGATGCAAACGAAACGGTCCACTAACTCGACATTACATGCGTATTCTGATGTTGATTCAGCTAGGTGTCCTAATGATCAACGATCCACTAATGGCTATTGTGTTTTTTTGGGACTGAACCTCATCTCATGGAGTTCAAAGAAACAACATACAATTGCTCGTTCAAGCACCGAATCTGAGTATTGCAGCCTTGCCCATTCATCTGCTGAATTCACATGGCTACAACGACTACTCTCCGAGCTTCACATTCGGCCTTCCACCTTACATGTGCTTTGGTGTGATAATTTAGGAACCACATACTCCATTGTGAATCCTAGATTTCATGCACGTACCAAACATGTAGCTTTGGACTATCACTTTGTGTGAAAAAAGGTGGCAAACAAAGACATAGAAGTTCGACTTATTTCGACTCTGAATCAAATAGCCGATGTTTTCACTAAACCATTGTCTACTCAACGGCTTACCAATCTACAGGTTAAGCTCACCAAACCATTGTCTAGTCAACGGTTTGCTAATCTACAGTTCAAGCTCACTAAACCATTGTCTACTCAACGGCTTACCAATCTACAGTTTAAACTCACCAAACCATTGTCTACTCAACGGTTTGCTAATCTACAGTTCAAGCTCACTAAACCATTGTCTACTCAACGACTTACCAATCTACAGTTTAAGCTCACCAAACCATTGTCTACTCAACGGTTTGCTAATCTACAGTTCAAGCTCACTGTCCTCTTGCCAACGGTTTTCTTGCCCGGGGGGTTGATAAGGATTACAACTCACACAGCTATCCGTTTAAAGTTTCAAATAATTTTGAATTCTATAATTATGTTCCTAATATATCTCCAAAGATATCCCTAACATAAAAGTTTTAAATTCTGTAAATTCCGCTCCTAATATCTCTCCAGAAAATAGTGATATCTGCAATGTATACAACCAAAGGTTATAAAAGACTGAATGACACTATGTTTAAGACTAGCAAAGAGCTCATCACAAATTCAAGACATTCACCTAATGACCCGATTCATACTGAATTAGATCGGAATCAATGGCTACGATTCCGATTACTAGATCCTTGGGTAGGATGGAATCAAAAGTTTATGTAGACGACCATACATAACCCTTGAATAGTTCATCACTCTTCATATTAAGTGGGTCCCACATTTTAGAAGTGAACCCCACACAGCATTGATAGCGAGAGAATCTGAGAATGGTTCACCTATATATACTTGTATATTGCATGGGATTATAACACTGTCTATGTCTAGTGGGTACTATACTCTAGAGGTAAGTCCTGCATCACGGATATGATAGGATCCCATAGAGAATACATGTCCGTTGTAGTGATCCGAACTCATAGAATCCTACCAAGGGTACGAGTACACGCAATTAATCCAACGTCAAATGGATCTTTATTTAAAAAAAATAATAAAAACGTTTGAGTAGACGCGACCTCACGTGCGGGTGATCCACTTGGCCAATGAGCGCAAGTTAGTAATATATATATTCCTGGAATCTGGAATCCGGGATCTGGGGTGGACAGATGGAGGGCAGGGATTTTTTTTTTTTAGGGTGAAGCCAGGGATTGTTAAAAAGTATAAATAAATAAAATAAAAAAATCTCAGCCAATAATATATTTTTCTCCAAATTATTCGAAAATTTAATTATTCGGAGTTTGGCCAAGTGGGGATGAAGTCATCAAACTAAATAACAGACGTTGGTTGTCTACTGACTCTACTTTTGATTCCTTCCATATTTTTTTGTTTCAATTTTTTTGGGCCCTAATTCTCTGAAAAATCCGCCCGCCATGGAACTTCTGCAAGTCGAGCTTCAAATGCACTCCTCATGATCGGTCAATACTCTTCGGCATCTTTCAGTAGGGCTGCAAGTTGATGTGTTGACTTTAGCCGTAATAATCGATTCAACTATCAACTATCAAATATCAATACCAAAACACACAACTTCGAGCAGAACAAGTATGAGATTCGTTTCAATACTGTTTCGATACTTATATGTTATATCTATTTTTTTTAATTAATAATAGGAGCTTCGAATATGTTTACTATTGAAGGTTGGTAATGGTGATTTTTTATGTATAGCAGGGTTTCTGACTTCATTTTATTCATGTCGGCATTATAATCATAGAAGGCGGCTAAAAAAAGGCGGGAGGTATGGATTCTGCGTGTTATTTCCGGCTGCCAAATGTTATTCTTGTTGGTGAAGGTTCAAGTTCTGGGACGTTGGGTCGTTCTTGTTCTAGTCTGACATATAGGTGCAGAAATTTTAGTTATAACTTTCTTGCCCATCCAAGATTTAGTTCCAACACATGTGCATCCCGGAGGATGAAGAAAATAATAAGTAAGCGTTACAGTGGAGAGTTTGATAATTTGTTGCGGACTTCACATTTAAAGGGATCTTTGGACGGCAACCTGGGCAATTACCTGAAAGTGTCAAGGGCGACTGTGCGTTTAAAGTGTCAAACCGATGATTCTGTAGCATATATTGATGGCAATGGTCGAAATGTTGAATCCATGGAAAGTTCCAAGGAAGGAATGAATTCTTCCACAGAGAGCTTAGCAACTTGGCGTGTTGTTGATGTAGAGGCAAATAGTGTGGCAGAAGAAGAAACACCTAGTACTGATGATTTGCGGGAATTGCTTCGGAAGGCTCTCAAGGAATTCGAAGTTGCTCGGATAAACAGTACTATGTTTGAGGAAAAGGCTCAAAAGATATCAGAATCTGCGTTCGCCCTGAAAGATGAAGCTGCAGATGCTTGGAATGATGTCAATACCACCCTGAACGCTATTCAAGTGATTATTGCTGAAGAAGGTGTTGCTAAGGAAGTTGTTCAGAAAGCAACCATGGCTCTCTCAATGGCCGAAGCGAGGCTTCAATTGGCTGTAGAGGCTTTAGAGGCTACAAAAGGAACAAGAGCTTCTCCAGAAGCTTGTACAGGGAACGATGCAGAAAATGTAACAACTATGGAAGCATCGAGGGAGGAGGAAGAGGCAATTATAGAGGCACAGGAAGAGATTAGTGACTGCCGAGCTACTTTAATGAATTGTGAGGCCGAGTTGAGAAGCCTGCAAAGAAAAAAGGAGGAGCTACAGAAGGAAGTAGATAGATTGAGTGAAGTGGCAGAGAAAACGCAGATGGATGCGTTGAAAGCAGAGGAGGATGTAGCAAATATAATGCTTCTTGCTGAGCAGGCTGTTGCGTTTGAACTTGAGGCTACCCAGCGCGTAAATGATGCAGAAATTGCTTTACAGAGGGCTGAGAAAGTTCTCTCCAATTCCAATGTTGATATGTCAGACAGTTCTACACTTCCACTGGTAGCATCATCACAAGGGCAGATGTCAGATGATGAGTCTGCTCGGGAGAATGAGATGAGTCAGAGAGTTAGTGGTGACGCTCGTTTGGAAAGAGACAAAGATGGGTTAGTTGAGGATGCTCTGTTAGGTGGTGAACCTTCATTGGACTGTCAATCTGATGCACCAGGGCGAAGTGTTGAAGATATAAATTACTCTGATGGCCTGCATGATCAAGAGAATGGGAAACTAGGTGTAGATCCTCATAAAGAAGCAGAAGCTGAGGCTGAAAAATCAAAGAATTTTGGTCCAACAAAGAAGCAGGAAATTCAGAAGGATTTAACTAAAGATAATTCACCTCTCAGTGCTCCCAAAGCTTTGTTAAAGAAATCTTCTCGATTTTTCCCTGCATCATTCTTTTCCTTCTCAGTTGATGGTACTGAGTTCACGCCGGCTTCAGTTTTTGAAGGTATCATTACATTTGCAAGGAAGAAAGCACCGAAAATGGTCGTTGGGATATTGCTTCTTGGGGTTGGGTATGTATATTACAACCTTGGCCATTCATTAGATTGGTGCTTCTTTCCTTTGTTGTTTTTGTTATCATCCCAGTAGCACAGTCATCAGGGACCTTAGCAATTTTGTGTTCCTTAGTCATCAGAATTTGTTTATTTGCCTTTTTTCGGAAACATTGCAGATAAAAATGAATGAAAAACTCTTTTAGGATTATCACCTTCTTCGTCTTCTTCCTCTCCTCCCGTTTCTCTCTTGTTTAAATGGTTGTCTTTCTTCTTCTTATTCTTTTGGACTACGATCTTATCCTACTTGCTTTTGTTAGTCTGATTTGAATAATCATAAAATACTCAAAATCCCAAAGCAAAGAGTGGCTGAAACTTGCAATGTGAATCCAGATAAATTCTTAGATTTGAAAATTATGTAATGCTGGGTATTGCAAATGAACAATGCTCCAAATGCACAAAGAAACATAACATACATGTTTCGTTTTACTTAGAAGTCTCATTTTTTGGTTAATAAAAGATAGTTTATGAAGTAACAACTTCAGTAGAAAATCTTTGATATTTCTTGGTATTTAACTTCTTTTTCTTAGGATCTTTTTTTCTTGACCCTTTCAATTGTATACGCTTTTCCTCTTTGTGAGTACTATCATTCCGTTCCTCTGATAACAAGAACTGAAACTTATCACAGGGTCTGCTTTCTAATTAATCGGGCTGAGAGGAGTACTCAGCTGCTTCAACAGCCAGAAGTCATTACCACTGGAATTGGAGAAGTGTCATCAAACGCGAAGCCTTTGATCCGAGAAATACGGAGGTTCCCTAAGAGAGTGAAGAAATTAATTGAGATGTTGCCTCATCAAGAGGTGCATGCCCTTTTTCCTTTGCAATATTTTATTTCCGACTTAAAACACCTGACATACTTTTTGGATTTTCTTTGAGTTTGTTGAGTAAGTTACTTTCTTTTTATTGGGAAAAAAGTGTAAAAGAAATTTCTGGACTTGTTAAGAAAGTAAAATTTAATTTCTTATCATTCTGTTGCTCTTCTATCTCCAAGATAAATGAGGAGGAAGCTTCACTCTTTGACATGCTGTGGTTACTCCTTGCAAGTGTTGTCTTTGTGCCAATATTTCAAAAAATTCCTGGAGGTAAGTTGACTCCTATACTTTTCCTTTACCTATTTTTGCATGATATGCAATAGTCATCTGTTCTCTTTCCTTCTTTATTTCAAATTATGTTTGTAGATATTGAATTTTAAAGGGGTCAACTTTTGTTTTTCTTATATAATTTGATTTTACTCATGTAACATCCTAATTGATTTTAGATAACAAACAATGGACCCAAGCTCATAGTTTCATTGGTTCCATGATGTAATGAAGTGATGTCTACTTGTTAGCCATGGCAATGTAGAGCATTTTCTTCTAAAGGAAATCAGATAGCTGTCGTTGCATAACCGCTGCTGAACTAATAAGTTTCTTCAACTGCCTATTTTTTGTGACCATCTTATAAACTGGATTTGTTGTCGTTGCAAGGGTTAATGTTCTGCTTGGATTCTTGCTTCTATTTGCCAATTGCAATTCTCAATCGTAAATTCTGTATTGGCTGTTGCTGCTATAAGTAATTGTTTTTGGTTTTGATGTAAAGTTCTTTGCTTATCCTTGCTGGACTTATATTTGACTATGATGGAAACTACGAAGAGGTTTTACAAATTATCTGGGCAGTTGCCTTCTGAATGTGATAGTACATTTGGGTACCAATGCACTTGCCTAGGTATCCATCACTAGAAGAGTGTTGCCTATCCTCGACTAGGAATTGCCTTGATTACACTGTGTTGGAACTCAGAGTTAATGTAAAGGTGCGGCTGATACCCATCTACCGCACAATGATGTCTAGGTTCAATGTATCCTACCTCACCTACTCTCTTTCTTTATTTGTATTTCATTTACTCTATAAATACTATGGACCTCTATCTTTCATAGACAAGTCAAACCATTTCAACATGGTATCACAAGGTCAGTAGGGTGCAAGTGGATTTTCATAGTGAAGCAAAAACCAGATGGGAATATAGATCGGTATAAGGCTAGATTGGTTGCACGTGGATTTATCCAGACATATTGGTTGATTACCAAGAAACATTTGCTCAGTGGCTATGATGACTACTATCAAGGTTCTTTTGTCATGTGCCGTACATCATAACTGGGATTTGCAATAGCTAAACGTGAAGAATGCCTTCCTCCATGGAGAACTCACTGAAAAAGTTTACATGGATTGTCCACTTGGCTTTACAGATGCTAGAAGCAGAGAAAAGGTATGCAAATTGAAATGGTCACTATATGGACTCAAACAGTCCCCTAGAGCATAGTTTGAGAGATTTAATAAAGCTATGGTAGCATTTGATTATGCTCAAAGCAATGTTGACCATACTCTGTTTATAAGCACTCACCTAGCACTTTTACAGCTCTACTGGTATATGTAGATGATATCATCAATGTTGGAAATAACAATGATGAGATCGGGAAACTAAAGGCGTTTCTGGAAAAGGAGTTTGAAATCAAGGATCTTAGAAAACTTAGGTACTTCCTTGGGATTGAAGTTGCCAGATCCACAAAAGGCATTTATCTCTCTCAAAGGAAGTATGTTCTTGATTTCCTTTCAGAGACATGATTGCTTGGGGGCCGACCATGTGATACACCTCTAGATCCCAATACTAAACTCAGGGAGAAGGAAGGAACACCAGCAGATAAGGTAGGTACCAGAGATTAGTTGGCAGGCTTATCTACCTTGCATATACACACGACCAAACATTGCATTTGCAGTGAGTTTGGTAAGCCAGTTCATGCACGATCCATACTCTACACATATGGATACTGTCTATAGGATACTTCATTACCTAAAGACATCCCCCGGAAAAGGGATTCTCCTGTCACATCATAATCACCTAAAGGTGGAGGCTTATACTGATGCAGATTGGGCAGACAGTCCAGATCGTAAGTCTATATCTGGTTACTATATTTTTGTGGACGGAAATTTGGTTACTTAGCGTAGCAAGAAGAAGAATGTAGTGGCCCGATGCAGTGCAGAGGCAGAATACAGGGCAATGACATATGGAATATGCGAACTCTTGTGGTTACAAAGGTTACTCAAAGACTTGAAGGTTCTATGTCCTCAATCCATGACCTTGTATTGTGACAATAAAGCAGTTATAGCATTTCTAATGATCCAGTTCTGCATGATAAAACGAAACATGTTGAAATAGATCACCACTTCATCGAAGAAAAGCTTGATAGTGGACAGATTCAAGTTCCATTTGTCAAATTAGAGGATCAACTGGCAGATATCTTCACCATAGGATTGCATGGGAAATCATTTCATATGATATTGTCCAAGTTGTGCATGCATGATATATATGCACCCACTTGAGGGGGGGGGGGGTGTGTTGGAACTCAGAGTTAATGTATAGGTATAGCTGATACCATCAACTGCACCACCCATTTACCGCACAGTGATGTCTAGGTTCAATGTATTCTCACCTACCTCACGTGCTCTCTTTCTTTATTTGTAATTCATTCACTCTATAAATATTATGGACCTCTGTCTTTCATAGACAAGTCAAACCATTATCAACACACTGGAGAGAGCATGAGCCTACATACCAGTAAATGGCACCAGATGCCTCATGGCTCAAGCATCAAGTTACTAACAACCATTGATAACCAAAAAACAGATGCAACCCCAAGGGGATAGCTCAGTTGGTAAAAGACCAACACCTCATAATGAAGAGGTCATGAGTTCAATTCTCCTTGGGGCTGTACCCACCCAATAAAAAAAAAAAAAAAAAAAAAAACAGGTGCAATATTCATCACAATGCACTTGCCAACATTGTGTCATATCAACCGGCTGCATTTCTAGTACCAGTACAAAAAATGATTGTAGAGGTCAGCAAATACTCTTTATTAAGATGAGTATCGACAGCTCAAACTAAAGTGAATTTAAAAATCATTCTTGTTCAGCTGGACTGATATAAACAATTAAAAAATCTACCAGACTCAATAGCTAAAAACTGCTCTTACAACTTTACTGTAATCTGATTTTCTCAATTTTAGACAGTTCAAAGAAGAAAATTCATATGAACTTCAATTCTTGCCAAATACAATGTGATTTTTCTCTCCAGAAAAAATGGTTGTGTGACAGGACTTGGTAGATACTCTCAGTTACTTTGTAGTCCAACAGAAACACCAACAATGGAGCCCATGGTGACAATGAAAAACAATAGATGGATGAAACACATCTCAATGCTTCTCAAATTTAGTGGAAACCGAAAAGGGAACCAAATGGGTAAACTTTTAGCCCTGGATTTACTAGAGATCTTCCTTGACAAGGACCTGCTACCCAGTTTAGAGACTATGGATGCCACTTTACTAGAAACAAGTTAAAAACCTAAAAGAAGAATGTGAGAAGCAAGATCAATGATTCATCCTATCTTTTTTCTTTTTCTCTGATAATACATCCTTTAGTGTAACAGAAGCTTCCTAAGTCAGAAGCAATGAATCCATATCTTCACATCTCCACTTGGGGTTCCTGGCTGTACTACTCAGTTCAGTCTATCATCAGGTGATGTAGGGACCTCCTGGTCTATGAATTCCCCTTTGATACATAGTTGGAAAGTAGGATGAATGGAGGGACTGGAGATCAAGAACAAAGATGAAGAGCAGAGGATAGGAATAAATGGAAAAGAATGTGAGCTTTTGTCTGCTCTCCTTTCACTTTGCTATTTACCTTGGATAATGTGGATAATAATGCCCTCACTGAGGAAAAGTGGTCCCCCCGAAAAAAAAAAAAAAACCTTGTGTATAACTTCAAACATATCTGAGGCTCCGTGCATTGTCTTCTATAGTATTTGTGTGTGTCTATTTCTTATATTTTTGTTGATGGTTTCATTTGCTTGTCTTCTATTTGTGGCAATGTTTAGGTAGCCCTGTACTTGGATACCTGACTGCTGGTATCTTGATTGGGCCTTATGGTCTCTCTATCATTCGTCACGTACATGGTACTAAGGCAATTGCAGAATTTGGTGTTGTTTTCTTGCTATTCAATATTGGTCTTGAGGTAGAGTTTTTTGAATTCTTGTTTTTAGTTTGTCCATGGACTATGCTGTTTTTTAAGTATATTCTCTTGCTTTATTTCCCAAAGAATCACAAACTAGACCTTTCATTGGTATTTTTCAGCTTTCTGTGGAAAGGCTAAGTTCCATGAAGAAATATGTTTTTGGATTAGGTTCAGCCCAGGTGATACTTATTTGTTCTTTCTTCCAAAGGTTTTCTTTGCACGTGCCTGATGTAAACTTTCATTTCTTTTAACATGCATAATGAAATGCAGGTGTTAGTTACTGCAGTGGTAGTTGGTCTGGTCGCTCGTTTTATTTCTGGACTGCCTGGTCCTGCAGCAATTGTCATAGGGAATGGCCTCGCATTATCTTCAACTGCTGTAGTCCTTCAGGTGATAGTCATGAACTCTACCTCATCTTTTCTTAAGATAAGTAACGAACTTACTAGAAGAGAAAGAGAAAAATCTACCGTGAGCTTTGGGCCAAGTGGAATGGTTGATGTAGCCTTCACTATTTACTCTTGGCCTGTGGGCTCAATATACATGCAAAGTTGAGGTAATTGACCTTCACCACCTTTTCTGGTCTTTTTTTTTTTTTTTTTTTTGGGGGGGGGGGTTGTTGTTATTGATTTAGCTCATACAAATTTGGAGGGTTGCTTGTGGTGTATTATCTTTCAATCATTTTATATTTGTACACAGTATACACTCGTTTTATTTGCTAGTCAATATAACCACACGTACGGTTGAGTAGTTGAGCACTTGCCTCTCTTGATTGGAACTTATAAATTCTGAAGAACTATCTGGATATGGGAATTCATCAGAATTATGATCATCACATCTGAAGTATTTTAATGTGAATTCAAAACCTTGTATTGATTAATAAGGGATATTAGATGCTTTTTATTCAAAACCTTGTATTGATTAATAAGGGATATTAGATGCTTTTTATCTATTGAATTGCAAGAATTAGGTGAGAGCACATCACGCCATGGACGTGCTACCTTGTTTTGTTCACTAAATGATTAATTGATATTCTAACTGAGACATTACTAAATCAATAAAATGCTTACTCTGGACTCTTCTTCAGGTGTTGCAGGAACGAGGTGAGAGCACATCACGCCATGGACGTGCTACCTTTTCTGTTCTACTTTTTCAGGTTGTGCTACTTTCCTGGGATGAATGTTTGCTTCCTAGCTTTGCTGACGGAATCTGTTACCATGAACTCATCTGTGGCAACCTGTTCAAAGTTCCTTTGTACACATCCCTCACCTTCAAAGAAAAAGAAAAACAAGGAAATGAGAGCGAATATGTCTTACATATGATAAATGTTGATGAACTGTTTCTGTGTTTGTTTTTCTTCCAACTATCTTCAGCACATAGCCACATAGTCAAATTAAATTTATGACATTCTCCAATAGTTCTTTCTGATTGCATATTCTAGTTTCAATGCTTTCCTAATTAAAATTTCTCCATAAAGTAAGATAATGATATGCATTTATTTGAAAAAATGAAATTCTTTTACTATGATTTATATAGTTTTCCCTAGTGTAGCATTGAATATTTTTCTTTTCACACTTTTTATTACTTGGATTAGATTAATATCTGTTTTCGTATCCAACTCACAAAACCAGGCTGACACAACAAACAAAACACCATGAAGCACTAGAATTACCAGTTGATTCGCTGAAATGCCAGTGAACTGCGAAGAGATTAAACTAATGATGTGAATGAATACCCAGCATTGATGGATTAAGTACAACCTATAGAAGTTTTCTATTTGCAAAATCTGATTCTTTTAAGAAGAATCCTACTCCTAGTGATGTGGATTTGATGTTGAAATAATGAGCCATAAATGAGTGAAAATATGACCAGATAACTATGGCTTAAGCTATGACAGCTTTTATGCATTTGTCATATCTTGACTGAGAAATGAGTATCATGTGGCTTTTGTACTCGTACCTTCTGGTACACTTCCAACTCATTAATTTGCTATACTTTCTCTTTATGAGTGTACTTAGCATATCTGCATGGTATTTCTGGCTAATTTGCGTGTCTGACACTTTTTATATTGCAACTGTCTTTGTTTTTTCTTTTTTAAATTATGTTTCATTGTCATCATCATTATTGTTATTATGGTATCTAGTTATGCTGCTTTCTTTTAGCTGTTTTTGTTCTGATTCTCTCTGTTGCACCTTGAGTTGTCAACCTTGATTTGTTTTGTATCTGCATTGTGATTTTTGAACCTGATAGCAACTTTTTTTTTACTCATTGTCTTCCTTTGGTTTCTTTTTCGTTTTACCTTTCCAGGACTTGGCGGTTGTGGTTTTGCTAATACTGATACCTCTTATTTCACCAAATTCTTCCAAAGGAGGGGTAACTTTATTGAAATTCCTCTTCTCATATGTTATTCTTGTATGTCTTAATTACTTTCTTAGTATTAGGTTATCGCTCAGGAATGGTTTCACTATAAATGCTTTGGAATTTGGCACTCTTATCCTATATGTGGCGACACTGGTGGGAACCTTAATGGATTCAGCATTTCCATTACCTCACCTATTGTTTATGTCGTTCAGCTCCATAGGTCTCACAAAACGATACCTCTTTTCTTGCATAGAGAAATTTAATACAAGATAGTACATGATTTTCATTACTTTGGCACATTGGGGTGTTCAGTCTGGAAGATTGCCGCATTGATAAAATTGTGAACTTATGGGATTGTCCATGGTCCCTGGGAGCAATTTTTTTTTAAATTTTTTATTTTATTTTTAATTTTTTATTTTTTACGAATAGTAGCTCATACTTTGTGCTTCCAAAGTATTAAATTATTTAGGAATTAAAACTAGTTTGATAAATAACCATTTCTGGCCCCAGAGAAATTATAGTGGCGGAAACTTGTTAGATTTTTGGCCGAGTCCTTTTATTGGTGCATTTGCACAGTCATTATGCTGCTGGAATTTGGTGCCACATGCCTATAATTTTCTGTTTGCTTGACTAGATATTTCAAGTTATGGGGTTCAACCCTTAAAAGTATGGATTAGTGTAAGTGGCTGCAAGATTTCAAATTTCATTGTCATTCAAGGTCTTTGAAATAATATTTTAATGAAAATTGTGCCTATCAAATTCTGCTTGAAATTTTTGATGAGTTTCAGACGAATGAATATATATTTTTTTTTGGGTTTTTTTCCACATTTTGAATAGTTGCAACAATATATATTTTTTATTTCTCCTATTTTTAGTTTTTTTACCATTCTCAATGCTTTAATAGCTACCTTGCTATGTAGCACCATCAAACATTCCCATGTTCTTGTGTGTAATGCAAAGTCTCTGTTTTAAATTCTTTTTCAAATGTTACGAAAGATTCTTACTTTTGTTTAAGTATGAATCAAGAATATGTTACTCAGTGTATGGTGTTGGGATTTAGGTGACTTTTATCATACCTGTGGGATAATTTTATCTGCTATTTTCAGGTTGGTTTTCAAGCCATAGCTGAAGCTCTAGGACTTGCAGCTGTTAAGGCGGTGGTTGCTATCACTGCCATTATTGCTGGTGGACGCTTGGTAATTTTTGCATTCACTGTGATAGGAAATGTCATTGGTTGATGTGTGTTATTTCTGTATGATTGTTAATTTCCCACGTATGCTGCCCTTGCCTGAAACTATGAGCCATTTGTTATGCATTTGTAGGTTTGTCTTTTGGAAGTCAGGTATTGCTGAACATTTTGAGCAGCCAGTTGAAAAATGGCCATAAAATTAAAACATTTGAGTCTGAATTGCAATGTAATTAGAGTGACATTAAACATACTTGAGGATATTCAATGGTTCTACTTTTGCAAGATGTACGACCCCTATCTCTGGATTCAACTTAGATTTTGCATCAGATTGCAGTTTCTCGATGTGGTTTGCACTGCAGAATAGAGATTGTTTACTTAAAAGTCTTCTGTGGAAGTCTAGAAAATGAAACAAATCTTACTAAAATTAATATATCAACTACAAGATTTATCCTAAGCTGGAAAACATGTGATGGGGCCAAAAGAACAGGCTCTTATAAACTTACGAAAGGAATATTTTTCTTTGGCCAGAAGACTTGTGAATATCAGCAGATATGCCCTCATATACAATGGAAAGGTCAAGTAGGATTTCTTTAGTTGACTGCAGGCAGTTGGGACTTGGGATAACGGTAGTGAGCTTTTATGAATTGTAGTGAAAGTGAGCTTTTATGAATTGTAGCGAACTTATGATTAATTGAGTCTGTTAGGGACAGGAAAGTACAATTAAGATTGATATTGTACAAGAAGAGTAAGGTTCATCCAATGTATTGAGGGCATTCGTAAGGAAGACCTTGGCACCAATGGTTAGCATAGTTTGGAGCTTTATTCATGATCATATCCTTTTAATGTATATTTTATGTTTTGATGAGGACCTACTGCGTCTTGTGCCTGTGAAGATTTTGTATTGATGAGGACCACCCCCTCTATCTCTCTATTAGGTTGATCTTCTTTAATATGCTTAGGCAATTCTAGAGCAGTATTATTCCTAGGGAATATATTCCTCTTCTCTTCTTGAACAAGAGAGCTAATTTGGGCGTTTTGGATCACTGTGGCAGTCCTAACCAACTAGATTATAGCGTGGCCTTTGCTGTGGCCTATAGGCAGTGCCCTCATGCCACAAGGCTTTTATTGGCCTCTGTGCTTACTTGAATGCAATTGACTTCCACTGCATTGGGCCTTCATCAGAAATTAGTCCACATCATATTAACCATGATGAGCCCTCTAAAGTATTTCATAATAATGGTTGTCCTATAATTACGTTTCTGAAAAAAAAAAAAGAAAAAAAAAAAGGTTGACTGCTTGTTGTCTTGGAGTCTGGAGCATAAGGCAATCTGTGATTAATTATGATTAGTTCATGCATTAACCTTTAAGTCAACTTCAAAGTGGATAAATTTTTGACATTCTGATTTACAAGCCATGATTATATTGAAGCCACATCAAAATGCTTCATCATAAACATGAGTCCTACACAACTAGGAAATCAACCTTGGAGGGAAGAAGTTGATTGGCTGCAGTTGGAGATCATAGTTGTCAAGCCTAGCTGTTCGGGCGAGTCAGATAGGGCCATAGTTGTCAAGGCGTCGCCTAGGTGTCCGGGCGGTTTGTACAGGCTTGGGCGCCAGGGTGCCTTGTGTACATGAGAAAGGCAGTCGCCCAGGCCAGACAGGAACAACATTTATCAGGCAGTACTTATTTATGATTAATATCATTTAAGTAAATGAATTTCATTTACTTAAGATATTATTCATAAATAAGCAAATACCCCCCTATTTGAATCCAATAAAAATAGTCTAAAATTCAAATTCCATAAGGAAAAAAAGTCAACCCCCCTGTTCAAGAACAAAAACCATATTTTTGGGTGCGAGGGCGATTTTCAACTTTTAAATGCTAGGCTTTTTTCTAAATATAAAAATTTTATAAATCTTATTATAATAAATCATCACTAAAAACCAAGAGTGCGCCAAAATAATCTTTTGCTTTGATGCCCAAAAAATAATTTACATTCAGACGACTTTAAACAGCATTCCCGTATTCCGAACAAGGTTTGACCGGAGTGTAACTCCTTCATTATAATTTGGATTCAAGCAATCTCGGATTTGTTAGAAAGCTGATTATGCTAGCTTTGCAACGAATTCGAGATTGCTTGAATCCGAACTATATTAAAGGAGTTACGCTCCGATCAAATTCGTTAAAAGTACGCAAATGTTAGTCATAAATAATTGTTTACTTAACTCTAGACACAATCCCAGGTCTTAGTGTACATTAGTAAACTTGGGTCCACACCACATATTAATTAAGTTATGTCTTAAATGTTGATTATTTATGTAGAATGTTGCATATATATAAACATTAATATTTTAGAAATAAAAAAAATGCACTGGGAACGCCTTGGTCGCCTAGGCAACGCCTAGCGGGCGCCTAGGCGCCCAGGATGGCCCCAAACGCCTTGGATCGCCTTGTCGCCTTGGCGCCTTGACAACTATGTTGGAGATATAGGAAAACTTTCACCATAAGCTTTCTCCTACAGACTCTTTCCCACCAAAAAGAAGTTTTGGCTGCAACACGCAGATTCAGAATGATACATCTTCCATTGCATAGCGCAAAATACTGTAGACTTTGGTTTTTGTCCTTATTGGGAACTGTATTTGGGGAGTTTCAACTTTGCATATACCACAAATCACCACATTTATTATTTTCTGATTGCTTATGAGTTAGGTTTCGTGTTTCAGAAAGTGCTTTCTTTTGTGCTTGCAGTTGCTTCGGCCAATTTATAGGCAAATCGCAGAGAATCAGAATGCTGAGATATTTTCGGCTAATACTCTTCTCGTTATTCTTGGAACTAGTCTTCTTACAGCTAGGGTATGTGCATTCCTGTTATTCACTCCATGTGTTTTCTTTCAACATTGAATTTATTGTCTTTATTGGAACAGGCTGGCCTTTCTATGGCATTGGGAGCATTTTTGGCTGGTTTGCTTCTTGCAGAAACTGAGTTTTCCTTACAAGTTGAATCAGATATCGCTCCATATCGGGGCCTTTTATTGGGTCTCTTTTTCATGACGGTACATACTCTTTATTGCCATTCCGACTTGACATGCTCATAAATTCATTATATGAAATTTAATTGACTACTCAAGTTAAATCACAATCTTCCAGCTCTATTTTCTTGTTGTCTTTACATCTTCCAACTATTTAGTCCACCTCCTTTCGGCTGCTCCTTTTGTGCTCACAGTAAATATGTTTCCGCAAAACATTTTCTATATAGCTTTTTTCCCCCTTCTTTGACTTTGAACTTTATGGATGTGAAGTTGCTGATTTAACCTTAAGGATTCTTGATTGGATATGTGAGAATAACAAATTTCATTTGTTGTGAGTTTTCAGGTTGGAATGTCTATTGATCCAAAACTTCTTCTTTCAAACTTTCCTGTTATTTTGGGGACATTAGGACTCTTAATTGGAGGCAAGACTATGTTGGTAACTTTAGTTGGTAAACTTTTTGGCATTTCGACGATAGCTGCAGTAAGAGTTGGCCTTCTTCTTGCACCTGGTGGAGAGTTTGCGTTTGTAGCTTTTGGGGAGGCTGTTAATCAGGTTTGCCTTCCTTCAAACTAGTACATTGATTTCAACCACTATCAACTATTATTTGATATGAATATGTATTTACTTTATTTGCCAGGAGTTTCCAGGTTGTTAGGTTTGCCTTCTATTTTTTTAGAGTTACTATTTTGAGAAGACGAAGGAAGGATCAAAATCTCGAAACTCAAGGTCGTCTCGACCTCTTCTCAAACTGAGATTTCCGAGATCTCAGTCGAGATCTCAAAAAGACAGTGCAGAAAAGCCGTGAAGGCTTGAATTATGTGTTTCAAGCCTTAAATGATCATTTTATGGTTTGATACTCCAGGGAAATCCTATTTTAGCATATATAAGCACATTTTATCCATAAAATTGTAAAAATAATCACGCATTGTGGGAAAATAAAAAATCCATAATTCATAATTCCATATAAATACTCAAATAATCAAATATTCGAAGAGTCAGTGTCTCAAATACTCAAATACAATGATGCCCCCAGGGCCCGGTCTTAACTCCCAAGCCCCATCTCCTCATCAGTCCATCCCAATTTCTAATTCCACGAAGAGTGTCATGGAGGATCTAACTCGTAAATTTGACTCAGCCAATTTGCCTCGGACTGAGTAACAAAGTCTGCCGGCGTCATCTTGGAGCGGAAGAAGCTCTCGTTGTCGTTCACGTCTCCTAAATATGGAAGGACACCTATCCTTGGGTACATTTCACTAAAGTGACTAAATTGTGAACTATACCCTGAACTATAACCATAGCGTGAAGATCCAGATACTGATCCCATATGACTAAATGGTGTCTCTGGCTGCGGTATCCCCAACCCCTTACTTTGTGTTTTGCTACATTTGCTTTAATCTCTTTTGTTTGTTACCAGACTTCCTAAAAACTCTAGGATCTTGGCGTAATATCTCTACATAATCTTCATTCTGTGGTGGGGGCTGGGTATGTGCTTTTGTACTGTGTGATCTTTTAAACATAGTTGCCAACTCCTTGCCCCGTAGTTGTGGGTGAGCTGATCCGCTACCATTGCCACCTGCTCCAAATGGACTTGCCCCTCCCCTGAAAGCCCTTATCCTATCCTGTTCCATGTCATGGTTGACTCTACTACCCGCTATAGCCTGTCTCATCTGTCTGGCTTCAGCCTCAGTCATGCCAGTAGTGTCAAAACCATCATCATAATCAAAGTCATGCATAGGCATAACTCCTCCTCTCATGGTGCCTCGAACTGTCTCCTCAAATTGCACCCTCGCTTTATCTTTTTTTGCCCTCCTCTGCGTCCTTCCCTTTATGTGCTTGCCTATTGCCCTGGAAATCTCCATAGGAACTATAGGACATTTTACCACATTAGTAGTGGTCCTACTCAAATGTTGCTTAAATCTTGTGATCCCACCAGACATAAGCTTTTTCATACAAAATTTACATTTGGTCTTTTGTTTATCATGGTCAATAGCCACCCCATACTGCCATGCCATGTCTGAACGTCTAGCCTCTCCTCCTGCATCACCCGATGGTCCGTCCCTGAAGTAGCCATTATCTTTCGTTTCCACTGTTATATAATAGGCTTAATATAACATAATTTTAAATGGTATAGCATAAAAAGCACCAAATAAGACTCAAGACACATTGAAATTAAATTTCAAAATTTTCTTCATTTTTTCAAATGAAAATAGAATATTTTTCTTTATTTTTCAGAATTATTTACATATTTATCTTAATTTCGGATATTAAATAATAATAACTTTTTTTCCCAAAAAAAAAAAAAAACCTACACCATGGAACCGTAGATCGGCCAATTGTTTCACGTATGAAGTTTTGAAAACCAACATATCAGTATCTATCATATTTTTACTAATTGCTGGAAAGTACCTTTTTTTTAAATAGAAATATATATATATATATATATATATATATAAAACCGTGACCGCGTAGATCGGCCAACGATGTTCAACATATAATATTTTGAACATCAACTAATTGATATTTATCATATTTATTATAATTTTTTAATGCTGGAAAATAGTTTTTTGCTAGAAAATAAAAAAAATAAAAATATATACAACAAAATTTTTTTTAAACCATGAGCTTGTAAATCGGGCTCACTTGTCTCACATATAAAAATATCAACATCATATACCATGTAATGATAGTGTTTAAGTAAAAAAAAATAATTTTTGCACAAATTCTTACCTTAAACAGTGAAACCGACGATGAATGGACGATCTCCACTCTTGTACCAGGGTCCCCTGACAATATCGTGGAAATATTTGTCAAAAACCCCAAGATAATGGAAGTTTTTGAAAAAAATGGGAGAAGGAGAGCAAATGCAGCAAAAAAGATGAAGAATATCAAGTCTCGGTCGGTCAAAATTTCAACCGACACTTGGTATTTATATTAAAGTTGGACCAGTCTTGGTCAAGAGTCTTGCTCCAGTCTCATCTTGACGAAGTTCGTTGAGGTTTTAAATTATGAGACTAGGTTAACAAGAGTTGCCATTGTCTACTTTCTATTTTTGTAACCAAAGCCTTTGGCTATTTATATGAATGAAAGGGGACAAGGCAGGAAGGATTTAAGAAAAGAAAAAAGTTTGCTAGCAATGTCAAGGGGGGTTCCTAGGCTGTGGGACTCAGCCGGCCTTAGGTGGGACTCCTGAGGTTCCATTCTTCTTCCATCCTTTTTCTACCTTTCCATCTATTTTTCCTTTCTTTGTTATATGATAAAAACCAAAGAGGGAAACACTGTTCACGGTTGCTGTTTAGAGTCTATTTCTGCTGAGTTCTTCAATCTAAAGTATCTTCAGATCTGGCCATCAGATGTGGGCCATATTTTGCCGTCATCCAACCCTCCCATAGAACTTATTCATCCTCAGTTTGAGGATCATCCAACAGTCGGATTGGCCAGAGCAACTAAGTCTCTAATTCTGATTTTTTATTTTGTTATTAATTTTGTTATCGGGACTGGTTGAAAAAGAGCCTATTGTAACGCTAAGGTCTAAATTGATTATCAAACCCTAGCCTTGCATCAATTGGGTATTAGAGCTGATGCAAATCAAGATTATCAGGTCAATTTCCTGACCACGTTGTACTATTCACATGAACAGTACCACCCATGTTTGCAAAGGCCAAGCCAAGCCAAAAACTCTTATGGCTAGCCTAGCCAACTAGCCCAGCCACAGCTGGACAGCTGTAGGACATCTGAAGGAATCTTGACCTGTCTTGTCCTTCTAGAAGATCCTTGAGAGCTGTCCAAGATATTTACTTGTAAAGTTATTTATTCTCTATTTTTAGTTGTTTCTATTTTCAGTTTTAGAAACTTATGTTTAGGTTAGTTTCCTCTTTCTTACTTTCTGTCTTTCTTAGTTTCTATTTTCAGTTTTGGCAAGTCTTTGTTTAGCCATTACCTAGAAATTTTTTAGAGAGTTTCCATTTTTTTTAGAGTTATTATTTTGAGAAGACTAGTTCAACAAGAGTTGCCATTGTGTACTTTCTATTTTTGTAACCAAAGCCTTTGGCTATTTATATGAATGAAAGGGGACAAGGTAGGAAGGATTTAAGAAATGAAAAAAGCTTGCTTGCAATGTCAAGTGGGGTTCCTAGGCTGTGGGCCTTAGGTGGGACTCCTAAAGTTCCATTCTTCTTCCATCTTTCTTCTACCTTCCATCTGTTTTCCCTTTTTTCGGTATATCATTATATGATAAAAACCAAAGAGAGAAATGCACGGTTACTGTTTAGAGGCTATTTCTCCTGAGTTCTTCGATCCCAAGTATCTTCAGATCTGGCCATCAGATGTGGGCCATATTTTGCTATCATCCAACCCACCCAAAGACCTTTATTCGTCATCGGTTTGAGGATCATCCGACAGTTGGTTAAGGCTATGAGTAAAACCTCCTAATTCTGAAACTAATGTTCTTTATGTTGTTCATGAAGCGATCCTCCTGTAGGGTTGGTTCCTAATTTGTTGAGTTGAGGACTTGTCCTACATTACCTATACTGTCTGTTTTCATTTTTTTCCTTTCTCAAAATATTTGACCGTGTTTTTTTGCCATCCAGTTCAAGTTTTGAGCCGTTTAAAACACGTCCATACCAAACATTTTTTTTTGGGTGTTCCTGTTTTAACCTACCATGGGTATAACCATAACCTGTTTTTGTGTCTTCAGAACTTCTTTGTTAACATATATTCCTTTATGACATCAGTTGAATGAGTGGATCATAGATGTGCTGGCATGCCAAATTTAAAGTTTCAACATGTGAGAAACTCTGTTTTCGTGTTTTTTTATATGGCAAAAGGTATCACAACCATCAGATGGAGACAACACCCCTCTTGAATACCGAAACTGTCCCCCTATAAAATGAGTGGCCGGTGTGCTTTATATGACCATGCATAAAACCTCCCCTTAATTTATTTATTGGGTGTTAGGTGTGGATGTGTTTATGTTTTTTTTTTTTTTTTTTTTTTTGGGGAGGGGGGAGGTGATGCTCTTTTTGTGTTGATATTGCCAGATGTGTTTGTGTTAGTTATGTAGTTGGGCATATGTGTTTTGTAAGGACACATGATTTTTTACTTGGTGACAAATTAAGTTCAGGAATTTATGTTTACAGTGAATTGAAAATTGATTCTATCCAATGACTCTTTCTTATACTATATAAGTTATTGAGTTATCTGTCAAGATGTAATTGACAGTGGTATGGTACAAGCTACTGAGCTACCATAGGCTTTAACCTTTTTCTCTGTTCCATATTACTGCCCCTTGTCTCTTCTAATATCATGCACAAGTAGCTGTCAAGATGTAGTTGGCAATAGTGTGGTCCGTATGGTGCCTTGACATGTCTTTCTCTGGTGGCAAGCATACCTGTGGCTCATTTGTCAGCTGAGTAACTTTAATCCATGACATTTGGCTGCAGGGTATTATGTCTTCTCAACTCTCTTCTCTACTATTTCTGGTTGTTGGGATCTCGATGGCGCTCACACCATGGCTAGCTGCTGGAGGCCAATTACTTGCATCTCGGTTTGAGCAGCATGATGTGCGAAGTTTATTGCCAGTAGAGAGTGAGGTAAGATTCCTTAAAATAAGTACTTATTTCTCTCAGTTTTCAATGGCGAGGTTCAAATGAGGAAATGTTTATTTTTCATTTTCTAGTGCTGACCAGTGAGTTCTTCTGATACAATCCTAGCATAGTGATTTGTTCTTGATGCCCTTTACATAGCCGGGCTCAAAAGATGAAAAAGATATTTTTGTTTAGTTATTGTAGTTTGTAAAATTTTAAATTTTGCAGATTTACTCTTAATTGTATTCTGCTAGGCTTTTGAACTTGTATTCTCTTCCTAGTTTTATAACATGAGTTGAATGTCTTTGCTCATCTCCTGGAATGTAATGGGTTGGCATTTTCAGCCTTGTTAGAGGTTATTTCTTTGTAACAACCTTGAAACCAAAAAAACCTGACCAGAATGAGAACTGTAGAAGGGAAGGACAAATTAGAAAAAGAGGAAGAAGAAGAAGAGAACGAGAATAAGAGACTCCAAGAATGGGGAGGAGTCGATATCTCCTTCCTCCCTCATAGCACTTTATTTATATTGTTCAATAATCAAAGCAATATATGGAAAATACAATAGCTATTGATCTGGTTTCCTAATAACTCCAACTAAACATAGAAATCAATGTAAATCAAATAAAAGAGAATCTAAGCTAAATAAAAGAAGAAATAACAAGGAAGGTAGGGTCCACAACTCACAGCGTTGGTGCTATGAGCTGTTGCCCCGACCTAATAGCTAACACCCCCCCTCAAGCTGGAGCATATAAATCACCCATGCCTAGCTTGGAACAATTTTGCCGGAACCTTGGACCAAACAAGGGTTTGGTAAGAATATCTGCCAACTGATTTGAAGAGGAAACAAAAGGAGTAACCAACAATTTCTTCAGAACAGCATCACGAACAAAGTGATAATCAACCTCAATGTGTTTAGTACGCTCATGAAATACCGGGTTACTAGCAATATATATAGCAGCTTGGTTGTCACAAAACATTGTCATAGGGTGATTGACAGGAAAACCCAACTCTCGCAAAAGATTTCGTATCCACAGAAGCTCAGCAGTAGTTTGGGCCATAGCCCTATACTCAGCCTCAGCACTAGATTTAGACACAGTGATTTGCTTTTTGCTTCTCCAAGTGACCAGATTTCCTCCAACAAACGTACAATAGCCAGTAGTGGATCGTCTATCACCGTCAGCCTCAGCCCAATCAGCATCAGAATACCCAGTGATATCAGTGTGGTTATGACGTCGGTAGACAAGACCTTTGCCTGGAGACTTCTTCAAATACCTCAATATGCGACAAGCTGTTTCCCAATGACTTTGCTTTAGGGCTTGCATGAATTGACTAATAACCCCAACAACAAATGAAAAGTCTGGCCGAGTAACTGTCAGGTAAATAAGTTTACCGACAAGCCGTCGGTACTGATGGACATCAAAAAAATCAGGACTATCACTAGTCTCAAGCTTTTGATGAGGGTCCATAGGAGTTTCAGTCGGTTTAGAGCCAAGAAGACCAGTTTCAGTCAGAAGGTCAATAACATATTTTCTCTGAGATAGACTGATTCCCTTGCTGCAACGAACTACTTCAATGCCCAAAAAATAGTGAAGCAGACCCAAGTCCTTCATTTGAAAGTGTGTATTTAAATAAGACTTAACCTCAACAATACCTGGCACATCATCTCCTGTAATTATAATATCATCGACGTAGACTGCTATAATAATAACTTTTGAATGTTGCCGTCGAACAAATATAGAATGATCTGAATAACACGAAGAAAAATCACACTGAGTGATAATAGAGCTGAACTTCTCAAACCAGGCGCGGGGAGACTGTTTGAGACCATAAATAACTTTATGTAGCTTGCACACTTGAGTAGACATCCCCCCCCTGAGCAACATACCCCGGAGGTTGCTCCATATAAACTTCCTCAGAGAGGTCACCATAAAGAAAGACATTCTTAACATCCAACTGATATAAGGGCCAATCGTGATTAACAACCAAGGAGATAATGACACGAACAGAATTGAGACGAGCAACAGGAGAAAAGGTCTCAAAGTAGTCAACTCCATAAGTCTGTGTGAAGCCCTTAGCAACTAAACGAGCCTTAAGCCGGTCAACTGTGCCATCAGGCTTGTGTTTAACAGTAAAGACCCGGCGGCAGCGCACAATAGTTTTCTCTGGCGAGAGATCAACAAGAGTCCAAGTACAACGGGAGAGCAGTGCATCCATTTCAGCATCCATGGCCGCATTCCACCCGTGATGAGAGAAGGCCTGGTCATGGGAGTTAGGAACAAAGGTAGTAGACAAGGACAAGATAAGATTGTGGAAAGGGGAAGGGAGATGGGCAGTAGTAACAAATTAATCAATAGGATACCTTTGTGAAGGACAAGAGGAACGCGTACCTTTGCGAAGGGCAAGAGGAAGGTCAAGAGGGACCTCAGCACCAAGAGTAGGCAGATCAGTGGGTGGAGCAGCATCCATAGTGAGACCAGGCCTAGGCCGCCGTCGGTAAACCTGCAAGGGAGGAGGGGAAGGAGGGTCCTCAGGGGATGGGGTAGGGTGGTCGGTATAAGAACTAATAAGGGGTAAAGAGATAGGCGAGGCAGGAGGGGGTGGGGAAATGAATGTGGTAGGGAAAGGGTAGTAAGTAGTGTCCTCAAAAAAGGTAACATCAGCATTAACAAAGTGTCGATGAGTAACCGCTTCATAACACCTGTAGCCCTTCTGAGTTCGAGAATAGCCAAAGGAAAATACATTTTAGGGAATGGGGAGATAATTTATCATGCTAAGAATGGAGGACATGGGCAAAGCATACACACCCAAAAACACGTGGGGTAACGGGAAATAGAGGTGCAGAGGGATAAATTAAAGAAAAGGGAACTTGGCCATGAAGGACAGAGGAGGGCATACAGTTAATAAGAAAACAAACAGTGAGGAGGGCGTCACACCAAAAATATTTTGGAACATTTATGTGAAACATAAGCGGAGCAACGTCCAATAAGTGTCTATTCTTTCGCTCAGCCACCCCATTTTGTTGAGGGGTATAAGAGCAACTAGTATGATGTATCATGCCATTGTCATAACAGAAATCGGAAATTGTAGTTTGAGTGTATTCCAAAGCATTATCAGACCGAAAGACACGAATATCTGTATTAAATTAAACCTTAATTTCCTTACAAAAACCTTTTAATACGGAAAGAAAGTCAGACTTATCTTTAAGCAAATAGAGCCAGGTTACCCTGGAATAGTCATCAACAAAAGTAACAAAATAACAAGAACCAAGTCTGTTGGGGACATGACAAGGACCCCAAATATCTGAATGGACTAAATGAAAAGGAGAAGAGCTACGAGGGTTAAGACGGGCAAGGAAAACAGTGCGGTGATGTTTTCCTAACTGACAAGCTTCACAATTGAGTTGTGCAACAGACTTGCAGTCAGGAATTATTTTCTTCATTTGGGAGAGAGGTAAATGTCCAAGCCGGTAATGCCATTGCAGAGAGTTGAGGTAGCAGATGTTGTAGCAGCATTAATAGGTGGTCCATGGGTGTTGAGGTAATAAAGGTCGGTAAGCTCAAAGCCCCCACCAATTTTCTCCCTGGTCCTGAGATCCTGAAAGAGACAATAAGAAGGAAAGAAGGTTACTGAACACTGAAGAGAATTAGTAAGTTGACTAATGGACATAAGGTTGAGAGGTAGCTTAGGGACATGAAGAACAGATGATAGAGTCAAGGATGGAGTGAGGGAAATTGTGCCTTGTCCCGTGGCTTGGGTAGAGGAGCCATCACCAAGGAATACAGGCACAGAAGAAGCAGTTTCCTTAAAAGAAGAAAAGATTTGAGACTTACCAGTCATGTGACATGAGGCACCAGAGTCAAGGATCCATGGAGTAGTGGTAGAAATTAATGCATTTGTACCTGTATGAGCTAAGGTGGCAGAGGCGGATGGAGACTGCAGCTCAAGCTGTTGAACCCGGCGAAGTAGTGCATCAAATTGAGCCAGAGGAACGGTAGTGCTGGAAGTCGGGGCAGGTGGAGGTGCAGCTACTGGTGAGGACACATCGTCAGTGGAGGCAGAGTTAACCAATGTCTCAGCCCATTCAGGACGGCCATTTTTCACCCAACACTTATCAACATTATGATTTGTCTTCCCACAGTGAGTGCAAAACCGAGTACCTTTATCAATGTTCATTCGTTCTGAACCACGACCAAAAGAGCCATGACCTCGAGATGTGGATTCTCTTCCCCGTCCAGCATATAGGGCTGAATTATTTTGTGGCTGTGTAGAACTATTTGAGGGAACCAACCGTTGTAGTCGAAAAAAGGTTTCATTGAGGGTAGGAATCTTCTCACTAGACAACAATTGGGTCTTGAAGGCTTGGTACTCAGGTGGAAGACCAGCTAAAAATTTTGCAACATAAAACTCTGATTGTTGGGCCTTGAGTTGCGTGAGATCATTGGTAAGAGGCTGGATAACCTGCAATTCTTCAAGTAGACCCTTAAACCCACTATAGTAGGCATTTAGTGATTTATCTCCTAAGGAATAATTGAATATTCGTTCATAGAGTTCATAGATCCGAGAGATATTTTTGTCCTGTGCATAACTCTCTTTGAGATCATTCCAAATATCCTTCGCAGATGCATGAAACATAACATTGGAAACAATAGATTGATCAATACTACCCCATAGCCAAGTCTGTAAGGTAGAGTTTTCACGCATCCAATCATCATAGGTTTTCACAGAAGTGGGATCCTTGGGATCCAAAGATGGAGGGTCATCAATCAAATATTTTAATTTTCCTTAGAATGAATGTATGCCTTAACGGCTTGTGCCCACAACAGATAATTAGACACCCCTTTTAACTTAATGTATGTAATTTGCACACTTGATTCCTTGTATTCAGCCATTAATAGGAATCAATCACACAAGTTTAAACAGCCAAGCAATAGTATGTCAAAAATAGGGCAGATCTGACCTGATGTAATATCGAAGGAAAGACAGCCAATGGTAGTCGGCAATCAACAAACCAGCAGCATAAAAAAATAGAGATCTGAAACCATAAGGCGTCTCAACAATGCACAATCCAGTATATTGAAGCCAAAAATACAGCAGCAACGTGACTTGTACAATCCATTGAAATCAATCCAGCAGCATATAACAACAGAAATCAGAAACCGTAATGTTTCTCAGCAGCCATTGAAATCAGGGAAACAATCAACCAGCAATATATGTCGATATATTATCAAAGGAAGATCAATCTTCCATCCTAGGCAGCATATGGTTGCTGCAACCAAAAAAAAATTTTAGAAGAAGAAGGGGAAAGCACCTATCAAAACCGCAGATGGTAGAAACTATGTTGGAACGGATTTAGAACCGCTCTGATACCATGTAACAACCTTGAAACCAAAAATAACCTGACCAGAATGAGAACTGTAGAAGGGAAGGAGAAATTAGAAAAAGAGGAAGAAGAAGAAGAGAACGAGAATAAGAGACTCCAAGAATGGAGAGGAGTTGATATCTCCTCCCTCCCTCATAGCACTTTATTTATACTGTTCAATAATCAAAGCAATATATGGAAAATACAATAACTATTGATCTGATTTCCTAATAACTCCAACTAAACATGAAAATCAATCTAAATCAAATAAAGGAGAATCTAAGCCAAATAAAAGAAGAAATAACAAGGAAGGTAGGGTCCACAGCTCACAACGTTAGTGCTATGAGCTGTTGCCCTGACCTAATAGCTAACATTCTTAATTCTGAGATTTGTTTCTGGTCTCTGTAGATTCTTCTGTTATAGATTTATATTTTATTGGTAAAATAGCTGGGAGTTGCACTATTTTGACAAACCTAATGTGTTAAGGTTGTGAATTATTGAAAAAAGGCTGATGAATGGTTTTTGGAATATCAAGGTTACATTTGTTATTTTTTTCTTCTCACCAATGAGCCCATTGCTCCTGTTTTATGAGCTGACCCATATGGAATCTGTGGACCCACCTAGTAGTGCCACATGGAAGACAGATGGGGCAGTTTTGACCATTGGATATGGTTTGTATTGATTATATATCAAATTCCAGTTTCAAATTCATTATTCAATCATATACCCACTTATTATGTCCATGCACCCTATTAGTAGTCTGTTCGCCTTCTCCATGGTCCTGGATTTTTTAGTGCTTCGGTTTGCCACGTGACCAACTCTGTTTGGGCTGGAACTTGACATTTGACCAAGGGACCTTGGGTCTACCTGTCAACAAAATTTCCTACCATATGTTCTGCCACATGGCAGAACTAGGCGCCCATCCATCCTGCTCCCTCACAAATTCGGACCTTAAAAAGTAATTTTTTCTTTTTTCTCTTGAAACATTTTTGCTGGGTTAGTTATATATATTTACTTGGACGGTTGGACTTGAATGGATTTGTTGCAACTGGAAGGACTGATGTAGTACTACCATCATTCAGTTTGTTTGTTCTTGATAAATGTCTTAAGATATATGAATCATGATGGAAAATTTATTATTTTCATAATTCAAGCTTTATTTGCTTGTTTTGCTTGTTTCAAATGCTACATTACCTACAAATTTTTAAGGGCTCTCTGCAAGTTTTGTGCAGTGTAATATTCTTTATATGTTATGCATGGAATTGGTTGTAATTACGTAAACTGTTCTTCATCTCAAAATTTGGCACAAGTATGCTTTGTTTCAACTTCTCACATACGGTGAAATCATGCCCGTTGCTTAGCATCCTTGACAATCATTTCTAGTAGGTTAATACTTTGTTCAATTCTACATGCCCTTATGTGAATGATTAAAACTAGTGTTCATTTCATGAGAGGTTCTTTTGGATCTATATCTAAGATTGAGGTTGTCTTTACTGACCAATAATTGACATATATTATATTCTTGGGTAATGACATAGTTTTAATAAAATTAGGCCTACCGTATTCTGATATTTTACATTAGTTATAATCTTTCTTTCATTTTCTGTGATTCTGTTTCCAGACGGATGATCTGCAAGATCATATTATATTATGTGGGTTTGGACGTGTTGGTCAGGTATTTCCCTTAACTGCAATCAGCAGACTGGATTAGTAATACTGTTTAGTAGGAAATTACTTATGTATGAACTATGAGGTTATCCTTGTTTGTTCCTGAATGTGATTGTAGTATATATATTTTTTTTTTCTTTCAGATTATTGCTCAACTTCTCTCAGAACGTCTAATTCCATTTGTTGCTCTTGATGTCAGAAGGTAAGAATTTATATATATATTTTTCTATTATTGCTTCTGTTGTAGCAGTTATTCAAGGGACAAGGATATTGATTGGACTTATTCTACACAGGATAAGAGTTGCTCTACTCATTTGAATCATGTTTAAGCAATGGTGCCAATGCAGTGAAACTTTAAAATAGGTCTATATATTCGAAGCTAGTCCAGCATATTTAACTTGAGCTATTTTCTTTTGTGATTTCAGTGAGAGAGTGACAGTTGGGCGTGCACTTGATCTTCCTGTGTATTTTGGAGATGCAGGTAGCAGAGAGGTAAATAAAAACAAGTTAAAGGTGAAATATGCATACTCCATATTTTCTCTTTGACGTGCTTCTTTCTGTATGATCATGCTTAGGTCCTCCATAAGGTTGGTGCTGAAAGAGCATGTGCAGCTGCAATAACTTTAGATACTCCAGGTGCAAATTATAGAACTGTTTGGGCTCTGAGCAAGTATTTTCCGAATGTGAAGACATTTGTTCGTGCTCATGATGTTGATCATGGTATCAATTTGGAGAAGGCAGGAGCAACAGCGGTATTTGTTTGATATTTTGTCATGAATTCTCTTTTCATTTTCTATCATTTTTTGATTAAGTTGTTATACAAGCTCGGTTTTTCTGGTTTTATGAACATTAAACTGCTAAAATGAACAGCAATGAATAATGATAATTGCATTTAGGTTTCACTTTTTCTTCTAGGCTAAACATTAGTTAACTGATCTGCATAAAACAAACAGGTTGTACCAGAGACCTTGGAACCAAGCTTACAGTTAGCAGCTGCTGTTCTTGCACAGGTAAACAAAATGAGTCACCTAGGCTCTGTTTGGTTAAATTTGGCATGAAGTGAGATGATTTTTTTGCTCTTAAAGTAAATAAACAGAAGTGAATGAAAGTGAGCTGGTGAGTGCAAATTGCCAAAGTGAAGTGAAATCAACTCATTTTATCTTTTTTTGTTGAAAATCAATTTCCATTTGTTTAAATGGGATGCAAATTTTTGTATGCCCCACATGTTCTCTTCTTGTTGGCCATTTATCATTCTCTGCTGAAATACAATGAAAAATATCAATTTCCATCTTTTTGAAAGTGATGCAAATATTGATGCCCCACATGCATGGTCTCTTGTTGTTGGTTAATATTTTACCTAAATAGCCATTTTTCATCCTCTGCAGAAATATAAATGTATAGTTTTCAACTCGAACTTTTTCTAGTTGTTGACCCACATGTTTTCATACCACTTTACATTAATTTTCCATCAAACATGCCATTGAAAATTTTCCTTTTCATTTGACTTCACTTTACCAGTGAAGATTTTTATTTCACTTTTCACTACCAACGAAGCAAAGTCTTAGTTGCAGTGAATATGTTGTTTCTGCAGCTTCACCAAGTAAGCAAGACTGGTTTGTATGTTTCGTACTGATTTATCATGGTTATTAATTTTTTTTTCAGCTAAATGGTTTAAATTTTCCGTTTTTCTAGTTATCTGAGCAGCTGTGACCTTATGATCCTTGGAATAGCTCACAGAATTTATTATCGGATGACAAAATGAACTCTAAATTAAGTGTTGTTTCCTAATATGAGAATCAGTCTTAATCGGGTTTACATGGAAGGCTCTTATTTCTGCTGCCTTTGTACCATATTCACAACATGGTAGTAAAACGCAAGATATTAGATACCCATATTCCACTAATCTGTTATGCGTGGATATGAAGATAGGTCCAAATTTAACATGTATCAGATGGTCTAATTCAACGGGCTAAAAATGGATTTAGGAAGAAGCCCAGAAGATACGATTCAGTTTTTAATGCTGTGATTACTTGTGATCATGTCATTCATGATTTATTCATGTAAATTGATTTGGATTCTCTCTTTCTTCCTGTTTCTGAGAATAGTTTTTAGGTTTCTTTGTTCTCCATAACTGCAGTTTTGCTTTTTCTGAGGAATGTTCGGCAGATTATCACAGAGGCAAATGCCATCTTCCGGACATATAATCATCTCGAATACTTGCAGATTCTGTCTTTGCTATCAGGATTATCACTCTCCGGACCATCTAAGGCATTCTATTCAAATTGCAATGAGCTTTGTGCAAAAAAAGAATAAAATAGGTCACAAGGAATGGATCGTTTGTTGCTTTCTGGACAGATTTATGGTTTTTCCCTGCTCTTTTGCTTTATACTTCCTCTGTATGAGGCCTGCATATAAATCCTTCCTCCTGAACTTCTGTTATGGTGAACCATTCTTGGCAGCTGCAGGCTGTTGAATGTGTACTTCATCTTTCTAGTTTCTACCGTTTGTTTCATTCATGTAGCATCCCACATAAACCCTCACTGCCTGTTCGTCCTCCTGTTGGTCATCCTAACACCACTATATTTTGTGATTGATAATTTGAATTTAATTGTTCATTGATAGATCTTTACTTACATGTGGTAAGCATGTTAGTGTTAAACTGAACTTTGGAATCCATTTGATGAGTTGTTCCCGGTTGAATAGCTTCAGTAATATTTGATGGTCAATTTCTTTGTCCCTGATCATGAAGGTAAACCTTTTGATTTGACAATTCTATGGTCCATCTATAATGGGGGATTTACTGGGCATTTCTCTGGTCATGTGTGGCTTGTCATTCTTTTCTTATATGTTTTGAACCTTTGTTTGTACAGGCTAAGCTGCCTACGTCAGAAATTGCAGCAACAATCAACGAGTTCAGGACCCGTCATCTTTCCGAGCTTACAGAGGTATTCTTCAGCCAATGATGATGAAGCCAATTTCTTTCTGTTCACTTTCATTAATCATTGACAAGAGTTCTGGATCAAATGCTTTCATTTCTGCACAAGTTGCATTTCTGGATAGAGTTCTGTGTAGTCCAAATGGGTTGATTTATTGACTCTCTGTGCAGCTATGTGAAGCTCGTGGAAGTTCTCTTGGTTATGGATTTTCACGGATCATGAGTAAGCCCAAGTCTCAGGGTTCGGATTCCTTGGATGACGATGAAGTAGTTGAAGGAACATTAGCGATATAAATAAATATTCCCATAGAAACCAGGCAGAGAAAATCAGAATCCTCATAAAATGTATAGCGGGTTATTTCTCCCATTGGTATAAGCTGTACAGGAAAATAGAATTAAATGCATTGAATAGATCATCTATTCATTAGTCACATTTCAATCAATTTTGATCATTCCTTCCCTGGGAGTTTTCCTCTTTTCTATTCTGTTTATTGGTGTCAAAACTTCATGGTTGCAATAAATTACTGCTTACTGAAACTAACCAAGCAACTTCGCTCCAACTACCAAAATTCATACACGAATATACGCCATTGTTATTTGACAAAGAGCCTGTTAGGATGAGTGCTGAATAGTATTGTGGTGCAAAGCCATATTCTGCATCAATGTCTATTGTGCAGATGGCATAAGCTATCTTGGTTGATCTTTGTTGTTTTCCCCATAATGAACTCTGTAGTGGTTCATCCCCTAAAGGGCTTTGTAGTTTGGAACTGGAGGCCCATG
The DNA here is from genome assembly GCA_028583415.1 of Protea cynaroides. Taxonomy (NCBI): domain Eukaryota; kingdom Viridiplantae; phylum Streptophyta; class Magnoliopsida; order Proteales; family Proteaceae; genus Protea; species Protea cynaroides. Next base: position 92,849,667 of record CM053275.1, on the reverse strand, counting down.
TTCTGAGCTATTTCTATCAGAAACAATTCGTTTTTTACATTTATTTCAAGCTTTATTTCTCCATCTGGCAATATTTTGGCACATCTGTGTTGGCTGATATGGACAATGGGTCCAAAATTTAGTGCCAATTGAGCTGCAACGTGGCAGATAAATAGCCCTCCTGGATCGGGCCTATGTCTCATGGGTAGAAGTAGAATCCTCTCTCTCTCTCTTAACAGAAGTGGCAAAGGAACTCCCCCTCTTACAACCTGAGTAATTGTGTTTGGGGATCAAATTCTGCAGACATATTCGTTCACATCAACATTTAATCTATGATTAAATATTCAGAGAATTTTTATCTGATATCCTTAACTTGTAATTACAAAGGTTTTTAAAAAAATTGGAATATTACACTAAGTGAAATCAACATAAATTGTTAAAAGATAAGAATTCCACCATAATACTCCACAGATGAAAAGGATTTTGGATCAAGGCATGATGGAAACATTTTTCCTTGCGAGTTTGTTATTACGGATAATTCTTACGAATGATCGGACTAATGATGTATACGATACTTGAATTTTTAACGTCAATGCTACATAGTTGTTCTCATCTTTTAGAAACTACAAGTATAATAACAACATCCGTCAATAAAAGGATCATCCTAATATGATCATCTCATGGCTATTGAGAACTAATCAAATCAGACACTTCTATTTCTCAATCTTTCAATTTGAAAATTGTTGGACTGAAATTTACTTTAATCAAATCCAATATTCCAAAACAGTGGTCCTATCCAATCAGATCCAACATAAATTTCAAAGCAGATGGTTTTGGTACCCATCTTTTATACTCCCAACAATCGATGGTAGTTTGTAGGTAGTTAAAATTTGAAAACCTTAGATTGGAATAATTGTGTGGTGGGGTCCAATCTCAGACTTCTACCACGTAGCATGTCCTCTTCTCCTCTTCCTCTTCTCCCTGTCGATGCTAAACTTATCGCGGTTTCCCGCAAAGTCTATCTGTGCTCAAATTCTCCCTCCTACGGAGCTACAGAGGGAACTCAGGGGAGTGACTTCTGAGTTCGGAGCTCATAAGACTGTCAACAAAAGCTCTATCTCGGGCTAGTGAATTCATCGTTGTTTTTTGATTCCAGAGAAAGGAAAAACTTATCAAATCGGATGGACAGTCTCACTCTCACCCCAAGCTGCTTCAATGGCTACTGTCTTCCATCTTTTTCTTTTTCTTCAAGAGGAAGAAGCAGCCTTTTTCTCTCCTTCTCTCGTCGACCCTTATCTTTGGTTTTAGCTTCCAAAGACGAACCTCAGCTCGACCATTTGGACCAAATGGAACTCAAGTTCGGGCGAATGCTTGGCGAAGACCCAAAACTAACCATGGCTAAGGTTCCTTCTTTCTGTGGCTAAATTCTTCTTTTCAGAATTATCCCTTTGAAATTTTCTTTTGATTTCTGTTGAAACTCTCACGTTCGGATTGCTTGTTTTCAGATAATGGGGAGAAAATCCAACCCAGATGTCTCTTATCTGGATATCGAGAAATCTTTTCGGAAGAACAAAGGCAAATTGAACTATGAAAATAACGAAGATATTCCATTTGATGGGAGCATCGGAGAAGTTCAGTCGTCTAGTTCCTTGAAGAGTTTGAATTTGGTCAGGCCTGTTCCTAAGAAAGGGATCAAATTCCAAGCCCAAGATAAGCCAACTGGCTCGGAGATAAGAAAGCCGAGCCAATCAGTAGGGAAGGTGGTTGATATTACTAAGACTACTGTTCCTAAAGTTATCTTGCGAAAGCCGACTACCTTTCAAGAAGATGATATTGAGTCGGACAAGTCTTCGTCGAGGTTAAAAATCAAACCCAATTTGTTATTGAAAATGAGGAAGGACCAACCGAAGGAGAATTTTACGGATATCACACTATTAAAGAAACCTGAATCAATGAGGATCAATACCAATTCCATTACCAATCAAAACACTGTATCTTCTGGGAACTCTGTTGGCTCTTGTTCTGGTGAAGCTCAAGAATGCAGCTCGGAATTATCCGGTGAGTCGGAGACAATTAATAAAACAAAGGCTGCTGGTGAATTTGAGGAGAATACTTTGGACAGTGGAGGTAATGCACTAGAATTTCACTTCAACTGGTAGTGGTTAGTATTGGTTAAATTAATATTATGCTTGATTTTTTCAAGGACTACAGCCGCTTGAGGAGAGTGATTTGAGTTCTGCTGGGAAGGAAGCTGCCATTTCTCATCTCTTGAATACAAACTTCCTGGACGCTACATTGCAAGGGAAACCTCAGATGTAAATTAAGCCCAGCATATATCATGTTTGTCCATGTTCTGTTCGTCAACTGCTAGGTTGATTTTTAATAGATTTTATGCTGTAGGTTAAACACATCAACGAGAGAAATATCTCGACCTGCTAAAGTGGAGACAGTTCTTGGAAGTGCTGAAGTCTTTAATGATGCTGCTGAAGTCAAGCATTTTCAAGCAGCAATACCTCTAGGGGTGAGGACTCTCCTAATACTTGGTTCTTTTGTTTACCCTTGATGAATGACATTTTATATCTTAAAATGCAAATGCTGGGATAAGAAATTTAAAAATAAGAACCTATATGGTTAATCTTGTGTCACTAATTCATATGTACAAATGAAAATTGAGTTGTCTTTTTGAAATACCAACTGGCATGGGTCCATATGAATTCTGAGCATAATTGAAATGTTAGGAGCGTGAAGATGCCAATTGGGCAAAGGCCGAAGATATGCAGAAGTTAAGAAAACGGGAAGAAGTGGAATTGATCAGCTGCAGCACCCGAGGTTTTGTTGTATGTAACCTTCTGCAGAAGTTAGATATCCTACATATCTACACTTATAGCCCACTCTTTTACTAAATGCAGTTGATTGGTTTGTTTCTTCTGCTTATGTATCTGGACTTCTTTTTTGTGTTATTCCCAGGCATCTTTTGGGTCTTTGGTCGGCTTTTTACCATATCGAAATCTTAGCACCAAGTGGAAATTCCTAGCTTTTGAATCATGGTTGAGAAAGAATGGGCTCAACCCATCCATGTACAAGCAAAATTTAGGCATCATTGGAAATAGTGAATTTCGAAACAAGAAGCATTCTTTGGATGAAAACATGAATTTGGAAATGGGTCTGAATAATGAAGAAGTACTGTCACCAAATATGAAATTTGAAGATCTTCTTGAGATGTATGACCGAGAGAAACTCAAATATTTGTCATCATTTGTTGGTCAGGTTTGAGTTACTTAATTTGACCTCTGATGTCATACTTTTGATCATTGACATGTTGAACATTGATTACATATTAGCTTTCCTATTTTGTAGAGAATCAAAGTAAGTGTGGTACTGGCTGACAGAAAGTCAAGAAGGCTAATATTCTCTGGGAAACCAAAAGAAAAAGAAGAATTGGTTGAGAAGAAAAGAAGTCTCATGGTAGGTAGCTATATAGACTTTTTATTATCTGGGACACACTTAGTTTTAACCCTTTTCCTCTTTAGATTCTCACTCTTGAATAATATGAGGCTACTTTTGCATCTGGGGAATGCTAAAGCACTGGCAACTGTTTCTTCAATACCCTCCCCCAAAAACCCAAGAAAAGAAAAAAGAAAAGCATTACATGGCTATAAATTAGCACTCCTTTTCTTTATTTCATAGAAAGGCAACTCAACTGAACTCAAATCAGCCTAACCCCAAAGGAACCAAACTAATCTAAGCTTTCTTCTGATTATGTGGCATCAGTAGTAGGAATTCTGTTCCATTGCTCTCCTCTACTTAGGCATATCTTCTTTTAACAAAACAGAAAAATAAGATAAGATGGAGAGAATTGATGTATTTTCCTCTCCTCTTAGCAGTCACTATTTATAGACAAAATAAAAGAGGAAAAGTGATAGGTCTAGGACTCCAGAAGATAAGAAGTCTCATTTGTAAAGTAAATAAGAGTTCCAAATGTCAACATGATAATGACTCATGATTAAAAAGATGAAGAGAAGCAGTTATATTCTAATAAAAGGAAAAGCAGTCCTATTCTAATAAAGAGAAGTAGTCCTATTCTAATTAAGGAGAAGGGAACTCCACAAGAGAAGGTGGACTTCCAATTACATTAGGAGAGTAAAAGAGGATAAGAGATAAGAAACTAATTTTCTGTTGCCATCTATCCAATGAGTTGATCAAACCGGCAACTACTTATCTTCTGACCCATCTGGAATGGGCTTATGAAAGGGCCCATATTTTTCTATTTCTATCATTGGCAAACACTTCCCTCAAGCTGGAACATGCTATAGCTTGGAATAATAAGAATAAATATGAATTGCAATATCAATCTTCAGGTAGTAATACCAACTCATGAACACCAAGCAGCATAGGTTCTTCCCAAGTAAAGTAGGTAGTAAATGTAGCAGTTGTAGCAGTAGTAGTAGCAGTATTAGTAACAACAGCAACACTAGTAGTAGTAGTAGTAGTAGTAGTAGTAGCAGTAGTAGTAGTGTAGTATATAGGTCACTACAAACCAAGTAGTAGTAGCAATAAAATATAGGTCACTGCGAACCAAATAGTAGTAGCAGCACAATATAGATCACTGTGAACCAAGCAATAGTAGCAGCAGTAGCAAGGGCAGCAATAGTGGTAGCTGCACACTTAACGGAGATCCTTAGACAACTCTCAAAACAATAGCCCAGGCGATTGCTTTGATACCATGTAACATAATAGAAAAATAAGGAAGATAGGGAGAATTGATGTATTTTCTCTCCTCTTAGCAGTCACTATTTCTAGACAAAATAAAAGGGGTAAGTGATAAGTCTAGGACTTCACAAGATAAGGAGTCCTAGTTACAAAGTAAATAGGAGTTCCATATGTCAACATGACAATGACTCTCATGACTAATAGGATATAGAAAAGCAGTCATATTCTAATTAAGGAGAAGGGAATTCCACGAGACAGGGTGGAGTTCCAATTACATTAAGAGAATAAAAGAGGATAAGAGATAAGAAACTAATTCTCTGCTATCTAATGAGTCAATATCTGCTGGTTTGGTTAAACCAGCAACTACTTATTTTTTGACGAATCTGGAATGGGCCTACGAGTGTGCCCATATTCTCCTATTTCTGTCGTTGGTTAACACTTCTATTAATCATAAGCAATGGTGTTTTTTAAACACTGGATACCTGCTTGTATCTTCAATCTTCGTTGGTGCATTATTGGTCTTTGGTCCAATTGGCCAATGATCTTATTGACTTCTCCTCATCTTATCACCTATTTGTGTTATTCCTTTTGTTCATGGGTTCGGGCATTGGTGTTTGGTGTGATTCTGTATGTTAGTATGCAGGGACTTGGCTAGTAGGATGCACCAACTGGGTAGGGGTACATGGATATATCATACATATTGTAACAATTTGAAAAATAAAATAAACCAAAGAACAAAACCGTAGAAGAAGAAGGAAGAAGAGAAATTTACTCCTTAGAGAGAGGAGAGCCAACTTGCGTGCTCTACTCCTCCCCAAAACCTTTATTTATATTGATGAGGAAAAATATAGAAACAATGACCAATAGGAAACTTTCCTAATTATATATTCCAACTAGGAAAGGAAGCCTAACAACTTAGGAAACCAAGATACCAATAGAAAAATGACTAAAAATAATAAATCTACTAAATCTAAGTGGGTTCTACAGCCCCACAGCATATTGCTAACGCTAACACATATCAATTGTATAAACTTTCTAAGTAAGCAAGCTAGTTAATAATCTAGATGCTTCATTGTACATGTTGAATAATGAGAGCAATTACCAACAAAAAATGTGCAATTATTAATTTGCAACATGACATTAACAACTCTGTTAAATATAACTATAAGGGAATGGGCCCTAGTGCCCCATTCACGATAATTTCCAGATGGCGCTAATCCCATCTCAGGATTAGTGTCATTCAGTTGGCTGGCTGACTCAATTTGCTTAAGTTTGAGTCCTTATCATTTTAGTGGTTTCCTCTTCTAAGTCTCATTATGTAATTGGGACTCCATCTTATTTTGTGGAGTTCCCTTCTCCTTACTAGAATATGACTGTTTCTACTTATCTCTTTAGTTGTGGGATTCCTTGTCGTGTTGACAAGTGGCATCCCAATCTACTTTTGTAACTAGGCCTCCTTGTCTTGTGGGAGTCCTAAGCCTATCTGCTTACCTTTTGGTTATTTATAAATTGTAGCTGCAGGGGGAGAGGAAAGTTACAATGCAATATTGTACTGAAAAACTAGAATCTGTAGAGCTAAAAATTACAATGGCTTGTAATTCATTTTTTCAAGAATTGGAGTTCTTATTATTTCAGAAGAAATGTTTGTGCGCTTTATATTCTGTAGCTTTAAAAAAAAAAAAAAAAAAAAAAAAGCCTATCCTTGCATTTCGGAATATTTTGCTTAGTGTTCTAAGTGGTTACTAAATCACAGAGCTTTTCCAATACTTGTTTGTTTTATTTTCATTTATTTATTTATTTTTATTTTGTGCAGACTCAACTCAATGTTGGGGATGTTGTCAAATGTTGCATAACGAAAATCACTTATTTTGGCATATTTGTTGAGGTAAATCAAAGTCACTGCTGCTTATGCTTTTCATGTGAGTGCTTTTTCTCTGTATTTTTCCCCTATAAAATTTTAAGTGAAATTTATGAAGGTTGATGGAGTACCTGCACTGATTCACCAGTCAGAAGTGTCATGGGATGCCACTTTGGACCCCTCATCATTTTTCAAAATTGGTCAGGTATTAAAGTGTATTCTCCAAACAATAGATGACAATTTTTCTCTTTAAGAAATTTGAGGGACATTGAAGTGAAACTTAGCAGGAATCCTATTTCTATATCTAATATTCCATGTCTTCTTTTTTTGTTTTTTGTTTTTTTGCACACGGGGGGTGTTAGTAAAAATATTTGGGTTGGTAATATTCCGTGGCTTCAATATATTATGCTATCAGATTTTCTATCTGAGCTTCTTGCGTTGTATGTAAGCTCAGCTAAATGATATTGCACCTAGATTTTTGGTTATGGTTATTGATGACCATTCTGCTTTATTGGAACTACTTCTGAACTTATACTCTCTACTCAAAATCTCTGTGAATTCCTTAGAACATTGTTGTGTTTTCAGATTGTGGAGGCGAAAGTTCACCAGTTGGATTTTGTACTTGAAAGAATCACCTTATCGTTGAAGGAAACTACGGTATAATTGGATTGGTTTTTCCTAGTATCTTGGTTGCTTGTTGATTAAGGGAGTTCTTGAACAAAAATGTTAATTGTCATGTTTCTTATGTCCATTGCAGCCAGACCCACTAATTGGGGCCTTAGAGTCTGTAGTAGGTGATCATAATTCCTTGGATGGGACACTTGAAGCAAGACAACCGGATGTTGAGGTTCTTGATTCCTCCTTATACTTGGAGCATTTATTTTTCTTTCAGCATAATTAAAGGTGCCCTAAATAAAAATGGAGGCCTTCTCAGATGTTTCCAGTTTTTATGGGTTCTTCCACTAAGTATAAATGATCAAGGAGTATGAAAATACAGTACACACTATTCTTCTAACCAAAGCTGCTATCAAAAGCTGCTAACTACTTTCCTTTACACTTAACATAGACTAATTCTGATCAAGGAAAATCCAGCAGGAAATTAGCTTGCAACAGGGTGGCAGGCTAGGGAAAGCAGAACAGGGTTGGAAAGAAATTCTGTAACTTCAGTTGAATAACTGATAGATCTGAAACTTCAACACCTTTTATTTAATCAAAGCGTTACCTGTCTTATAAGAGCATTTCACTTATTGAAGCCAACTGGATCTAGACATTCCCAAAAGCTCCTAATCCACTGGCTTCTGAATTGGGAGTGCTGGATTCTGTCATAATGTCTCAACTCCTGAAAATGTAATGAATTTACTCATCTATGAATCGTGTTGTAATGATGTTATAAGTTCATTAAGTCTCTAAGGTTTTTTAAACCCTGTTTCTTTCTTCTTGTACAAATAGGGGGGTATGCTATAAAGCTAAGGCTAAGGTGCTTGTCACCTCAGCCTTTCAATATTTCAATTTTTTCCCCTAATGGTTCACCTCTGGGCAAAAACTGGCTCTTATTTTCAGTATTTTCATTTGGGAGAAAGTTTTTTCTCCACCCTGGGTGAACGCAGTGAATGAAAACCAGGGGACAGGATCATTAAATGATGCCGCTCCTGTATGTTGATTGCCAGTAATACCCCCCAAGTATTCCTGGATCCTAATCTAACCCCCACCGTCCCCAGGTGAAGTTATTTATCTTCACTGTGGGTGACGAAAAACTGTCCCCTTTTATTTGAAAACCATAAGATTTACGGTGGCTTTCATACTGAGGGGGAAGTTTTGTTAGAGTTAGGTACTGGGCTGCATGGAAGGGAACTGAGAATTTATTTTTCCAATTCAGACGGTTGCCTGCTAGATGGGCAGAGTGGCATGCTAATTATGGACCCTGTAGGCAACAGAAGGATGAGGGTTCACAAATACTTCATCATTTACACTGTTATGAAAGTTAATAGCACTAACATCATAACCTGTTATTTTCTAGATGAAAGTCGTCTCCAATTCCTTTATTGTTATGTCAAGGCAAACTTATATAGAGAGATGGGTGCTTACAGATATTTCATCCTGTACATTATCAAGAAGGTTTAATAACATAAATGTGCAACCTTAAGGAGATTTGATTCATCCTGTACGTTATCATGAATTAATAGCACTGACATCACAAGATCTTACTTACCTAATGAGAGTTATTTGTAATTCTTCTATGAGTTAAGGCGAAATTATAGGAGCACTCTTTTCCTCACTGATAAACAATTCCTAGTGTTAACGATATAATAAGATTGGTTATTTGTTAGAGTCCTTAGTCTTTTTTTTTTTTTTTTAGTTACATGGTATCAAAACAATCTCCTGGGTTGCTGTTTTGAGAGTAGTTTGAGGTCCTCTGTTAGCTCTGCAGCCACCATTGCTGCTTCTGTATCTATTTCATACTACCTCTTACTGCTGCCGCCAGCTGCCCAAAGTGGTTCACTGCCATCTCCTGTTGCTGCAAGGCTTTATGTATGCTCTACTACTGCTGCTGCTGCTATTGCTGCTACTGCTGCTGCTGCTGCTGCTGCTGCTGCTACTGCTGCTACTGTTACTGCTGCTACTGCTGCCCCCCCTTAAATTAATGGCTGTTTTCAAATCTTCATCCTGGAATTACTGCCATTGCCACAGATCTGTTCCAAGCTGGGCATGGGTGCTTTGTATGCTCCAAGTTGAGGGGTGTCTTGCGGTATAATAAGATTGGTTGTTTGTTAGAGTCCTTAGTCTAGTTTTCTTTCTATTTAGTTACACCTAGCATGCTACCTGCTCTTGTTCTTATTCTTTTATGAGTCTATAGCTCAGGTTCCCAACCTCTCTTCGCTATTGTTCTCTGTTGCGAGGGAGCAATGATGACGAGTCCTGATTATCCTTCTTTGACTTCTTTGACCACAGTATTGCTTCCGATGAGTGGACTTGTCGCTTCCATCTCATTTCCATAAAGTCCATGCCTATCGTATTGGAAATACTTTTCACTTCAAATTCAAATCTATTTTGCAGGAGTCTTGTTCTTCAGAGAAATTCTCACTGAAGAAAATTTCTATCTGCCCCTTCCTTTCACCTCTTTCTTTCCTTGAAGTAATTGGCTAGGAAAAATTGAAGGGAGATAGGCAGCTATTTGTGTAGAAAGAGGCCTATTTCTATCTAATCACATAAATGTCCAACTCTAAAGGCCATTTCTTTTGCGGCCTTGAATCAAAATCCAAAATAACCTCCTGGGCTCCTACAATCTCTGTTTTGAGGAGGATTTTATTTTCCTTTGCCTCTTTTGATCTCCATTACTTTAGTAATATATGAACTTGTTTGAAATTTTTGAACAATTTGACACTATTATTTCAGAGGACATGCTTTTTTTTACATCAATGATAATATTATTTCTTCAATTTTAGGCTTTGTTGAAATTGGTGATGTCTATTTATGTAACCAGTTTTAATTCTGTTTAGTTACTGAAGTGACAGCTGCATTTTAGGGGAAAACTAGATTGTTTTTTTGTGAACACACAATCTATTAGGTTGGATGGCTTGTCTATGTCCAATGAAGGGGTCTTTTGCTCATTGATATTTCTGCGATAATCCATGTTGCCACTTCATTAACACATTCCTTTCTCCACTTGGTCACATGGCATTATGACAGCCAATGATGCAGCCTGATGACATCACATATCATAACCCTTTTCCCCACTTCATTCCTTCTCTCCTCTCCTCCCCTTTCCAACATGTTACACCTTTTCTCAGGGTATCTTTTTATTTTCCCCATATTCCCTTCTTAACTCCACTTTTACTTTTTCAACATTTCCCAATGTCTACTTGCTACCACAATTTCCACTTCCGTCTCTCTCCTTCGTCCCCTTTATTTATATTTGTAATGTACATAGAAGATGATTAATGAATGTTTGTGAGTGCTTGTGAACCCCTTTTGAGAGAGTTTGAGGTCCTCTTTGTGGTGAGAGAGTCCCAGACTTGGGTTGGGAGAGAGACCCTTGGGTTAAGTGGTCCCCTACGACGCTTGTTATCTTGTAATCGTCTTCCCTATTTGTTAAAAATTACTCTTATTTTCTGATTTGTCTTTCAATTCGTTTTTGGCCTGCATCAGCCAATTCTCATTGTTCGAAAATACAATTTGTTTGACAGTGGGCTGATGTGGAATCACTTATCAAAGAACTTGAGCAGATTGAAGGCATTGAATCTGTCTCCAAAGGCCGCTTTTTCTTGAGCCCTGGTTTGGCTCCAACATTTCAGGTTTGTGCAACTAAATGGCTGGGTATGGTTTGATTTTCTTAACACTCCACACCGCCCCCCCCCCAAAAAAAAAAAACCCACAAAAAATAAAAAATGAAATCCAAACTTAAGGTCAGTGGGACGTAACAAGTCCAGAGCAAAATAAATGCAAAATTTGATGTTTGAGTCCAAGCTAACTCAAGACTCAATTTGTGTTTTTTGAGTTGAAAAATCTCATCATTTAATGTGTATCAATGTGTTTCTCAAGTAGCTAGTATAAGATTATGGCATTGAGTTTTTTTATTACTTGGGGAGTTTCCATATGGATGTGTACAAGGGATTTTCTGCATGCTCTGTAGGAGGGGACAATTGGATTTCAATGGACCATCAACTGCCAAGCCTGAGCAATCTGTCAAGGACCAGGATTGGAGGTCAATGGCACAACTGTTTGACTGGTCTAACAGATTTTCCAGTCCAAACAGTCAGATTGCTCATGCCATTCAGATTTTCAATTAAATGGCCATGTTGTGTGCCTTAAGTATTTAATCTTATTTTTCAAGTAAAAATTAGAATGAGGATTCATATGGTGAGATTTCAATTATAGATGTCAAGTTAGCAAAATAATTTCCATAACAAGCTAGCTGTTGTGTGTAAACTTTTATAATTATGCAATAAATGCTGATTATTTTCAAAATCTACCACATTTACCCCCAGCCTGTTGGATGACCGACCACCAGACCACACTGATCTGGCATGTGATCTGTTCGTGAAAGCATTGGTCTACAGTGTTTATGTAATTGGACTTGAACATAGTGTAAGGTTTTAAAGAGGAGTTTTAAATAAGTTGCAGTTTTGGTTTGATCCTGGTAAGGGATGTCAACATGTCAGGTTCAGGTGGGTTTTACCAGTACTGAACCTGACCCTATTAGCCATTGTCAACCCTAACCCATGCACCTGAATCATGCAGGGACAAACTGATTTCTTAAGGTAGCCTGGCTGGGTTCCTGCAGGGAAAGACAAGGTGGGGCCCAAGTTTTTTGCATACCAACCATTAACCAATGGGGGTGGGCCAAGGCAGGTCTCATGTTGAATCCGCCCTATTGCCAGTCCTAATACTAGGTGCTTCCAAACCTTTTGACATTTCCTGATCTTGAGAAATTTCAGTTGCAAAGATGTAGAGAACCTTGACATTGTTTTAGACATTTCAACGAGGACAATAAAATGATGGCCTTAAGTTAAATGCTTCTCTAGCTGACCCTGCCTGTGGACAAGTAATGATGACTAGTGGATCCCATGTGGTGTTTCCAACTGAGGAGATCTAAAAGTTTCAAGCTGAATTATGTTCACCAGCCTCTCATTTCTATGGAACTTGGGACTTTTTTCGGTTTTTCCCCATTAGATGGACCAAACTATATCCCTTTGAAGGTAAATTGGCTCTTGCAAGGGAAGGAAGCTACAACAGTTCATTTCAGTGGATTAAATCATTCTAGATCCAGAGTCTCTAGATTTAGGTCCAATTTCCTTCCCTGGGTCAAAGAACATTCATAGTTGAACCTATTCTAGTCATTGACTGGATTTTTTTACGAATCCAAAGAAAATTTATTTCTGATTCAGGTTTCTTCTTCTGGAAAATAATTGTCTTCGCCTCTGATAATCCTCCTAATCATTTTCATGAACAGGAAAAGTATCTAGGGGAATTTCAATAATTACATTTATTAATCATTTATATTTACAGAAATAGCCCTGAATACTTAGTGATTTGATTGGTTGAGCTAGCTAGCTCACCTGCCAGTGATGTAACCACTTCTGTTTTCTGCCTACTTTTGAGTTTTTGACATTTGGACGATACTAAGCAGATCATCTTGAAATGCTCATTTTCTCTGTTGGATCTTGGAATGTCACGTTTTTGTCAGTTTTTGTATGCTTGGGAATTGGTGTAATTTTTTCATGGTTTGAGATAAGATCCAACAATAAGAAAGTGTTAAACAGTATAGCCTATAATAGGTCTTGGAATCATGTACCTCGCCCCTACTTTGTGTTGAGCTGTATAGTGTATGTTAATCTTTTTTGTTGGACTTTAATTCTGTGGCCTTCTGCTGTCCGTCTTTCTTTTGTTCCAGGTATACATGGCATCCATGTTTGGAAAACAATACAAGTTACTTGCTCGATCTGGAAACAAAGTACAGGAGGTGTGTAATATGAAATTCAGTTTTTTTTCCCATTCTCATAGCTCACTGAGAAAAGACTAATTCTTTCATTGGCACTGGTGTTGGGTCCCATCAATGCACGCATTCTCATTGAACTGTATATGGGGCAGTTCCACCATGAGAGATTTCCCATCATGCCATGAGAATTTTTTGCTTGAGAAATGACCAACTGACCAAGGCCTACTGATGAATGACATGCACTCACTTCTTCTGTGAACCACAAAGATTTTCCCAGCTTTCATCTGAATGATGGATGGATCTTCTCTTCAATTTAACTCATCTGATCGTTTCCTTTTGAATCGGCTGCGATGAATTGCATTTGTTATAACTGTGAGTCCATTGACCATTAGAAAGGAATGCAAATATTTGGATGGTTGTGATCATCTTAGGTCATCATCCCTAGTGAAGGGGTTTCTGTTGGTCCATTAATCTATCCCTTCATGGATAAACTCCACTGGTAGAATGAGATCTTAACCAAAATGCCTTTTCAAATTGTGACGTCACAACACCAGCTCTTTTAATTAGTGAGAATTTCAAATTTCTACTGACCTTCAAAAGCTAATTATGCATTTCTTTACTTCTTGTACTATTCCGGGGTAGGATCCAGTAGCAGATCGCATCATATTCTTTGTTTATGCTGGTTAATTTTCATTCTAAATGTATCTATTCTTGATTTACTGACAGACTAATGATGGATGAGTGAATTTTTGGGCAGGTGATAGTGCAATCATCCTTAGATAAGGAAGAGATGAAAGCTGCAATATTGACATGTACAAGTAGAGTGGAGTAAACAGATTCCATTTTACTTGGTTTATTGATTTGTTGTAAATCCCCATCACCTTGTATTTGATCTCAGATATCTACCCAGAATCCTAAAGAATAGGAAAATGAAAAATCCCTGCGAAGTTCCCCCTCCCTTTTTGCCAGCTTAGGAAACTCAGTTCATGGGAAAGAAGATTGAATCAAAATTCTACCTAAAAAAAAAATGTAACAATAATAATAATAATTCATTGGCTGTGTACTATGGTTGGTTTCTTGTGCCAAGAATCAGTGACCGTCTTTGCAGTATCATGGATAGCCACATTTAGAGAAGCCTAGCAGGGAAGATTTTTGGTCCCCTGGCCACGTGTAGTAGTTTGGTGTACTCCACTAACAACTCGCGTACATTTTTGACATTTTTGCTATGATGGTAGAAGGCAAAATACATCAAAAACATTGGAAAATGACAAGTTGCCACTTGCCAATTGCATACACAGTAACTTGCAACCTGTTTTTTTTTTTTTTTTTGGGTAAAATGAGCAACTGATACAATTTTCTTTTAGCTAAGAAATTTTATTGAAATTAGTTTCCAGGAGAAGCCGTGTGCCTCCTTCAAACAATGATCAGTTAGCCACGGAGTAGACACGGGCCATATTATCATTTTTAGGTAGGTAATAACCCTCCTAGCCAAGGAATGCGAAGACACTGAATAGTGATAGGTGAGGTTAACACTCATTTAATATTGGATCCATTCATTAAATATATATTTTATAGTAAATGGATTAGAATAAAATTATGTTTTAGATAACTATATATTAGATTATTAAAGTTTGAAATTTTACACCAATTTTATATATAATCAAACGAATGATATTAATTTTACTTCATTTCTTGTGCAACCAAACAACTCAATAGATAAAGCAATTTCTCTTCACTTCACTTTCCTTTATTTTCTTTCTTTATTTCCTTTGCAACTAAACATAACCTTTTAAGTTTAAAATTTTCATTCTCTTTCCTTTTAAATTTCCGTTCCAATTAAATTGAGCCTATATAAATCATTTGGCGAACCTCCCTGAAGCTCCCTGCCTGTGCCTCCTCTCCAGTGCTCCCTTCTCTCCTCGAGTCTTCATTCGTTCGTGAATCTCTCATGAATGAATATATTTTCCCTGCTGTTTTCATTATTCATGGTAGTAGAGTTGTTTTCTTTCTTTTTTATTTTTATTTTTTATTATCCATTAAAACTTGGCAAATCTTGAAGAAACTTTAAATTTTTTTTTATATATTAATTCTGCGTACCTCGTATCTTCTACTTGCCTCATCGTATCATTCATCCTCCAGAACCAAATGATCAAATCCATCCATTCCTGAATCATCTTTTCCTCCTCTTCCATCTCTCTGCCTATGGAGACACCGCCGCCTCTGTCTCCCCTAATGACAAAGACCCTTAAGACTCCTCTTCGTTTCTCCTTGCGATGAGATAGGACGGCCGGGAGAGAACGGGGAATGAAGGGCCAAAGCTGTGATGTTCACCAGATACACAGAAACGATAGAGGCAGAGAAGAAGAGGGTTGCAGAGGTGATCTCAGTAACAAACAGTCTAGAGCTTCATGTGATCGAGCTAATAGAGTAACTACTGAACGGCGGCGACAGTGTTGGATAGAGTTGTTGTGCCGGAGAATAGAGTCGAGCAGCGGATCCAGCCATTTCTCCAAACAGAACACCACGATCAGCTCTCTCTCTTTAATTTCATGGAAACCTTACCATCTAAACTCTTTTAAGTCTTAACTCAACCAATCCCTGCTTCCAAAGAAATTGCCTCGAACTCAAATACGTAGTTTCTTAGATGCTAACCACAATTAGGGACTCGTCTACAGTCAACTCATCTCTCTAATCTTTTACTAATATAATGAGTAAACAGTGGAGCTCTCACGGTGAGATCATCAAGGGTGGGTTTGGGTACGTAGTGATCTTCCTGAGTTCAGTTTATCTGCACGTACGTTTATTTTCCACGAAATCTCATTACCATCTATGAGCATGGGTATTGTGAACCCTGGGGGATGAGATTGGCGATACTCTTTCTAGGCATTTATGATGGCTCACGCACCCTTTTCTTCTTATATCCCATTTAATATTTTAAAACAGTACACAATTAACTTGATACTGCCAATTTATGGTCGATTCGGCAGTCAATTACTAGATGGACATTATAGAGTTGCCATAGGCTTTAGAAATCTCAGGCTTCCTTGCTAAGGAAGAGAACTGTGCATTGTTCTGCCGTCTCGTCAGGGCTGGTGACTGTAAATAGAAACAAAATACATAAATCAGTGCAATAAAACCAAGAGAAGAAAAATAAGCAACTGAAGCCAAGGAAACGAAACAGAAGTAGAGAAACTGAACTTTTTAAACCTGTAACTGAATATAATAGAGCTGCTCAGTATAATGGCTGAGTCTTGTCTCCAAGTTTCATTTTTCTTTTTTTACACGTTTCTAGATTTACAACACCATCTATTGACTAGCTAGCGTTGGCCAGTCACTTTTGGCTGTTCATTTCAATAAATATTATGTGTTTCACATTAATCACCTTATGCTTTCCAGATACTGAATTTTTCCTTTCGTCAACTCATTTGGTAACAATTATATAAACCTCTGGCTAAGACTTAAATTTCATCTTTAAAGAACGATATAAGGTGAAATTAGAAGGAAAAGTCTATTGGCCACAATTTAAAATCCAAATATTCAACTTTTGATCATCAAGATCTGGAATAAGTAATTTGCATGACACATTGGGTTGGGTAGGTAGCGTCAATGAGTGTACTGAGATAATTGCTACCTATTCCCACCTTCGAAAATATTCTTGAGTTCAAAGGAAACATATCTATACAACATCCGATATAAATATTGATTAAAATAATTCTCTCCATTTAAACCATTTATTTATTTATTTGTTATTATTTTCTCTCTAGATGGAAAGGTGAGGTTCAACAAGAGAAGCTATGGTATTTTTTGATTTTTTTTTTTTTTTTGGTTTTTTTTTAATGAAGGGTAGAAGATTAATGGTGGTTCTTTTGCTTGTTCAGAATCAAGCATGCTTAATGCCAATCAAATTTGGTTCAACTAGTTTCATCTTAGCCTAATAAATTTCATTTCAACTTTCAGACTTCCCATGCCAATCAGAGATTTCTCTCTTCTAGCCGTCACACCTTTTCTAGAAAGTAAGAATTTTATATCCATCCTTTTGAGAATCAACAAAGAATTGCACCACACTACTAATGTAATATCTCAAATGAAAGAATAGTATTAATCCAAATAATACAAGATTAGCACTAACCTGTGTGACCCACTGTTCTCTCTGATTCATAAATTTCATAGTCATTTCCTCCCTGTTTGAAACAAAAAACTAACTTCTTTATACCAATAATTTACAAGATACAAAATTAATATGAAAGTAGGTAGAGTGAGGAAAAGAGCTAAACTTATGCAAACATAATACAAAGGCAGACAGTTATACTCACATACAATTATACAAAGAATTTATTGCTGTTAGAGATCACTGAAAAGATTGCTCATGCAAAAAGGAATCACAGAGCAACCATAGGCATGGCATGTAAGGTAGCAAAAAGTGTGAAAAATGTTCACCTTGTAAGTTTTGTCCCCGAAGAAGTGAATTTCATGAAAATCCTCAAGGTATCTTAAGCAAAAGGTCTTGTCCCAACCATTGGGGAATACCTGTTACAATTTTTTAGGTTAAACCATCTGGATTTTCTACATTTCTTTTAACAGTTCAAGAACAACATTCCACAAAGCAAGATAAAGATTTACTCACATCAAAGCTAATCTGTCCTCCAATGGAAAATGTCAAGTTAAGGTGAGAAAACTTCTCTCGAAGCACAGAGACCATTTTTGACCGTACGTTGTGAACCTGAATATTGTGTTACATTCTTTTAGGATATAAATATACAGGAAATATTAAAGTTTACTAACATAGGTGAACTTTGTAGATTTTCACTGGTCTCCATGAGGCAATAAATGGGTGGGTCCATGTTATAGAGGATCATGTACCCAACTCACTGATAAAGTTTCAGGCCAATACATTATATAATGTGGGTCAAATCATAGTTCAAAATTATGAAAAATACAAGAATGCCCTAAACATCTAATAACCTAAACATCTAATAAGTAAAAATTGAGGTTAGTGGCATGTTTGTAATTTTCTAATACTTTTGAAACACTTTTTACCCTTCTAGCATTCATTGCTCATCTTTTGTTGAAACTTGACCAATGAGATGAGTGAAAGCTCTTTATAACATGGGTCATCCCAAATGTTGATCACTTGCTTACCAACTGGCAAATTGTAAGCTTGCAAAGCGTTCAATTGGCAAAAAATACACATACCTTATCATACTTTTCAAATTCATCCCTCTCTTCTTGACTGCAATTTCTTCCAATTGGTGATACATTAAGCATCCCACTTCGGAACTCAATGAATGTTCCCCTAGAATTGAAAAATAAACAATGAATATTAAGCTTCACTTGCAAAAAGGGGGAAAAATTCAAACTTTCACCAACCTTTTTATCGGGATGTCCAAGCCAGCAATATAATGAAGTGTAAAATTAATAAATTCCTGCATTCAACAAAAACGAGGAATAAATACTAATACATTTGTACCGATGTTAACAAACCAGGCCAAACTGAAGGTTACATGAGAACACCTTGGTACCTTAAATGCACAACCTAAAGTCCCTACATTAGGAATATCAGTAAATTTGGTGTTCTTGGAACAGAAGGAATCATGCAATAGTTCCCATCTTAGAGATCTCCGATGTTAACTATGGTCATTTGATTCATCTGCATTTAGCTTTTATATACATTTTTTTTGGTAAAGTTTTATCCTTTATATACATATATATACATTTTGGTTGGGGGGGGTGATATCTGTTGTAGGTACAACCTTTTTAACTGCGAGTCTCAACCCTTGCATGGGTACTAACATGCAGTTTCTAGACCACATTAGGCTTTTTCTTACAGGAACTTTCCTCCAGGAAAAAATACTCTTAAGAGTAATTGCAGGTAGCAGGGAAAGGGTCTTCACCTTGAGTTTTTCTTCTCCAAGGAATGACTTCAAGCTCTGTGGCATAAAGAGAATATAATTAAGGCAACTCTAAGCACAGAAAAATGAAATGCATTCAACTGCGTATAATTGAACTCATGCATTGTTCACAACTCCAAGGACTACAGGGATAAACTTTAACCAGATCCAGAAAAATGAAAGTAGAAATAAATTTGATTCACAAAAGTCATACCGAACTTCATTTTCACTAAATGTTTATCCAGCTAAATAGTTACTGAAAGGCATGGAGGCTACTAAAGAACAAGGAGCAATCAAAGAGAAGAGTTTGCAAACACAAACAACCCCCCCCCCACCCCCCCAAAAAAAAAAAAAGACTAATGATTAAAAAAATTGTCAGAAAAGATGGTTTATTAGTTCCTTTCAGTGTTACTTTAATATGTGGCATGGGTACTAACTGTACAAGCATCAGCATGACAACTTGTAGAATCATGGCAAGGGGACACAACTATCTACAATATCCTAAATACATTATTAAAATGTCAGCTCAAAAATCAATCAAGCCTTATCCTAATGACTTGGGGTTGGCAAAAGAAAATATAAAAGTATAGCTAGAACAAACCTAAAGCAACAGTTGGAAAATCGAAGTGATGGACTTCTCATGAAAAATTGCTTAGGTGTCCCAAATGGTAATATGCTCTACCCTCATGACTTGGAGGAGCTCATTAACATGTTACACAATGTGTGTCCTGTCAAGCATAAGATATGGCTAGAAATTCTTAATTTTGAGGTTTCTGGCAATAAAATCCATAAGCAGGGGTATATTATACTAGAAGCTTAATCTTTGAAATATGATTGTGAGAAATGTGGGTACATTCCCCTGTAAATCCTTTGGGTAGTTTCCATTTTCAAACTTCTCATTTTGTAGCATCTTCAGTTAATTGTTCAATAAATCTACCAACTAACTGTAAGAATAGGCTACAAAATTTAATGTCACTTGGAAACAATACCTGACTGCCGATAAGTTTCCCATCTTTGTGAGCCACAAGACCATTTTCAGAAAATACATAGTCATAGTCATCAATGACTGCATATACCAGATATCATTCATGAGTTGGAGTTGAATCCAGAATAAACCGATTCCAAGTTCAGTTTCATTTCAATTTCTAACAAAGAAAAGTACTATAATATCAAACAGTGGCAGGTACTAATCTATGCCAGGTAACAGTATCAAAGTCAATTTTCTCTGTTGAGGTTAGGTCGAGAAGCAATTTCAAATTAGGTTCTTTCTAACATTTTGAGGTTTCCAAATGTTGTAGACGGTCTATTTTAACACATTACAGGATCTTGTGAATGTCATATGTTAGCTATATTGTACAAAGGAGAATGGACCCATTTTTCCGTGGTTAATTCTCCTGTCCTCATCTGCTCTATTTGGTAGAATGACAATGGAAGGACTGCTGAATCAATAGTTAGTTATCTAGTTTATCTATCACACCTAGTCATTGTAGTCCATAGGACTCTTATCTCATTGTTCATTAGGACTCATATCTTTATTTTCCTTATTATTGCAGGACTCACTGTCATGTTGAAAAAGTGACAGTCCTACCAATATCTTGTATGGTCTGTTCTAGTCTATAAATAGTTGGCAATAGGAGGAGACTTATCAATTGATTCTGCCTCTCAGTACCAGAATCGTCTCCTCTCTCCCTCTTTCTTCTCCACTTTTCTCCCTCCCTCGGTTCTTCTTTTCTGGTTCTGTTATTTACTGGTTTGTTACATTATAAATCAAGTGAAATTGGAAACAGGAAGTTGAAACAGAAATACAATTTGCACAATTTACAGTCGAGTGTGTGATTGGGTTTGACTAGAAATGATTTAAAAAACTAAGAAGAAATTCAGGGACATTCTCAAATACAGTTAACCAATGGCTATCAGGAACCATTTGGTTTTCTATATGCTTTTCATCCATCAAACTCTTAATGACAAGATACATATACCAATTTATGTTACCTCCTAAAAGACAAAGAAATATGGTCAGTATAGGTGATCTGAAATAAAATCTCATACAGTTGGGCCAAACCTATGAAAACTTTAGCCTCCAAGCCTTCCTGGGTAATACCGTCGATATGACATTCCTTACAGTCCGAATATTTCAGCCCATTTAGGACTGATGTATATCAAAGCAAAGGAAGGAAAGACTGTTCTCCAAAATAAGCTAACAGTAAAGATATTTCCATGGCACACACTTCCAACAGTCCCCTCTCCCTCACCCCCCCCCCCCCTCCCACACACACACACACACACACAAAAGGAGAAAAATAAATAAATAAACAAATGAAGATGAGCCTTGAGAAAAGATAATATTACTGATTCTGGATCAAGATAAGAAAACAGCTTCTACTTTCTTTTTATTATAAGAAATTACGAAAGTGACATTTATACTTGCACTATAGTGCTTTTTCAAACAAGAATAACGTGAATGAGAAGACATAAATTACTAGGTAGGGATCAGTTTCAAGGTCAGAACGGAGAAAATTTTCATAACTTTCTGATAAGGGGAATAGCTATGCATGTTCTACGCTTGCCACTAGACATGCAGAATTAAGAAAGTTACATAAAAAAAAAACCTGTCTTGCCAAGCTGTTCTGATATCTTAGTAAGATCAGATCCTCCCACTACACCAACTGTAACAACCTGCAATCAAATAAAGCAGTTTGCATTTGAAAAAGGAATGCAGTTGGGTCTTATATCCTTAAAAAAGATCCAAATATGTACTACCAAAAATAAAAAATTTGAACTATGAAAAGAAGAATCTTGCAATCACAGTAGTCCTTTCCGAAAGAAAGGCAGCATTCATCAAGTACCTCTCGAAGTCTCCGCATAAATTCGAACATCTTTGGAGTCACTACCTGGCATTTGGGATAACGGAATAAGGTCAAACTATCAAAAACCAATTTTACCTTGACATGCAACTCAGGAATCAGGATATTCAAATCGCAGTGGACTGAACCCATCTACAAGGTGGCAAAAACTTGGTAAAATCTTGAAAATTTAAAATTTTTGGTACAGTGCAATCATTTTCAAGAGGTACTGCCATGGTAGTGTATCAGTAAGCGAAATGTGAAACAAATATTTTTTTTTTAACCTTGATCAGCTTGCATGAGCCGCTGATGCAAACCATACAACACGTTGCGTCCCTCAGAAAAATCCCAAAACAAGCATACCACAATGCATTTTTGAAACTAAGATCTAAATCCATTAAATGGAAAACATGAGCATCTAATTAGCTAAATTGGATCATTGCAGATCAAAGGAGGAAAAATAAAATGAAAAGTTCACACCTTCCTTGGAGCCGTAAGTGTTCCATCCACATCGAATAAGGCAATCAGACCTGGCTTTCTTCCAGCCATCGTAGTTAAGAAATTCTGCGACAAAATCCACAAAATTATAAAACATCGCAAGTGTATCATGAAGCAATTGTGATCTCATTGTCCAGAAATTCAGCTGATTGCATATGATCTAGAAAGGACAGACTTAATCTTGGCCTATTATTTGGTGAACAAGCACAACTTAGGCAGACTGCAAAGGTAAGCTAAGCTAAGAACCCTTCAACTCAGGCTGATTTGTTAAGAAATCTGATTTTGGACTCTGTAGCCAGAGAAAGTCATCTAAGTGAATTCGAGAATCGATCACCGAGGATTCGAGTCAAATTCACATTGACCAATGCAGTGATCAACTCCGCGAAGTAGATCACCAATAACAACAGAGAAGTTCTTGTCTTCGAAAGAGCGATCTCCGGAAACAATGCTCAAGGGATAAGGAAATAACGAAAGACACTCGACAAATGCAAAAAATGAGGGCGTAAAAAGGCAATGTTTGCTTCTTACTATGCATCAACTCTATTAAGAGCAACAGAATTTAAACAGAGAATGGAAAGGGAAGAAATGAAGAAGCAAATCACCTGTAAATCAGTGACTAAAATACAGAAAAAGCGGCAAGTTCTTCTTTGCACTGAAATTCAGAGAGCTCCGAGCAGAAATGCAGATTGTTGTGGAGAGAACAAACCAATCTATGTATTGATGACTGAGCTAAGATCCAGAAATGGCATCTAAAACTGAGCTAGCAACAAAAATTTCCCTTTCCCCCATCCTTTTATAGGTAGAGAATCCCTGACATTATGCATCTACGCTCCACCATAGTTCGACTGCCAAGTGGATCATGGATCGTCCACGTGGCCTATTTGATGAGCTTTAGTCTGCTGATTGAATCTTTTATCAATGATAATTCATAAGATAAGGATCAAGATTGCTCGTATGTATAGAATGAAGAAGTTGGTAGAAGCACGGTAGTAAGACCTCAGCCGGCAACTATGAGCAGAAATAGCAACAGATCGATTAAATAGCTTGCTAAATCCCTCCGGCAGAACTAAATTCTGTTCATAGAGTATCATTCAGGTGTCTACCAGGAAAAAAGAAGAAGAAGAAAGAGTTTGGTAATAGGGAAGGAAAGTGGAGAGACAGAGAAAGGGAGGGGGACCTACCACGAGTAGGAAGGGAGATCATGGAGAGAGGGGCATTTTCTAAATTGGGAGACAGAAATGGGGGAGGAGAGAGTTTGGACGAGAGGGAGTTTGGGGGAGAAGGAAAATGAAAAGAAGGAGAGAGGAGGGGACTGAGAAATACGAGCATTTATATATATATATATATATATATATATCAATAAACGTAGAATGTGAATGGATTTTAGTCAGCGACAGACCGATGGCACAGTGGCCTCATCTTTTTCTAATGGTTTTGAGAGGACAATGGTAATCTTATCAAGATGATCAACACGTGGTTCTTAATAAATTCGAGATGCGAGTCGACACCCAGCCGTCAAGCCTAACCGACAAGGGGTATCAGCTCAGACGTGCGTCTCAGATTCACCCGAGAGCCATTTTGTCGGAGTGGATTGATTGCCAAGGCCGAAAGGCTGCTCTTAAATGTTTTTATTTTGCATTCAATTTGTTTTGACCCTAGGATTGCTGTTTGTCCACTTGGCAATAATCGACGAGATGCTACTACATGCTATGTAGCACTTAAGAGTGCTACCAAGTTCCAACGAGGCCTCTCCTTCTACAATCCCCTCTAACCACTTTCAATTCCAATTTAGGTTACATATAATTTTGAATGTGCGGCTTAGATCCTCAGCTTCATGATGGTATGGGATCCAACGATGGACATCATCGGACAGGTGTCCCAATGCACGCCCAGCCATTGGATCCCATGCTGCCGTGTAGTTCTGAAAGAGAGGATCTTTACGCCAGTGAGCTTAATATTGCCTTGTAAGGTTTTTTTTTTTTTTTTTTCAAATTTTCTTTTAAATTTCACAAGGTACATCTGTTTTGTCTGGATTCTCTTTTTGGTCGGCATAGAAGAAATGGTAAGGGTCTTTTTTGGTGGATCTGCTTGTTCCAATTTTGGTCTCTTCCTTCCAAGATTGCTTTGTGTTTCTATCAAGATGCCATGAAGTCATAGAGATGTTGTCGAGCTCTCTTCTTTTTTCCACTTGAGAAGCTAATTATTAATTATACATTGAATACTTGCTTACAGCGTATAAGAAACATTAGGTTATAAAATGGAGTCACTTTCTCAAATTATTTAAGATACATGGAAATGACTCCGAGGGTTTTTTTTTTTTTTTTTTTTTTCATTACGGATTTAATTAGAAAGTCGTTTATGAATCTTACAAATGCAATCGACCTTCAAAATTTTTTTTTTTTTTTAATTTCAATCCCTCTATTTTATGGGTTTACGAAGACAATTGATTGTTTAGCAGGATTTGAAAGAGAGTGAGGGACTGGTTATGAGCATGTAATCTAGATTGGAATTGGAATAATTTATTTATTTTGATTGGAGAACACTTCAGAGCGGAGACAATCAAACAACTTCAGTATGGAGTTTCTGAGGCCAGGGGCTCCGTGTATTCCGTGATAGCTTTGCAATTATGCGGGAGCTCATTTGAATACATGCTTGCTGCGTTAGAGACAACAATCCTGCTGTTGTAGTTGAGCTGTGTTTTATTGTAATATTGTTGTGACATGGGAATGTGACATAGTTTATATATCCGACGAGCTTATGTATTTACTAAAATACTACTCAAATACTTTAGGGGTAAATCATCTTCTTTGATGCAAAATTTAATATATTTAACATTTTCTATCACTCAATTGCACATAAATGGTGCAGGTTAAGTGATGCCAAAGTTATAAGGGTGCAATATTTGTTTGGTTGTTTGGTTCTGCTGCTAGAAATCCATCCACGTCATTTCTAATTTTTCTTATGTGGCAGGTGACGTATTCCAACAACTGGCTAACAAACAGGTGATGTAGAATGGTTACATGCATCTTCCTCGGAGGGACTCCAATCATGATCTTAGAATTTATTTAGATTTTGGCTTCACTATTATATTCATATCATATCAATCCAAGATTGATAGAGAACCATTCCATTTATTCCCAAAATCGAAAAAAAAAACACTTATCATCGTGTGAGTGACCAACGATAAAAGAAGTAGAACTCAAAACCTTCTACTTCGTTCGGTGTAACTTGTGTAACTCCTTGTCAACTACTTGGGTTATGATCCTGAAATTCATGGGCGCCGAATGCGTCGATCCACTTATTTACGTTGTGAAATTAAAAAAAAAAAAAAAAAAAAAAAGTTAGAATCCAAATCAATCAAAACTCCTCCAACGCAAGAAAATTAAAAATAGGGATATTCAGTTGATATTGTTGACACCGGCACAAGGGGTCCACGGAATTGGCCCACAATCCCAACTCCCTGCTGACCTAATACCACAAATACTTTGGTATTTATGGTTCCCATGATAACACAAATAGGATTTATCAAAAAAAAAAAAAATCATGTCCAATGCCTTTTTTTTTTTGTTTGTGCTAAAGATCCTTTGTATTAAAAAAAGAACGAATACAAACCAACCCTAAACCATCATGAATCCGTCATCAACAGATTCAAGGAAGGGCAAAAGCTCAACAAAATCTAAATCTAGGTCGTTGAGAAACATCCCAAATGACATCTCTATTAATGAAATTTGGACAATTATACCAGACAATAGAACGTCTATCATGGGCTGCTTGTTTAGTTAGCTTGTCAGCCACAATGTTTGTCTCCTGAAAACAATGAGAGTAATGAATTCTTCTTCCAACAAGATCCTGTTGCAACACTTTCCATACTTGTTTAGCATACCACGGGATATTGTTTGCTAGCAAACTCGTGATCACTGCACCAGAGTCACTCTCCAACCAGATGTCTTGAAATCCCAAGGATAATGCTTCCCAAATACCATGTAGAGCACCATATAATTTAGCGTTGTAGTTTGTATCAATTCCCATGTATTCAGCAAAAGCCATCAATACTACGCCCTTGTGATTCTGGATTACACCTCCAAATGAAACATATCCTGGATTTCCCAAGCTGCATCCGTCAACATTGATCTTGCACCAACCCAACAAAGGAGACTGCCAAAACAACTCCAAAATAGTTGTTGCTGTAGAAAGACCCTTTTTTTAGATTCAAGTGGCGAGCTATACTCAGATAGTGAAAAGTTCGAATAATACATGGCTTCAAATCCACCAAATCCCTGCACTTCTTCGCAATTTCCCCCAACAGTTTAGGATTGTATATTTTCACATTGTTAAAACAACAGTTGTTTCTAGTGACCCAAATCACCCTTAGGACCATGTAGATTAACCCTTTCCAGATATGTTTTAGAGGCATGATTCTAGATTTTTGTCGCCACCATTGTTGCAAATCTTCAGTTGACGCACAGTCCACCCATACCGTTCCAAACCATTGACAAACAGCTGTCCACGCCATTTTTGCAACCCGACATTCCACAAACACATGTTGCATTGTTTCTTCTACTTCATGACAAAGGAAACATCGAGAGGGACGATGAATCCCTTTCTTTTTAATCACTCCATCCACAGGCAGTCTACCATGATTCCATCTCCAATCGAAAAAACTATCACGAGGATGTAATTTACATTTCCATAACTCAGTTGCCCATGACAGCTTCGAGCAGATCTTGTTGAGAACACCCCATTCAGCCCCCCACTCCATAGGATCTCATCATGCTGACCACTACAAAGTAAAAAGACCAAAAATAACATCATTCTTGTTGGTTTTTGTACCCGGTTTTTTTTTTAATGTTTTTTACAAGATAAACACTACCACTTATGAGATAAATACCCATTTTCTTTTCGTATTATTATTTTTATATTCTCTAGTATTTTTTTTTAAAATATTTTCATTTGACAACGAGTGAGATGATCTAATTTTAAGGTGGCGATTTCTTTTCTAAAATGATATTTTGGATTTCTTTTTTAAAAAGATTTTTTCATTTGACAACATGAACAATGAGATATCTAAGCTTTCCTAATTTTAAAGTGAGGAGTGGAGGTGAAATTTTTATCCATCCATTCTTTTTTCTTTTTTTCTAGAAAAAAACTGTATACATATTAAACTTCCTATTTTGAAGGTGGAAGTGGGATTTCTTTTCATTTTTAGCTTTCTATTTTTTAAAGAAATTAAATAGGAAAGGTTTCCAACCCTTTAAGGATTCCTTTTACAAGTGATTTTGTTTTATATGACCATATCAATTGTGAAAAAAAAAATCTCAAAATCTTATAATAGAACCTCATTCTCTCATAGGCAAAACCTAGACAGAAAGAACACTTAGGCTCTCTTTGGTTTGTATTATATAATGTATTATATAATATATTATAAAATTTATGATTGTTTGGTATGATTTATAATGTCTATTTATAATTAAAATAAATCGATATAATTCATTATCTACAAATAGTTGAGTAGCTGTTTATCATTATTAGAATAATCTATTAGGTGATTGTTTATATTTCTCATTATATAATGTATTATATTTAGTGGTACCAAACGATCATTATTTATTACTCATAATCTATTATCATAATTGATTTGTCACAAGTAGCTCATAATACATTATATAATACAAACCAAAGAGCCTTAGAATTTATTTTCCACAGATTTCTAACAAGAAAACCATCCAAAGATGGCAAGTAAAATGAGCTTAAAGCTTATGGTAGACAAGAACAGAAACAAGGTCCTCTTCGCCAAAGCAGGAAAGGATTTCGTGGATTTCCTCTTTAGCCTTCTGACTTTGCCTGTGGGCACCTTACGCCCCGTTTGATAACACTCCAACTCCTTACTTCTTAGCTCCGAAGCTAATCCGGAGTAGAATGGCGATTGATAAACACGGTTCAAGTTTTGACTCCTATGGAGTGAACCGCTAAAAAACTGGAGCTAAAAAAACTTACTTCTCTTGCTCCGGAGCTATTACTACTACAGACTGCCATCACCACCACCACTAGCACTGCCATCATCACCACCACCCCTCCACCTCCACCATCCCCACCACCACCCACAGCTGCCACCACCACCACCACCACCACCGCCGCCGCCACCACCACTACCACCACCCACCACTTACCAGCACTGCTGCCACCACCACCCACCACCTTCCACCATTGCCGCCACCACCACCAACCACCTTCCACCATCGCTGCCACTACCACCCACCACCTTCCACCATCACCGCCACCACCACCACCGTCGCCACCACCACCCACCCACCACCTACCACCACTGCCACCACTGCCGCCACCGCCAGCACCCACCACCGCCGCCGCCACCACCACCCACCAGCCCCACCACTACCACCAAACAGTATTCTGAAAGCATAATCTTTTGATTTTGGAGCAGCGTTATCAAACAGCATTCTACTCCAAAAATACTGACTCTGGAGAAGAAGTAGAAAACGACTCCGGACCAGAAGTAGCTCCATGGGAGCTGGAGTGTTATCAAACGGGCCTGTGAGACTCCTCTCCCCAACTCAAACCACGGCTGGCAACATTGGAAATCTCTATTCCAGTGTAGATAATCTGGACAACTTTTATATGCAACCAAGAGTCGATAAATCTCTGTTTTTGCAGCCCTAGATTGATTCTTGCAACAATGAAATGCAAACGCTGCTATGCAGAGTGATTGCAAAGGCAATGGTAAGGCACAGAGTGATAAACCCATGAAGCCGATCTATTACAGGTGTAGATCTATTACTTTTAACCAAATAACAAAAAGAAATTTCAGTGATCCATGTCACAATTATGTGACCGATGTGAAAGGAAGTAAATGCATTATTTGTGAAAAATTTACGATGACTACTGAGCTGCATTTCGTTGAGGGACAATGCTAGACGGGGGGCATAGGGTATGTAAAGGGGGTGATGACTTACATGATTACTGATGATTTGGAGGTCAAGCCAAAGTCTACCATCTCTAGTATTGCCATTCTTAATAAGCGTGATGTTAAGGATATAGGAGCTTTGGAGGATACGATCGTTCATTTGGGCACAAAAGAGATACTTTGACATTCTCTCTTTATATCTCTCTATAAGCCTGATGGTTTTCTCTGTAATAAGACAGAGCATTGTAACCTTATTGTCCATTGATAGTGAAGCAGAACTAAGCTCAATATGAATGTAAACAGAAAACCCCTATTGAACCTCATAAATCTTTGTGTTATGTGATTGTCTCTTTCTATTTCGTTTTACTTTTCTGCATTATGAGTAGGGTTCAATTTCTACATCTCTCTAATGTTATTCTTATTGTGTGAACAGTGGTTGGAATTGTTAAGGACATCATTGCAGTCAAAGCCAGTTCTTACGGATGTCTTCCTTAATAAGAGGAATAAGAGGATTAAGACTGAGCCATAATCTTCTTCACCAAAGACTTGCTCAACAGATTGAGTTCCGTTATGGGGTTGGCTTCATCTTCTGCGTCATTTTCATCAGCGTCTTCATTTTCTACTTCTTTATTAGTGGTGGTAGCCCTTCTATTTTCTGAATTTTTCTGTAATTAATAATGCTATGTTACTTTCTTGGTAATGGACCTAATTGGCTTTAATTCTCCGTAGTCTAATCGTCCTTTAATCTATTTTGAACTATGAGAACTGAATTTACATTGTTGCTGAAGATTTCAGCTATGAGCAGAAATAGCAACAGATCTATCAAATAGCTTGCCAGATCCCTCTGGTGGAACTAAATTCTTTTCATAGAGTATCATTCACCAACACGGGGGAGAGGTGTCCACCAGAAGGGGAAAAAAAGAGTTTGGAACAGAGAAGGAAAGTGGAGAGACAGAGAGGGAGAGGGCCTACCACGAGTAGGAGGGGAGATCATGGAGAGGGGGATTTCTAAATTGGGAGAGAGAATTGGGGGAGGATGGAGTTTGGGAGATAAGGAAAATGAAAAAAAAAGAGGGGATACTTTCCTTTTGGATCAGGCATTCAGCCCACAAAGAGATATTAAAAAGCTCAAAACATATACCATGTGGCCTGTTGGACGAGGCCTTAAAATTTATTGATTGGTACACATTAAGATCCCCTGCTCGCATACTAACTTTCGGACAAATGAAATTGACCAAGTGAGGAAACAAAGCTTTAAAACCATGCCTCATCTATCAAACTTGGAATTGATATATCTTTGGCATGGCACAACTAAGGTTGATTAGCCTTCTTCTACATTTGAAAGGAATGGTCCATCGTGATAACCTTATTATTTTTTAACCGCAGGGACAATTGGCTCAGGTTGACTTATCATTAACTAGTCGTACACTTAATTGATTAATCATGTGTTAAATTTTATAATCAAATTCAATCAAATACCCATCCATCTATGTCAACATATCCTAATATTTATTTCTCAGCTGTCATACACGCTCCATAGCCTCTGAATTTTCTAAAGATTTGCTTTGCCACTTGCAAACTCTGTTTGGGCAAGAACTTGACATGTTAATGGAAGACTGAAGACCTTGGGATCTACACGTCCATAAGAATATAACCCATCCAACCTGTTATTTTTGACATACCTAACATGCTGTTCATAGACATCACAGTGAATGCACCATCCCTCCTCCCCTCTTTGAGTCTTAGCACCACGAGGCAACCCCGTCCTCCAAGATGGACCTTTTCAGTCCATTTAAAACTCCTCCCTAAGTAGACAGAGTTCTTCTTACTTCGCCACCCCCCACTCCAAATTGGGATCCAAATCTGTTCATGTGGCCCTTCCTCCATCTCTGCTTTCCTCCACTGGACACATTACCTCGTAAGGCCATTGAGATCAAGCATGATACGTATACTTTGAATGGCAACTAAACCTTAATAAATAGATTGACCTTGGGGGAGAAAACTGAAAGGGGTGGTGACCTGCCAGCGTGGATATCTTAGGATATTAGGTTCTGACGAATGAAACGGTGAGTATAGAGAATTTTGTTTTCGAGAGTGATTCCCATCCCAACCCCATCGCATGTTTTTCCATCGGCAATCGAAATAGGTTACCCACTACTCCGCTAAAATATGGATTGTTAAACTCTATATCTCACAGATTGGCATGTCCCCGATCCGTAGCTCCAAGGATTGCCAGCCAGAGGACTCACATTTTATACCCTCTGGGTTTACTCATCAATAAACAACAAATTTTTAAACCAATGGAGAAAATAATCTATATATTCAATATGGTAGTTTCAATGACCAATGCATACCTTTCTTTTTTTCTTTTTTTCTTTTTTTCTTTTTATCAGTTTAATTTTTTTATAGAAGCGGAAAACACATTATATGGAAAATGACTGCATAGGGACACTAAATGCCTACCTGTATCAGTTCAAATTTTTATAGAACAAAACACATTAAAGGTAAATAAGCTTTTACAACTGCAAAGCCATCCATATTATATAAAAATAATGGTGCCAATTCGGTACCATTACCTTATACTGAAACCATACTGAACTGGATAAGAATCGATATGATAATGGTATGGAAAAATAGAACCGAAGTTGGAATTTACAGTATCGGTATCACGGACCGAACCAATTGGTACAGTAATAATATGAAAAATTGAACTGAAACTGAGACAATACAGCATCGATATCACCATTTTGTCTTCTGTACCGTACCAAATACCGAATACCGAATCGGTTGACACCCTTATATAAGAACTGGCTTTTTAAGTCAGCCAGAAAAAAGTGCATAATGACAGGGTTACCATTCATCTTTGAAAATCTAGGAATACTTCAAAAAGACAAATATAAAAAGATGTACATAAAGAAATTCACAATGTCACCAACCAAAATTTGTAGACATGATTGGTGAGAACAATAGAAGCGATCATGCTAGTATGACTCCTTCAAATTCTCTTAAATATTTTGAATTATTAGTTTAGGTAAATAAGCCATCAAGAAGATCATTCCAAAAGTAAAATATCAAGATATTAGGTGCCTGAAACTAACCTGCAGAGGGATTAAAGAATTAGGAGACTTATTTTTCATGAACAAGAGGGCTGTAGACAGGGAACCACATATTTCGTGAGACATATTCAACAGTCTCCTCCTGCATTCAAAATAACAAATAAACATGATGCCTAGCATTTTGAAGCTCCACATATGTACGCATGTGTATGTGTGTGTGTGTAAGAGAGAGAGAGAGAGAGAGAGAGAGAGAGAGAGAGAGAGAGAGAGAGAGGGTGTCTAATGAGTATGAATTTTGAGGGAACTTGTGGCATTTCATGGTGCATATATACCAAAAATTCAAATCATTGATTGGATTATGGGTTCTCAGACACCTGTAGCAAACTAAGCATTTACAGAATCCTGCATTGTGCTTTCAACTGCATCAGTTAATAACACTTAAGGGTTATTTATACCTTTGACATGTGCATGAGCTCCCTGGAACCCACATCACCGTGCCCTTCAGCGAGTTCTTCAGCAACAGCTGCGCGGATAACAGCTGCTCCAACCTCCGTAGTAATATGCCTAATACTGCAAGGTGCAGCATAACATTAATGTCATCACATAAGCTAAAAACATACTCCAGTTAGAAGCTCACATCCACATCTAGCACAATGACATCTAAACCTCCGTTTAAGTTCATTTTAAAATACCAAAACACCATTAAAGCTGCAAAGCATAAAATGGATTTAAGCAAAATGCTAGCCTGACAATCTCTGTGAACACAACAGCCACATAGACCAATGACGTGAGTTTTCCTTGTTACATTTTTATTTCCTCTTAAAAAAATCAGTTGCTTGTGTGGGTCAACCCGTAAGGATGAATTTATTAAAAAGGTCTGCAAGTCCACTCCACTCACATTGACTGTCACACCAGCAAAACTCCTTTTAGAGGCGGGGTATTCAGAAATCTAGTGAAACAGATCATTTTTTATTATTACTTTTCTAGTATTTCTAATGCAGAGATCATTACCCAGAATGGAATCATCACTTCAGAATTCAATAAAAGTAGGAAGTCATGGCATATGTCCTAAATGATTTCACCATTGATAAATTTGTTTCTAGAATAGAATCTCTTCATGGCACTCCATGTTGCCATCATGAAGATACAACTTCATTTCTATGTGGTTTCAAGAATGGTCGCCTATGCTCTAAGTAATTTCTAACATTTGCAAAAACAAACACATGCATGCTCTGCCAAATTATTCCACGAAGTTAACTTAAATTTTATAATCAGTTTCAATTCAACCAATATGAAAAATATTTTTCAATTAATTGAACTTCTCTGAAGAACTCAATCACGAATTTAGGGAATGGGATCGGATCCAAATTAACTTGGGATCGACCAAGATCAATCCCATTTAACTAGCCAATCCAACCTCAAAAGTCAATTAAAATCAATGTTTTCCTAGCACTACTGTGCCCATATTAAGACTGATCCGGCTGAAACTCAGCATGACTTGAGATTGGCAGTGGCTGATCCAATGTCCAAGCCCAATCAGTTAATCCATGAGCTAAAACAATCAAAGAGAGAGGTGGTCTTCGAGTCACAGATTTCAGGATATACCTTGAAGTAGAAGGATATAGAATGCCTTTCTGGATTTCTTCATCTGTAATGTATGATGCAAGGCTGTAAAAAAAGCAACAATTTACTTCAGTACTGTATGTTTTAAGTAAATCAAATTAACACAATATAAAACAAATACTTTAAATAAATGTGCTTCAGAGAAGCCAAATGTCAGTTTCAGGAATTGACAGTTTTTGTAATAGGTTCTGCGATCTGCATCAAGAGGCATTTCAAGGGAAAAAGCTATAGATAGAGACCCAGCTTTCTTTTTCTTTCTTTTTTTTTTACCAACCAATGGTTAAAATATTTTATGATATCAAAAGATGGGTGAGGACCGTGAGGTACCCAGAAATATACAAAGATCGAATTGCTTCTTTGATGGCTTTAGTAGTCGAACAGAATGTTCGAATCAATTTCACATTTAATGGAATCCATAACTTCCAGATCTAACTACTACGAAGTAAAATTTGTAACCATGTAGATATTTAAGTCAAATTGATTCAGCATTACTCACAAACTCCAGAGAACCTCAATACCTAGATCAGTCCCCAATCTAAAATTTATAAATTGTTAAATTACAACAGTATTTTGACAAAGATGCTCCAAGTTCCATTACTATTCTTCTTTTATCAACAAAACTTTATGGTTTAACACAAATGTTAGGTACTTGACCGATACGTTGAAAACTCCAGGGCGGATGGAAAGCGTTAAAGCAGGCCCTTTAACCTATCCATAATAGGTTCATCTAATCTAGCACCCATACATTAGGTTGGGCCCCATTAGGACATAACATACCAACACATTTCTGCAGCCGATGACCTCAAAGGCTCCACTCTAGGCAGCCTCTCACTCTGGCGGTAGGTAGCCCTTTCCAAGCGGCTGCACTCTGCCCTAGGGTCTTGGCCTGACAGTAGGTAGCCCTTTCTACACTGCTTTCGCTGTACTCCAGGTGGCTCGAACCCATGACCTGGAACCTGGTTCTGATTCCAAATTTTAGTATTGCGATATGTGGTCCACAAGGGAATAGCAGTTTAATCCATCCTATTTACAGGGTCAGATGGGAAACTGTGGATTTCTAGGGTCAGATGGGACAAATGTTGTGAAGAAGAGCGTAAAGTGGGAAATATAAAGGAAACAAAAAGAGCAAAAAGAAGCTTCATCTGTTTACCACTTCCCTAACTACATGTGTTCTATTACCATTATTCTGTGAGGCTAATACCCTCCGGTAATCATCAGCTTAACATTTTTATTCATTTTTCGTCTATCCCAAATAATTTCTTCATTTTACAAATCAGGTAATGGATTTTTAATAAGTTCTCTATACTACCCCTCATCATTGATTACTACCTCTCAACTCCCAAAGTCAAATACAAATCTCTAAAAAAGAATATTGAGTGGGGAAATAAGTAAGTCTTTAATGCTTTAACCACTCAACACTGGACAATTTTCAAAGAGGTAGTCATTGTGGGATGGAGGGAGTATTGCCGCATTGTTCTATTAAGAAACTAATCAATTCAAGGCTACAAAAGTAAAAGAAGAAAATCTGAAGAAAGATCACGAAGTATGTTGGGCATACCATTCAGCAGCTACTTGCAGCATCCCATCAGAAATAAAACGAGCACCTGAGAGAAGAGCTCCCAGACCAACCCTGAATTTAATATAATGCCCCATTAGATAAGAAAAACAAACCAAGATTTCTTTTAGTACAAAGAATATGGGATGTTCTCAAAGCACTCGAAATTGGGAGAATCAGTACACACCCTGGAAACAAATACATGTTATTTGCCTGATTAACATGGCCTATCTTTCCATTCCCTGCACAAGAAAATGGTGATCAATATCATATGTATTTGAATGAAATATGTCTAGAAATGTTCTAAGTGCAGCACACTGAAATAGTACCAGTCCAATGCAATCCATGCTATGCTTCTCTAAAATGGGATGGTATTAGGGTGAAGGTAAAGCAACAAACCAGTGTGGGTATGTAGGGAGGAGATGATGCAGATCGATCAGATCTGATGGATCTGATTGGCATGCAGGTAATGAACCCACTAATGGAATGACAGATATCCCAATTTGATGGATAGATATGGGGCCAGCTCTGATCTCAGATCTAATGGTACAAAATAATGGAAAGAATAATCAGATCTGATTGTCAACTTCTAAGAGAATAAATATCAGATCTGAAGAAATAATTTTCTGATTATTATCAGATCTGAATAATTAATTTTAGAATAATAATCAGACAGACAATCCAATTAATTGAATTTAATGAGGTGGAAAAAGAGAGAAAGAGTGGTCGATGGGTCTGGAGAGAATAATGAGATATCTCTCCTAAGAAACAGGATTTTAAGTTTAAACAAACCAATAGAAGAGACAGAAGAAAGAGTTTTGATTTAGCAGTTTAAAGAGAGAAATAGAAGAAGAAAAGGAAGGGGGAAAGAACAAGGGAAAATCTTCCTCCCATGAGTGAGTGAGAGAGAGAGAGAGAGAGAGAGAGAGAGAGGGGGGCGTGAGAGGAAGAAAGAGGTACAAAATAATGGAAAGAATAATCAAATAAAAAGAAGAGAGAGAGGATAGCACAGCCAAACAAGAGAGTTACCAAAACAAAAAAAACTGATCCATTCAATTCCAAATCATAGGAGGGTGGTACATATTAATAAGCTTTAAGCATTCCTAAATAGAATGGTCTCCTTATTTCTATGCTACTCTAAATAAACAATAAAAAATTAATAACAGTCCTACTAGCAAGATTGTCAAGTCGACAAGGCATTCCAAGGCGTTGGAAGCCTGACGGACAACCAAGGCAGACTAGGCGATGCCTTGACGACCCTGCTTACTAGCGTAATATAACTAACAGTAGGACCCTTATATGGCTAGGATAAACTTGGACTCCTGACATGGGCGCCACTAATAAAATACTAATTTTAAAGCACCTCTTAAACACCTACTTTTGAGCTTTATATTTCAGCCCATTACAATAATAAAACCCAAACTTGCCCAAAGCCCCGAATTTAAACCAGACATGCATTAGAAGAATGAAAAGGAAAGAAAGAATATAAAATTTAAACACAAGAGGGAACAATACCAAGATGAACATGTTCAAAAGGGCTCCCACTACCAAAAACTATGTTTTCTCCGGCATATTTGAATGCATCAGTGGCCGTGCATTCAGCTGTTTCATAGAACAAGAAACAAAAGAGAACATTTAATAATAAAGCTAGGACAAAACTAAAATAAATATAAGACACCCCTGCTTGAATAAATGTTCTAGGAAAGACAAACCCTTCGTTGTAGGGTTTGACATTGCAAATATTGCAGGCCTTGGGGAATCTGACTCTTGCATGGCTTTTAGCACCTGTCATACATTTTTCAAAAATGATGTTAACCAATACAAACATTGAGCCTTATCAACTGTAACGAAATAGGCACACATTCATAGCATAGGCAATGATGCAAACAACAGGTAGAAGAATGCTGGCAGCTCCAGCAGTAAACACTAGGTACCAGAAGTAATGTTAAAGAACAAAAATGCAGACATATTCATATAACTAAATAACTACTACTGATAGACATCGTATTTTATAATTTAAAAAAAATCAAATACAGAAAATTCAGAAACAACAGTCCATATTTCTAAATTGCCAACCCAATGTATGCGATGATGCAGTTCAGCTGACAATTGTCCATCTCAACACCCTCTCCAGTCTCCAGGAATAGTGTTTCATTACTATGAGTTCACTGAGTTGATATTTTGTAGATTTTTAACCATATATCTGGGATGGGAAGATTACTCAAGTTTACTTCTAGTTGATTAGGATTCTGTTTGTCTGCAAAAAAAATTGCACAGTTTGGACCTCAGAAAAATCAAACCAATGAGTAAGCTTCCTTCCTTTCCGAATGGATATGGTGATTCATACAGAAAAAGGGATATTTTATGGAGTAGACCTATCCAAGCTGAGTACTATAACTTATGCAAGTTGGACCCTTCTCTGCTACATTTGCCAATGGATTTGTAAAAAGGACATAGCCAGGGCACGAGGTTCCCACCGCTGCAGGGTCTAGGGAGGGTTTATGTAAGCAGCTTTATCCCCGCTTTGCAAAGAGACTGTTTCCAGATTCAAACTCATGACCACCAGGTCACAATGGAACAACCTTACGTCCTTACCATAGCGCCAAGGCCTAGGCTCACATAGACCTCTCAAGATCCTTTTCCATATGTTTATAGGATTGTAACTGATACCGAAACACAAGTTTCTAATTCTTCTAAGAGCAGAAATAAAAACACCAAGTTCGGTTCCAACTCTTACAAAGAATTCAATGAAAGGAGTCTGATTTATTGGTTAGCATGCTCTCTATGCTAAAGGATGCTGAGGAGCAAAACTTAATTCAAGATCCCTCTTACTAACTGGAATCAAAGAACTAGCATATCTGTTCCACCCAAAATGGGAATGAGCTGGGGTTATGAACTTATAATCTGATGATCGAGTTGATTCCATGATTATAAGTTAATTCATAGTTGGAAGTTATTATGACATAATAGATTGGTGCCCTTTGGAGAAAGTTGAAGAAATCTGTTCCAATACTATTGGTGAATTAGTAATTTTTAAGAGGGAGTGCTAAAAGGTTTTTAAAGACAGTAGCCAAAAGCACAGGATTTCCAGGGCCCGAACAAGAGCAGAGGCGGCAGGGCAGGTATTACATAAAAACAATAAACGAGAACAGCCAAGGAGGTAAGAGCGCACTGTCACGGACCAACTTTTTTCGGGCTCTCAGTCCGTGCGGCGCCTCAGCTGCGCCCAGCCAAGGCCAGCCTTACTTCCTTTTTCACAGCAGAATACAACCCAACAATGCATAACCCTGAAAACTGATAGGAAGTGGCATTGCGTCTAAGCCACCAGCACGTTGAGACTTGCTCAACATTCAGTCCACACTGCCATCATCTTGCGTTCCCTTAAGATACTTGCACCGTCTAGGGCCACTTGTGCACTACACCCAACACCCTAGACGTGCATCTTTGCATCACCGAGAAACACCATCCAACAACATGGCTTCCTTGTCATCAAAGCCCAGCATCTAGTGCCACCCTGCCACTCGATAGGCACCCTAATCCACTCATGGCTACGACTAGCCGATCATCAAATCCAGCATATAAGAGTTCCTTTAAACCCACTTCACCAACACGTCCTGGGCATGCCAAACCGAAGCAATGCCAAGGACAGGCACACCCATTCAAGGACCCATTGGATAACCAACTCCGCCCAAGCCACAGTGCCACTGGTGCATAGTGGATGCTAGTAGCACTATGGGAAGGAACCTTCAACTCCATGGTGGCGCACTATATTAGGGTCATCTCTTAAACGTAGTCCCCGTGAGGCCCCTACCCAAAAGGGAGACACTCGTCATCCACTGCAACTCCGAGTGCCAACCCACGGTATCCACCCGTGGAATACCAGACCACCATGCACACAAGGCCAGACCAACCCTATATACAGTGCCTATTTGACAAGCCAAAATGCCATGCCTAGGAGCACATGACACCAAGAGGGATGAGGCACACTACGCCCTCTCAAGGTACCTCTTAAGCTTTTTAGGGATTTCCAAAAGGAGACGTTTTTCATCCGAAAAGTCATACTGGTATTTACGATAATGCCACTCGCCCAACATGTGCACCACACCAGCCCATGTTGGCACACACCAATAAGGATGTAAATGGATAGCCGAAAATCCGACTTCGATTCGAATCCGTATTCGTTTAGAGAAATCCGTATCCGAACAATCGGATTCGGATGCGAATTCGGACAGGTGAGTTCGGATTCGGAGGCGGATTCGGATATCACTCTAACCGAACGGATATAATCCGCTCCGATCCGCTCCGATCCGCTTTAAGGTAAATTAGAGTATATAGCTAAATAAATAGGGAGTAAGAAAAAAAAAAGGTGGCGTGTAAGTGTTGTGCAATTCTTGTTTTCATAAAAGACGAGAGTTTGATTTTATCAAAAAAAAAAAAAAAAAAGAGATGAGAGGACGTTTGTTTCTCACACATGTAAAGTGAAAAGGCTTTGACGTTTGTCATTGGGGGAAAGTGAAAAGACAAGGGGTTTGTCTTTAATAATCAAAGAGAGACGGGAGAAAGAGGAGAAGAAGCTTTAGGAGAAAGAAAACGAGCCATGGTGCCCCGGTGGTGCGAAGACGGTGGTGATCGCGACTATGAATATTGCGGTACTTGCGACTATGAAAATCGTGGTGATCGGTATTCAAATTGGAGAAACTAGGGTCAAATGGGCATTTTACGTTGGATTTGAGGAGATATTTTAGGGTTTATGTATAGTTATTCTTCCTGTATGGTTGTGTTGCAAGATAAATCCTTCAACTCTCTTTCCAAAACCTTACACCTGAGACAAGAGATGCATCTGTTCTTTCCATTCCATCCGGGTAAATCTCTCTCTCTCTCACACATACTCTTCCATGATATGACATCGATCAAAGTCATCAGACGTCCTTAGAATTAGATGTAAAGAAATGCTACATGATTTCTACTGGGTGTTCTATGAAGTAAGATGGATATTTTAAACTTTCACAATTCTTCTGAAGAATGATCCTTTCTTTTCTTCATTTTTTTCCCGTTGCCTTTACTCTTATTTTTGTTTTGTGCATAAAAAATGAGTAGTCTTTTGTTGTTTGTTAAGCATTGTACCAGAACTATGCTAATTTGATTTGCAATTTATACTTATGGAGAGAGCAAACCTAATGGGGACGAAGATGGAAACTAAAGTGCTATTTGAGTTTAGGTCGGATTGATCGGATTTTAACCGGAAATCCGGTCAAAATTCGAATTCGAATTCGGATTTAATTTTTATAAATCCGTCGGATGTGGAAACGGATTCGGACATGGTGATAAGAAGTCGGATTCGAATTCGGATAATAGTGTATCCGTGCCGAATCCGATCCGTTTACATCTCTACACACCAAGCACACTTGCCCACACATCTGCAGCACATGAGCCCCATCGCCTTAGAACACAGCCATGCACTTGCCCCACTCAAGCACAAGGCTGCCACCTTGTCCACACAGCACCACGCATGCATGCTTCTGTGAGCACGAACACCAACCATCTAAGCCATCAAGCCCCATACATGCATGTCACTTATGTCACAAGACCACCACTAGACAACGGCCCCTACGCATGCTTTGCTTCAACCCCATTAGAACATCTGTGAGCATAGCGGCCCGTTGAGTTGCACATCATTGTGCATCAAGGGAAGGTCAAAAGAGGTTCATTCATTAAGGTCGTGACATCCTCCCCCACTTAACCCGTTGATGTCCTAATCAACGCCGAGCACCACATCAAAAACACCAAACCATACCTCCGACAATTTTCCATCATGTATATAGCAACCATTCATCCTTTTTGCAATGAGACAGCCTGAACACTCAAGCAACACTTCTGACTGATTTCACTGGAATTGTGACTCCAAGCAAAGTGCATCACCCTACTTGAATAAAGTTGAACATCAACATCACAACTCCACTTCTCCTAGTCTTCCATGTTACATCCAACTGATCTCCAAGGTCCGCATGGTTCCAAGCAAGGATACACCACTTGAATTAAAGCCAAATACTTAGGCACCATAAGTCCATAACGTCTCTTCCTTCAGTCATCTGTACGTTAATACCACATAGTTGTTATTTTCCCACTCTTGCCAAAGGCCCATCATCAAAGCTTAAAGTAAAACAAACATGAGTCACACTGCCACGTGTGCCCATACTCAGTCAACCATACTGAAAAAAGGATGCGCTAACGTGCCCCAGCAAGCAAGAAGAAGATGCGCGTGCTAACGCGCCGCGCCGTTGCTTCTTTGGTCTATGATCAGCTAGCGCGCTTTTCCGTTGCTTGGTTCTTCGCTTGATTTCAGTCTCAACAAAGAAATGAAAATAACTCTTTGCTTGTTGTCCTCTTACTCCGTTTTCTTTGCTACGCGCGCTAGCCTTTTTCAGCTGGCTTAAAAGCCTACGCGCGCAGTGAACTGTAATTGTGAAAATGTTGGAAGATCTGGCCAACGAAGGTGATAGCCCTGTAGATTCGTTCCCATGGTTCGATCCTTCCTAGTAAAACGCGGCGTGTTCGTCTTTCTTATAAAAACAGAAAGCAACAAATGCAGATAGGCCTGAAGTAGAGGGGATGAGATCAGCTCGACTGTCAAGTCAAGTTTCATGGAAGTCTCTTTCAACAAGGACTTTCCTTTCAATTGCTAGTCGTGAATGATACCCGGATTGCGCTATAGGTTTAATAAAGCAAGGCCCAAAACTTTACGAGACGGTTGGCCTTTTCATCCCTGCGTGAAATCATCTTACGATGAGACACAGGAATGCATCACGGAAGTCCGGAACGTATCAAAGACACGGGAAACGGAAGGGGAGAATGGCGATCAAAACGCCCACCTTAGTATGTCATAAGACATACAGCGGACTTAAATAAAGTGAAACATTCAACCACCCACCGCTCCGGCGGAACCGAATGAACCATCGTACAAAAGTGAAACTTCATCGCTTTTATTGGTAGAAATTATTGAAGCTTCTGGAAAGGGCTCTGACAAGACCTCAAGCTCAAAGGAATCCTCGGACCACGAGGACAAGCTTGATGGGTCGGAAGGGGCCGGAAGAGGAAGTCCTGGCCCTACCACCACACTAAGAAAAATTAGATGAGCGAAACAAAGTTCAAAAAGAAGACCTAATCGAGAAAGTAAGTAAAGGCACATGATTTCGCGCCTCTCCCGCTGCTTAATTCTCTCCCGAAAATTCTCAATTCCGTCGATATAGAGGCTATAGCCCACCTTTTCCGAGTCAAGTGTTTGGGCCGATCCCACTGATAAAACAAATAAAGGAGGGGCTTTCTTTATGTGGTGGGCGGAAAAGAAACACAAGCTTTCCATGGCGCCCCATACCACCACTTACACATGCATCCCAAATTTAGCAGTCTTCCGAGCAACGGTTTTGTTCTCTAGACCGTGGGAGTGGCCACCACATCTTACCGATCCCACAATAAGTTCATCGAGTTCTCTTGGTTTATGCCTTGACCTATCCTTCACCTTCGTGCATTGCTAGTGCCGCAAATGGACAACCATGTGTCATGGCACAAACCCTTGTCTTGATGCTGATGAAAACCATGTTGTTTCAACCTACTCTTCACTTCTACGACTGAGTCTCTCGGATGAGCAACAACCCCATGGGTTATGGCGCAAACTCCCTCGTTTAGACCAAGGATTAGAATCTCAGAACTCGAGGGTGTCTCGACCCTTGAGAAAATCGAAATCTCCAAGATCTCGGTCGAGATCTCGGCGAGATCCTACCGAAACTTCCCAAAGGCTAAAAATGGGAATTTCAACATGTTTAATGCCATTTTAAGGCTATATGCTACAGGAAATACTATTTTAACATATATAAACACATTTAAATCATAAAATTGTAAAACTAATCATATTGTGGGAAAATCATACATTCATAAATCGTAAATCCATGCAATGACACAAATACTCAAAGTCTCAAAGTCTCAAAATCAAATAGTACATGTGAATATGTGATCACAAGATTTTGGTGGAGTAATTTGGCAAAAACACCAACCTTCCAAGCTTTGAACATCAACTTGGAGAAGAAGAAAAGCAAAACAGAAGAAAAGAACTGAAAACAGTAAGTCTCGGTCGAAATTTCGACCAAGACTTACTTTTATATACAAAATTGGTTCTAGTTGGTCGAAACTGGTCAAAACCAGTCGAGACTAGCTCAAGAAATGGTTGATACGGTCGAGTTTTGGTTTCGAGGGGGTGTCTCGTCTCGACCGCCTCGAGATTTTCGAGAAACTCGAGATCTCGGCAAGATTGCTGAGATTTTGATATATGGTTTAGACACCAATCAAAGCTTCCACTGTTGACTGCATGTACACCTTCAGCCGGGTGTTGACAACGTACGAACCCACAACCGGGTCACATGTTGCCTCGCCATTTCGAGGACTTCTCCACCTACAATCGAGTGCCCACGATACCTTGACCTTCCAAGGATTTTCAAAGGTGGACTACTTGTACACCTGCAATCGGGTGTTCCATTGCCTCAAACTTCTGAGGGCTTATCCACGCGTACCTTGGGGACGCTCCCCCACTCAAAGGTACAATCCATCTCAAACTTGTCCAAGTCTTCCCCACAACTTAGACCACTTCCTTCCTCGAGCAACCAGCACAACCCACCACTTGTGGCCTTGGCTCCAAACATTGCTCACAATTTTTCATTTTTTTTCTCTTTTTCTTTTTAGCACTTTCTCATTTTCACATGATTTTTCTTTTCTTTTTGCAATCTTTTGCCTTTTCTCATGATTTTTCTTTTTCATTCTTTTCTTTTTCTTTTGATATGTGCCACATAAACCTATCCTGTATTGTCTCAAGCAAGACATTAACTCGCTGTCACATGGTGGCCAAGGCCTTTTGTTGTGCCCTACTTGACCCCCGTCGTCCAACATCCATCGTTGGCATGCGTC
Source organism: Protea cynaroides (assembly GCA_028583415.1). Lineage (NCBI taxonomy): Eukaryota > Viridiplantae > Streptophyta > Magnoliopsida > Proteales > Proteaceae > Protea > Protea cynaroides. The sequence goes on along the minus strand of CM053275.1, from coordinate 92,805,350 downwards.
CCTGCATGGTAGTCCAACACCTCGCACTACTCGGTACATGGTAGCCAAGGCCTTTTGTTGTGCCCTACTCAACACCGCGTCGCCCAACATTTATCATTGGCATGCGTCTCTACATGGTAGTCCAACACCTTGCACTACTCCATCCCGGTGCCGCTCAACATCCCCTCGTTGACATGTACTTGAGTTGTCCAACCGAGCAACTTGAACAAACTCCATGAGGCAACCATTAAATCCATCATTTCTCTAGTGCCATCCGTCGCACCAATGCCAACACAGTGCTTCTCACGAGCACCACCATTAAGCTCATCCAGGTATCAACACCGCATAATCAACAACTCATCGCAATGTCTATCACCCATCACAACGCACAACCAACTTTCAACATGTTGGTGTCTGCCACCACACGAGCCATGGACATGCAGATATGATACCAACCAACCAAGCTTCCCACATTTTTGCATTGCAGAGAAGGCTGTTGATATATCTTTTGCGCTTTGATACCAATTGTCATGGACCAACTTTTTCGGGCTCTCAGTCCGTGTAGCGCCTCAGTTGCGCCCAGCCAAGGCCAGTCTTACTCCCTTTTTCATAGCAGAATACAACCCAATAATGCATAACCCCACAAACCGAGAGGAAGTGGCTTTGTGTCCAAGTCACCAACACGTTGAGGCATGCTCAACATTCAGTCCACACTGCCATCATCTTGCATTCCCTCAAGATACTTGCACCGTCTAGGGCCACTTGTGCAATACGCTCAACACCCTAGATGTACATCTTCACATCACCGAGAAACACCATCCGACAACGTGACTTCCTTGTCATCAAAGCCCAGCAACAAGTGCCACCCTGCCACTAGGTAGGTACAATAATCCACTCATGGCTGCGACTAGCCGCCCATCGAATCCAGCATACAGGGTTTCCTTTAAGCCCACTTCACCGACACGTCCTAGGCATGCCAAACCCAAGCAATGCCAAGGACAGGCACACCCATGCAAGGAGCCACGGGATAGCCAACTCCACCCAAGCCACAGTGCCACTAGTGCATAGCGGATGCTAGTAGCACTGTGGGAAGGAACCTCTGCCTCCATGGCGGCGAGCTATGTCAGGGCCTTCCCCTAAACGTAGTCCCCGTGGGTGCCCCTACCCACAAGGGACACTCGTCATCCCCTGCGACTCCAAGTGCCCACCCACGGTATCCACCCGTGGAATACCTGACCACCATGCACACAAGGCCAGGCCAACCCTGCACACAGTACCTATGTGACAAACCACGTTGCCATGCCTAGGAGCACATGACACCTAGAGGGATGAAGCACACCACCCCCTCTCAAGGTACCTCTTAGCTTTTTAGGGATTTCCAGAAGGAGACGTTCTCCATCCCGAAAAGTCATACTGGTATCTATGATAATGCCACTCACCCAACATGTGTACCACACTTGCCCACACATCTGTAGCACATAAACACCATCGCCTTAGCACACAGCCATGAACGTGCCCCACTCAAGCACAAGGCTGCCACCTTATCCACACAACACCACACATGTATGCTTCCGCGAGCACGAAGGCCAACCATCTAAGCCATCAAGCCCCACACATGTGTATCACCCATGTCACAAGACCACTACCAGACAACCATCCAAGCCATCAAGCCCCACACATGCGTTCATCGCTTCAACTTCATTAAAACATCCGTGAGCATAGCGCCCCGTTGAATTGCACACCATTGTGCATCAAGTGAGGGTCAGATTAGGTTCATTCATTAAGGTCGTGACAGCACGGAAACATACACGCCAATACAAAGCTAGATTAACTGATTTTTCGATCATATCGAAACCTTCGGTCTTAAATTGAATTAGGGGATCCCTTTTAATTGGTTCTTGTCACATTGTAATATTTCAAACCATTAAAGGTACAAACCATTAAAGGGACCCATTTGAGAACAATTAGATGATGACAAAATTATCAAAGATTTGGAATCCTTATTTTGATTATTTTTATTAATGCCCGGACCATTGCAGTTTAAGTACCACTACAAGTTTCTTTAGACTACAGGCCCCTCCAATTTCCACATCACTAATGTTGGGTAGAAGACATGCATCTTACAATTCAGTTCCTCTAAAGGATTGGGGGTCACAATGTTTTTTACTATTTTTTTTTTTGGGGGGTGGGGGAGAGGGCGAATAAAATATATATTAACAGATAATGGGAACTACATCAAGGCACCCCTATTTAAGGGGGCCAGGACATAGAAAGTAAGCAATCAGATGCCACGGGAGGTACTATCCACAAGTTGGATAGGTAAGTCCCAAGCATTACAATCCGCCTACTATGAGGCAAATCCAAATACGGACTGATGAAGGGAAGTAGACAGGTCCAGACTTCAAAACAATGGAGTCCCATATCTAATTGATAGCCCTGGAATTTGTAGACCACGTTCTAAGGTTTCTCTCCATCCAAATATGGTAGATCATTGCACAGAAGGCCAGTTTACCAACAAGATCAGCAAGCGATTTCCCTCCGAAGGATTTCCTAACCCATCACCATTCTCATTCGGAGGAATGAATCCGCCTTTGCAATGGCCAACACCGCCGAAGGATTCTTCCCAAAGCGAAGCAGAGAAATAGCAATCAAAGAAAAGGTGTTGGATGTCTTTCAAACCCGCACAGCATAAAGAGTAGTTGATTTGAATTGGGATCTGTCTCTGAAGGAGGAGGAACTCGCTTTAAAAGAGACCCCGAGAGCACTCTCCAGCAAACGAAGTTGTTTTTTTTGTGTGTGTGTGTTGGGGGGGGGGACCCTTGAACCAGATAACCTCAAATCAGGTATCTTTGCAACTCGAGATCTGATAAGCTCCCACATAGAGGAGGAGAAGAAGACCAATGCTTGGGCCGTCCACCTAACGAGATCTCCACCCCATCCAGGTCTTCAGGCAACAATAGGAGGAGCTGCACAAGCAAGAAAAAGGGAGGGGGAAGAAGCCTGACCTTGCTGCCAGGTGTCCTCCACTAGGATATCAGCCACAGAGGCCATTCTATCTCCCCCAGAAGCTGATCTAATTCTTTCCCCATATCTTTAAATGATAATTCCATAAGGGTGCTAGTCGTCAGGCCAAAGTAGAGTAGAAGACCCATCATCAATCTCCATCTTGATGGAATCCGAGACAAGGTGCTTGTATTTCAGCATGAGTCTCCAAGACCAAGAGGAGTTTCTAGAAAGAGAGGCTGACCAAATAGAATTAGAACAAAGATATTGGCGTAGATCCAGTCCACCTAGATGCTTTTCCGCTTAGTAGCCACCTTCCAAATCAGTTTGATGATGCAAACAATATTTGCCTCCTTCACCTTTTTGAGATCAAGACCCCCTTCAGTCTTTGGGAGGCCGATGGAAACCCAACTCACAGTGTGCAACAACTTGTTATTATCGGAACCCTTCCAAAGAAAGCATTCATTAAAAATTCAATCTTTTGAATGATCGACTGAGAAAACCCACAAAAACCTGCCCAGTAGATACACAAGTTTTGCTGAACTGTCCAAATCAACTCCAAAAGATAAGAATCTAGCTTCCAAAGTTGAAGCTTCTTTCTGAGGCGGTCAAGGGAAGGAGCAATGGTGGGCTGAAAATCTAGAAGAAATCAGCGGGATTCCAAGATACTTAGCCGGGAGGGAGCCTAGAGAAAAGTTTGATAAGGTAGACACTCTCCCTGGTGGCATCATCAACACCAACCAGGAAGATAAAAAACTTGTCTGTTAATGAGAAGATCTAACAATGCACCAAAACTCTCACTAGTGTTTGAAATAGATTCCACAGGTGTCCCATTCGCTTTGATGAAGATCATGATATCATCTGCGGAAGCAAGATGAGTAAGCTTGTTGGCCTTGCATTTCAAGAAACAATCAGAATCATTGCATTCCGCCTGCATTTGGAGCTTGTGAGAAAGGATCTCCATAATAATGGTGAAGAGAAAAGGGGACATGGGACAACCTTGCTTGAGGCCCCCAGAATTGCAGACGGAGACCATCAGGCTACCATTGACAAGAGTAGAGAACCAGGTTGAAGAGATGTATTGAATTATCCAGTTAACAAAAGGTAGGGGGGACTTCATCTTAACCAGAACCTCTTTGAGACAGTCTCATTTCAAGGAATTATAGACTTTATGAATATCCACATTCAACAAAGCCTTTGAGGGATGGGATTTCTAGTCAAAGCCACGAACAAGGTCAAAGCAAAGGAGGATGTTATCTGCAATGCTTCTACTTTCAAGGAAAGCAGATTGATTATAGCTAACAAAGCTATCAACCACCAATTTGAGCCTGTTAACAAGAATTTTGGCAACAAACTTCTAGAGGTTTGAACTCCGAGTAGAGCAGGCTCCTTCCACTTTATGGATCAGGCATTGGAAGGTTTGGCTCACCTGGAATATTTGGGAGGGGTTGGAGAAGAAGCTCTCACTATACCAACTAAGCTTCCTTCACAATGTCCGTGTTGAGAATATTACGTATTTCATTTTTTGTCTAGATTCATTGTACTACATGTATTGTACAATTGTACTACCTATACTACCCTCATTGTACTACCTGTATTGTACTACCTGTAATACCTCTTTCTTTCTTTGTATTCATTCTCACATTATAAATAAGAGGACCTCTGTCTATTACAGACAAGTCATTCCATCATTCAACATGATATCAAAGCCAAGTTAGCTCTACCGCCAGATCCCTCCGCCGCATCATACAATGATATAGGTACTGCCCTTCTTTTTATCCCTCATTACGGATCATTTTTTTATTCTCTTTATTGGAAATCAATTTTTTTTATCAGTCTGGATATTAATAATATGGTTCATTCTGGTCGGAAATCTATGAGTTTCTGAGTTTACCCCAATAAACAAAAAGTGGGTGCAAACCAGAACTGATTTCCATATATTATGTTGCACATGGGAAAAGTTAGGATATCTGACAAGTGATATTTCTACTTTGATCTCCATATACTGTGCTATACCCAAACAGGGAGGCTGTTCATATTGTTTTTGGGTGTTTGTTCTTGAATACACAACTCAAGGATGACATCTAAAGTAACCTCTTCTGGGATAGAGAGTTTTAAAATGGACAATCTCACTATTCCCACTAATACCACTAAACTTGATGGTGGTAATTACCTAATGTGGTCTCGGGCCACCCAACTCTCAATTACAGCTCGGGGATTATCGGGATATCTCACCGGCACCAAGGAAAAACCTCTGACCAAGGACATTGTTTTGGAGAAATGGCATTCTGAAAATTCATTGGTAATGCAATATCTCCTAAATTCCATGCAACCCATTATAGCCGAGGGCTATTTGTTATTGGATACTGCTGCACAAATTTGAAAGTCTGCTAAGGACACCTATTCCCAAGTTGGAAATGCTGCTTTAATTTATGCCATTCAAAAAAGTGTTCATGAAACTATCCAAAAAGAATTGACTGTATCCCAATATTATACTAAGTTGAGGAGCTATTGGCAAACAATTGATTTTTATGATTATATTCATGCTAAATGTGAAGAAGATGCTACCCTATTTCACAAAAGGGAAAAGAAATACAGAGTTTATACTTTTCTGGCAGGATTAAATGTGGAGCTTGATCCTATTCGCTCACAGATTCTCATCAGGGACCCTTTCCCCACCCTCGAACAGGTTTATTCCATGGTTCAGTTAGAGGACCAACGACGAATAACAACGTTGTCCCCTTCTGTTCCGGATAGGTCTGCTCTTCAGACAAATACTCAGACATACAAGAGTCCTCCTATTTCCCGTGATGCTATCAAATGTGAGTATTGTAGCAAGCTTTGGCACACCAAAGACACATGCTGGAAACTTCATGGCAAACCAGCAGATTTTGAAGCAAAACGCCGAGAAAAAAGAATGCACAAGGCAAAGTCCTCCCACGCACCTCAGGCACATCAAACTGAAGCAAGTCCTCCTACTGGTCTTCAGCCACAACTCTCTGCACAAGAACTTCAGACTCTCCGGCATCTCCTTCGACTATCTCCTGCGACTACAAATCAATCATCCACATCTGCATCTACCAATCCAGGTTCTTTTTTTGTTCAGTCAGGTATTTCCCATGATGGTCATTGTGCTTTCTCTGTCTCTAGCCCTTGGGTTATAGATACTGGAGCCACTGACCACATAACTGGTTCGTCTGAGTCCTTTTATTTATACTCTCCTTTTTCTGGACATAATACTGTGAAGGTCGCTGATGGATCCCTCTCTCCTATATCTAGAATTGGATCCATCCACTGTTCTTCCTCCCTTGATTTGAATTCCGTTCTACATGTTCCTAATTTATCCACAAATTTACTCTCCATTAGTAGTCTTACAAAGTCTCTAAATTGTAAAGTAACATTTTTTATTATGTGATTCAGGATCTGGAGAACGAGAAGACGATTGGACATGGTAGTGTGCATGGTGGCCTGTACTTGCTTGACAATGGTCGTTCAACACCTTCCTCCCATTCCGCAGTCAGTACCCTTCAGCAGTGGCACCGCCGTCTTGGGCATCCCTCTTCTGCTATTCTATCTCATTTTTTTCCAAAATTATTTAAACAATGTAATAAAGACGAGTTATTATGTGAGGCTTGTGTTTTGGCCAAACAGGCTCGTATTTCTTATTTACCTTCTGCTTCAAGAAGTCCTTGTATCTTTGATTTAATCTATTCTGATATTTAGGGTCCAACACGGACTACCTCTATTTCTGGTCATAGGTGGTTTGTAACCTTTACTGATTGTCACACTCGTACTACATGGGTCTATCTGATGCGTCAAAAAAATGAGGTCTTTGCATGCTTCCGCCATTTCCACAATATGATCAAGACGCAGTTTCAAACTCAGTTGAAGATGCTCCGTAGTGACAATGGTAAGGAATATCTTGAAGGATTTTTTCAGCAATACTTGGCTGAAAACGGGATAATTCATCAGACAAGTTGTGTGGACACTCCCGCTTTCGGAATGGAGTCATGAAAGAAAGAACCGCCACTTACTCGAAACAGCTAGAGCATTAATGTTTGAGAGACATGTTCCCGCTCAATACTGGAGTGATGCTGTCCTCACTGCAGCATCCCTGATCAACTGCCTTCCTTCTCGAGTATTAGAGAACAAGGCTCCCTTGGACATCTTACGTGAAAATTCTGATTTTGTTCTTCTTCCTAGAATCTTTGGTTGTCTTTGTTATGCTTGTAACCATCGTTCCCCTGGCAAACTTGATCCACGTGGATTAAAGTGCATATTTTTAGGGTATTCTGCAACACAGAAAGGATACAAGTGTTATCATCCTCCTCTCTCGTCAAGTCCTTGTTAGTAGAGATGTCATTTTTCATGAGCATCTCTCCTATTATCAGGCTCCTCTTCAGGGGGAGACACAGACAGTTGAAGATGCACCTGATATCCCTAATGTACTTATACCGGATATACCTGATGTACCAGAAATAGCCCAAGAACAAGTGCTCGATACAACTGCACCATCTAAGCATCCAACCACCAATCCACCTCTGCAAGTCTATAGCCGTGCCAAAGACAAGCAAGGAAAGGCCACTACCACTCCTGCACATGTCCCTTCGCTAGCCTTGGATCCAGAAACTGAGTCTACTGAGCCTTTTTCTGGTAACGAACTTACTCCTTCTGATCTTGATCTTCCAACTGCACTTTGAAAAGGAACTAGGGCCTGCACCCTACATCCTATTTCCAATTATGTTTCCTATGACTCCCTTTCCCCTTCTTTCCGTGTTTTTGTGTCTTCGCTCTCTTCTGTGTCTGTTCCTCAAAAATGGCAGGATGCAATTATGGATGAAAGGTGGAAAGCTGCAATGATGGAAGAAATGAGGGCTCTAAAGAAAAATGGTACATGGGATCTTGTTCCACTTCCTGCAAGATCAAGGTCAGTAGGATGCAAGTGGATCTTTACAATTAAACATAAACCAGATGGGACTATTGATGGGTACAAGGCTAGATTGGTTGCACGGGGATTTACTCAAACGTATGGGATTGACTACCAAGAAACCTTCGCTCCAGTGGCCAAAATGACTACCATCAGGGTTTTACTGTCCTGTGTTGTACATCACAACTAGGACTTGCAACAGTTAGATGTAAAAAATGCATTCCTTCATGGAGAACTTACTGAAGATGTCTATATGGACTGCCCACCGGGTTTCACATATGATAAAAGCCAAGGAAAAGTTTGCAAGTTGAAGTGATCTCTTTATGGTCTAAAATAATCCCCTAGAGTATGGTTTGGAAGATTTAATAAAGCTATGGTAGCATTTGGCTATGTTCAAAGCAATGTTGACTATACTTTATTTATAAAACATTCCCCTAACACTTTTACTACCTGACTTGTATATGTAGATGATATCATCATTGCTGGCAATAACAATGATGAAATCACGAAACTAAAAGCATTTCTAGGGAAGGAGTTTGAGATCAAAGACCTTGGCAAACTTAGGTACTTTCTTGGGATTGAAGTTGCCAGATCTGCAAAAGGCATCTATCTATCTCAAAGAAAGTATGTTCTTGATCTTCTCTCAGAAACAGGGTTACTTGGGGCTCGACCTTGTGATACTCCTCTCGATCCCAATACCAAGCTAAGGGCAAAACAAGGCACACCAAAAGACAAAGGAAGATATCAGAGACTTATTGGCAGACTCATATATCTTGCCCACACACGGCCAGATATTGCATTCGCAGTTAGTTTGGTAAGCCAGTTTATGCACGACCCATACTCTACACATATGGAGGCTGTCTATCGGATACTGCACTACCTAAAGTCAGCCCCTAGAAGAGGAATCTTGTTATCTCCTAATGACCCTCTGAAAATGGAAGCATATGCCATTTCAGATTCACCAAATAAACAAATCCAGGTAGAGGCTTATACTGATGCAGATTGGGCAGGAAGTCCTGATCGTAAGTCTATCTCTGGTTATTACACATTCTTGGGTGGCAATTTGGTAACCTGGCGCAGCAAGAAGCAAAATGTGGTTGCCCGATCCAGTGCAGAAGCAGAATACAAAGCAATGGCGCATGGAATATGCGAACTACTATGGTTACAACGACTACTCAAAGATTTGAAGGTTATGTGTAACCAGTCCATGAAATTATTCTGTGATAATCAAGCAGCCATTAGCATTGCTAATAATCCGGTTTAGTATGATAGAACAAAACATGTTGAGGTAAACCGTCACTTCATCAAAGAGAAACTGGACAGTGGACAAATCAAGATTCTGTTTGTCAGATCAGAGGACCAACTAGCAGACATTTTCACCAAAGGTCTGCCAGGGAAATCCTTCCATATGATATTGTCCAAGTTGGGCATGCATGATATATATGCACCAACTTGAGGGGGAGTGTTGAGAATATTACGTATTTCATTTTTTGTCCAGATTCCTTGTACTACCTGTATTGTACAATTGTACTACCTATACTACCCTCATTGTACTACCTGTATTGTACTACCTATACTACCTCTTTCTTTCTTTGTATTCATTCTCACATTATAAATAAGAGGACCTCTGTCTATTACAGATAAGTCATTCCATCATTCAACAGTTCGAGGCAGTGAAAAAGAAGACCACGCTGAATCTGTCTGGACCCAGGGCCTTCTGAATATGGTGCCCTTGATTTCCCCAAGAATTACCTCTTCCTAGGAGGAGCCTCAAAAAGGACTGTGTGGCCCTCATAAAGAAACTTATCCAAGAGACCATCATGAATTCCAACCAAAGTAAGGGAGAGGCCATGACAAAGGAGACCACTGAAATAATCTTCCACTTCTCTCTTGATCTTTGCTACGGAAGCAAGGGGAACTCCCTCCCTCGAAGTCAAGGAAGAGAGGGAATTCCCATTCTGGTTGGCTTGCATAGACTTGTGGAAGTAGCTAATGCTTCTATCACCAAGATTGAGCCATTTGACGCGAGACTTCTGTTTGAAAAACTCTCCTCTTGGGCAACCAGAGAAGAGAAACTAGAGGAAAGAACCTTTTCCTTCTCCATTAGGATCGGTGATGCAGGCTGAGATCTGCTGGATTGGAATCTCTAGAGGATTCTATTTTAATTGGGATATATTTGTAATCTTTTTAATTTGAAAATTTTAATTAGATTTGACTGTAAGTTTTAGAGTTTTGTTAGGTTTCTTATTGTTACTCACGTCCCTTTTATTGTTTTTATTTATTTATTTTAGATGTGGGTCCCTTATCCCTTAGATGTAGGTGAGTATTAGTATTTGAGTTGATTTCTAATTAGTAGTTGAGTTTAATTAGAACTCTTATATTAAAGTCATATTTGAGTTCTATTTGTGTTTTTAGAGTTTCAGTCCAATTAGGATTGTAAGTTTATTTAAAGACATTATTATTAATGAAATTAGTAGTTGGTGATTATTGAGAAGAAAGAAAAGAAGAGGCTCTTGGCTCTCTCCCTCCCTACAGTATCCCTTTGATCTCTCTCTTTGAGTTCCCCTTTCTCCCTTGCTGTTTCGATAGCTTCTTTCTCCTTTCTATATCTTTCTCTTTCTTGGTTTTCCCTCCCTATACCATAAGGTATATTCCTATATCTCTTTTGTTTTAATTCTTTATTTTGACTCTCTACAATTATCCCACCATCCCATTAATTATCCCTAAAATCATCCCACGTTACTATTTTGGATCTTATCCCTTTTCCTCCCTTACCTGATAATGGTGTTTTCGATATTCTCCATTGACATTTTCTTTCATCCCTTTAAGTGAGATTCAGTCTCCATTAATTGGTATCAGAGCCTAGGTTGAGTATAGGTTAGGGAGATGGTAAATTTTGAATGTTGGGAGGATATTTTAAAGATTCATCTACGTCAATAACAAGTAACCTTAAACCTTTTTCTTCAAGCTAGTTTTGAGGGTTTACAACAAATAGAAAGTAGAGTGGCTAGGTTGGAGCAATGTATGGGTATTCCACTCATAGTAGAAGGATCTACTGTTGCATCAAAAGAGGATCTAACCCCTTCACCTGATATGGAAGCATCAGTATGTGAAGCCAATGTCAATGACGAGGCGTTTCCAGTAATTCTTGAGGACAAAGTAGAATTCTTTGATGTTCCTATGGTAGATGGCTATTGTGAAGAGGTCATAAGCGAGGTTGTGATTGTGATACAGGCTGAGGTTATGGCTCGAGGAGACAAACTGCAACAAGCATTCAAGAAGGACGTTTCCGGTGCATTTGATTTTGTTCATGATGATGCAATCACAGAATATGTGATCTCATCGTCGTTCTTTGACGAATGGATCCCTCGACTTGCAGATTACATCCCCACCATTCATGAGTTATCGAAGTTTTGTTACCGTCTGCTACTGGATGTTTCTTTCACAAGAGTATTTCGTCGTTTCTACAAAATTCGAGGACAAATTTTTTTAAGTAGGCGAGAATTGATGCAGGCTGAGATCCGCTGGATTGGAATCTCTAGAGGATTCTATTTTAATTGGGATATATTTGTAATATTTTTAATTTGAAAATTTTAATTAGATTTGACTGTAAGTTTTAGAGTTTTGTTAGGTTTCTTATTGTTACTCACGTCCCTTTTATTGTTTTTATTTATTTATTTTAGATGTGGGTCCCTTATCCCTTAGATGTAGGTGAGTATTAGTATTTGAGTTGATTTCTAATTAGTAGTTGAGTTTAATTAGAACTCTTATATTAAAGTCATATTTGAGTTCTATTTGTGTTTTTAGAGTTTCAGTCCAATTAGGATTGTAAGTTTATTTAAAGACAATATTATTAATGAAATTAGTAGTTGATGATTATTGAGAAGAAAGAAAAGAAGAGGCTCTTGGCTCTCTCCCTCCCTACGGTATCCCTTTGATCTCTCTCTTTGAGTTCCCCTTTCTCCCTTGCTGTTTCGATAGCTTCTTTCTCCTTTCTATATCTTTCTCTTTCTTGGTTTTCCCTCCCTATACCATAAGGTATATTCCTATATCTCTTTTGTTTTAATTCTTTATTTTGACTCTCTACAATTATCCCACCATCCCATTAATTATCCCTAAAATCATCCCACGTTACTATTTTGGTTCTTATCCATTTTCCTCCCTTACCTGATAATGGTGTTTTCGATATTCTCCATTGACATTTTCTTTCATCCCTTTAAATGAGATTCAGTCTCCATTAATCGGGTTCCCAAATCTTCTTGAAGACTAGTCTGAACAAGCTCCAAATCTCTTCTACACTCTCGGGCAGCAGAGGATATGTTACCAAAAACTTCTTTATTCCATTTACTTACAGCTGTCTTGACTTCTCTAAGGTTTTGGGCAAACATGATGAGAGGGTGTCCTTGACTGATCTGTTCCAGGCCAAATTGCACAACCAATAAAAAATCTTCATGGCCAGTCCGCATGCCGAAGAACTTGAAGGGCTTAAAGCCAAAAGAGACACAAGGCCGGATGGTAAGAATAATCGGACTATGGTCAGACAAACCAGAGCTTTCAAAGAAAGATACAGAGGAGGGAAAGAGTAAAAGACATTTGAAGTTCACCAAAACATGGTCAAGCTTGCAAGCCACTCTTTGGTCACCCTAACGCCTATTGTTCCAAGAGAACCTTAAGCCAGACCATTTCAAATCAACAACTCCAATGTCTTCAATGCAAGAATTAAACTCACCAGCCAAGTTTTCAGCAAAGGAGCCTCCCACTTTCTCATGAGAGTAGCGGACAGCATTTAAGTCCCCCAACAATACCCCTTGGATGATCACCATTAGGCCTGCTACCCTCCGAAGTTCTTCCCAAAGCACCAACTTTTCCAGCTGAGAATTTGAAGCATAAATAGAAGTAACAAAACGGCAAACACGGCTGCAGTTATCCTGGACTTGGAGGTGGATGAACTGGGAGGAGGAGTTAATGACTGAAACCAATAGCTTGGAAGTCACAATAACTCAGTTCAGAGTTGTCCTAAACACAAGCTCTAAATTAGTTCTTTTTTTTTTTTTTTTTTTTTTTTTTTTTTTTAGGGAGGGGGGGAGTGGGGGTTGAATAATTAAACATGAAGGTTCTCTTTATCCTGACAATGCCTGGTGCAAATGAGAAACATTGTGTACGCTCATAGGGTCATAGCCTTCTCAAGCATTCTCATTTGTAGAAGAGGCCTAGTCCTGCTTTTTGCTGTAATTTGAGGTGAGATGGGTCGTGCATGGTACTCCTAAAGAGCTAAGGAATGGTTGGTGGACCACATCCGGGGACAAAGGGATCAGTCATTACTTGGGATTTATGGCTAGAAAGGACTAGCAAAAACTTCAACAATCACCTAGAACCTACCCATATGATGGCAGTAAAGGTAAAGAATACAATTAATTATCTTTACAGTTTTTTTTTTTTTTTTAAAGATAAATGTTCTCCCTTTTTGGGGAACTTTTTATTTTAAAAATAAAAAGAAACCATCTTCCCCTAACCACCAACCCACTTCCCTAACAATGCCCACCAAGAAAAAGAAATACCGCACAAGAGAAGATGTCAGTACAAAAAAAAAACAATGGAGACAAATAGTAGAATAAATAAATAAATACATAGATAAATCCTAATTAACAATAATCAAACTCGTATCAATATTGTCCCATAAAAACTCATTTGATTGTTGGTATGCCCATTTCTCACTCAATACATAAATTTATTTTCATTCTGGAGTTGAATAGAACAAAATTCAATCATCTTCAAAGGTTTATCATATGATATATGCAACAGTATATAGGACTATAGGAGACAAAACAAGGTCATCCAGTTGCACGAACCTGCTCACTGAAGACACCACCAACCCCACATAGACCTAGAAGTACATGGGGCTTGACCTTTTTGACCTGATAGAATAAAAATATTGATTAATGAAAACTGGAGCAGATTTATTTTATTTTATTTTATCCTTTTTTTTTAATAGCAACGAAAAAAAACTGAAGTTGCTTTTTCACATAACAGATTGCAAAACTGAAAGCAGATGTAAAAAAACTTGAAAACTAGCATCAAGGACAATCCCACAAGAATTACCACTTCAAGAAGACTAGCCCCCTCACTTAGTCCTTCAACCTCACCAGGACCAAAGCCTCTGGCAAAAGGTGCAGCTGCTGGATCAATATTTTTTCTCTCTTTTGTCAGAAGGCCCTGCACAAAAACCCATTCTTCTCAAGCATGAAGGAACCAAAGTCAAATCAATGGCTGACAAAAACTGAATCATTTTAGCCATATATTCCTATAGTAGGTTTCCCCAAGACCAACAGAGCTCCATTATGGAACTCTTTACTCTTTCAATAATTTTGCTCATGAAAATGTACAAATTTCACATTAAAGGCTTCCAGCAAATGCAAGAAGCCAGAATCACTGCTTCCAGTCCAGAAGGAGAAGAAACCAAAAAAAAATTTTAATTAAATTACTGACTCCTTTAGATCATGCGCATAGGATGGACCATAATAGTTTAAACAGTCTAGTCTCTACATGTTATCAAGTCTTCACTCATTTACTGACAGAGAGACTAAATTTTAACATTTTACACTCCCATTTTCTGGATTATTGATCACAAGTGCGTGAACAAAACAGAAAAAGGCAAGGTGAGGAATTAATTTCCATGCACATGATACATGAGAGAGAGGCCTACTAGAAAGCTTTCAGAAAACACCACATATAGATAAATAATCTATCCCATTTAACAAACCATGTTAAGGATGAGAACACAACTCGCAAGAATAGAAGCATACATCTTTATCAAGTAGCCAGAACTGAGAGTTTTCCATCTCACTGTTTCCCATCATTCGTGAAACAGCCTGCTTGGCCACATTCAGAACACCTATTCCTGCACTGAATCCAGGTAAAGCAACAGATGATGCAAAATGAAGCTGCAAATAACAAGCCTGTGGACCTAAGTGAGAACCAGTACACAATCATGAACATCATAATATAGAGAACCAAAGAAGCAATTCATTACGGTTGAATTTCTTAATTACCTTCCAGCACCCACTACAACTATTTTTTGTTTCACAAAATCATTCAGTGGTCGACCCTGTGCTCTAACAGCACCTAGAAGTCCCGCCAGTGCAACACCAGCAGTTCCCTATTAGACATGAATTGTGAGGACAAAAAAATGTGCTAATTAAGCATTCAAAACTGATCCCATTTGGAAAGCATAGGAGTGACAGATTAAACCATTTGGAAGATATAATTGTTCAGGAAACCCCCAGAAGACACCCACCTGTATGTCATCATTAAACATGCAGAATCTATGGCGATATCGTTGCAGAGTTTCAAAAGCCCACTTCATTTGAAAATCTTCGAACTAATAAATTTTCAAGCCCATCATATAGCTAATATAAAAATCATTGAAGTTGGTATTATTACTCTCTTTTTTTTATAGAAATGGACCTGTACAATAGCCTTGGGCCAACGTCTGTGAACTGCTTCCATGAATTCATCGACGATAGCTAGATACTCCTCACCTTCCAATCGTGGTTGTCGTAATCCTAGATCTGCAATACAATGATTTTTATTATATCAAATAAAAAGAAAAAAAGAAAAGGTTTACCATAAAAAAATTACCATACGTTTAATTAATGAAGTCGAAGTCATTGAAAAGAAAATAAAGGTCTATATTAAGCCACACAATGGTGTGAATTAAATATAAATTAATCAATGAAAATAACTATAAAATATGAGTAAACTCAAAACCATCTAGGATGACATTTTTTTAGTCAATTCCTTCTTGGAAGATTTGGCCTTGACATAAAGATTGCAAATTCTTGAGATACCTTTACTCCAATACTCACATCCTAAAAGTAAAAAACAAGGGGCAAAGAGCAGAAAGGTTAACAAATGAAAGGGGTCCAGCCAAATAAATCCCCACATCCTAGAACATACAACACATGGACCAATTTTTCACGCAATAGATATCAAAGAGTCT
The DNA here is from genome assembly GCA_028583415.1 of Protea cynaroides. Taxonomy (NCBI): domain Eukaryota; kingdom Viridiplantae; phylum Streptophyta; class Magnoliopsida; order Proteales; family Proteaceae; genus Protea; species Protea cynaroides. The sequence goes on along the minus strand of CM053275.1, from coordinate 92,789,442 downwards.
ACATGGAACACAATACAGAATTTCCTACAATGCCTGCACTCAAATGTCCTTCCAGAATAACATATAAAGGCATTTGTCCAGAAATGCAAGGTCTTGTCTCTATAAGGCATAAGCAGGGACCAAGATAGAGCAGATGAGGGATGGATGTATCACCAAGGTTTAAAATCTCGAGTTTCGGAGGAGTCTCGGCCTCCTCCGAAACCGAGATCTCGGCGAGATCTCGCCGAGATCTCGCCGAGACTATGCATTTTGTCCGAAACAGCTTAAAAAGGCTGTCTCGGTGGCCAAAATGCTTTTTTAGGTCTCCAACTTTAGGGGAACCTTATTTTTACATACATAAACACATTTAGAGTATAAAATTGTAAAAATAATGACCATTTGTGGTTGTTTGGGTTTACACCCATGTTTTCACAATAATGCCAAGTCCGTTGTTAATTTAGGTTAATATTAGCTATTATATTCAATCAAATATGGCAAATGAGACAATAACATAATGCATTAGGGGAAAGAGAAACAAAATTACACTTCATTATAAATCATTACATAATTTACATCATAGTTCAAAATTCAAATATTCAACATTGAATGATCCCATAGTCCCCATGTGCCTATAGTCCACAATTCCACAATCCTTATACGAGATACAATGTCTAGTAATACGTAGAGTGTCATGGATGATCCATCCTACTATCATCATACATCCGGGAAAGTTGTCGACGCAAATTGTCTTCCAATTGAGCAACATAATCTTCCCATGACATTCTTGATGCAAAGTAGTTCCGGTAGTCTTGCACATGATTCATAAATATAACATCGGTAGCTGTCCCGGAAGGATACCAATCTTTGGGAAGAATGGAAAAACTTCAAGTAGTACTGGTGCGTAGAATCTTGGGAAGTACCGATGGAATGGAATAGAAGTTGGTTGATCCACTATGACTCGTGTATGTGCTCCCGCATCCGAACCATCGTCGAAAGAAGAACCATATGCGTCGTAGTGGGATGGGGGACGAAGTTGATATCAACATAATCATTTGAGGTGTATGTTGAACCGGTGCTATATCCGGGAAAGTTCCATTGCTCATGTCCACCGCAAGAATTGCTATTCTCCTCCACACTCAATCCCTCGTAAGCCACTTAGAGAGGCTATCAACATCGGCGTCCATCGTGCTACTACAATCAGCATCTTCATCATGTTGAGAATGGGAATGATGTCGAGGCCTACGCGAATACGGTTGGTCCACGTGATGAGGATGGCGCACGTGCACCATGGTCATCATCCCGTGTTGTATGAGTGTCCCGGCTCTCCCCGGTGTATCTAACAAGTGATGCTCGTGGCTCCGGATCAGCCCCAATATTGACAAAAGTGGCTCGACCCCCACCCCCATGATCATGCCACTAGCTCCACTACCACTCCAACTCCACTCGGGATCTTCCGTATGCCGCCAGGAGGGTCAAATGGCACGGGTGACCGTGTATGGACTCGACCCCTCTTCCGAGGCTAAAAACTCGTCGACATCGGTATCCAAATGGCTGGCCAAATGGGAGTCGGGCATCCCCCCGGGCTCGCCCATCACGGGTACTCCCGTCCCGCACCCACTCTACTAATGGATCTTCCTCTTCTGAGTCAAGCCGGAAGATGTTGGCGAGCTCGAGCGGGGTATCATCCTCCTTATCAAAGAACATGTTTTGCACCCTCGCCTCATGTTGTAATGCACAAAGACCAAGTCATTTAGCCGTTGGGAGCCAAGTCGATTCCGCCTCTTTGAATGAATGAGGTTGAAAGTACTCCAGCCGCCACAACCGGATGCGGAGCATGTTTGAGCTAACACTCTACTTGCTATCTTCTTCTCGAGCGGTGCATCTTTTACCATACAACACCCACCATTCACCGCATAAGAACAATAGCATATTTTAATTTCGTATGTCATTTAAATGTAATACATAAAAACATAAGATAATTTAATTTCGTATGTCAATTAAACGTAATACATACACGGATCACTTTTGTCACGTCCGGCCACCGCAATGGGAACCCAAAACTCCCACGGGCTTCCCTAAAGGTTTTAATCTACACACAATCGAAAAACTTATAAATATTTGCAATTACAATATATAGTTAAGCACATATTTCCAAAGAATCAAGCACAACAACTCACCTCTAGGTTTGCCAATGCCCGTGGCTGGGGATCCGGCTCCAACTTTGCAACCACTAGCTTCACCGCCTCAATGAGTTCCGCGTTCGTCCCAAGTACATGCGTATACCGGTACTTGGGGTTCAAATAGTATGGGTGAAATATTTCGACGGTGGACACATGGTTAAAAACAAATAAAAATTATATTGGTACATAAGTAACACTAAAGTAAATACATCATCAAATTTACTCACCAACCTTATGCAATGGATGCATGAGTTGGCTTTCCCATCGGTCATTGATGATCTTTTATATAATTCTTATAGCCACGTGGTATCAAAGCTTTAACACGTACTTTCAATGCGCCCACACAAGAAGATAAAAGAAGTGGCATGGTTGGTTTTCGCCGATCTACCAATCTCAACACTGTACCTACAGGATGCAACACCCTTACTACCACCCTCACATTTTGCCAAAATTGCCCCAAGCGATGGTACTGCGTGCTTCCACTCCCCGGGGTGTAGCCGATTGTCTCCACGAAAACCAATCCTCGGATGCAAACATCGATCCGAGTCCGGCCATCTTCGCCTCAAAGCTCTTCAATGCTATGAAGTTCGTAGCGACCGCGGTGATGCCCGGTCCGACCAAGTCCCCCCCACATCTCCCCCCCGAGCATGTTCAAGGAATAACCATGGTTGTAGATGAAAGTGGTTACTTGTCTTGCTTGCTCAACCACTTCTTGACTTTACTTATCTTGCCCATGTCCTTCAACATCAAATCAATACAATGGGCAGCACATGGAGTCCGAAGAGATTGTAGTCGGGATTGTTCATTAACATCTCCCCGCCTTCTTAAAATTGCCGCCGTTGTCCGTCACAACCGGACAACATTCCGAGCTCCCACCTCAACCACCACCTCTTGCAACACCCCATAAATATAATCCCGCATCTTTTACTTACCGATGCATCAACGCACCTAAGGGAACACCGTCCCTCCCATCACAAGAAACCATGAAGTCGATGATGGACTTTCCCGGTAGGACCAATCCAACCATCACACATAATAGTTACTCGAAATCTTCCCAATGCCTCTTCCGGCTTAAATCCGGGCCTTGTAATTCCTTCTATGTTGAGGCAAATAATGAGTCATTAACTCATATTGATTTGGCCCTCTAACCCCTGTACCGCCCCAAAGAACTCGCATCTAGCATGCTCCGAAAGAAAGGGCCCGGGTGGCGTTCTTTGGGATGCCATGATAAAACGACCACTTAGGTAAGAATACCCTACCGACTCCCTATTCTTTCCCCCAAACATTGCCTTTTTTTTTTTTGCTTACTACCTTGCTTCGTAAAGCCCGGGGATCTTGCTCTTAACTTGAACATAATCATCCCGTCCCCGGGCAAGTGTTCTTCCCCTTCTACTTCGCGATCTAGAAAACCGAGGAACCAATCCCTTTGCTCCCTCCCGTGGCTCGAGCTCAACAAATCCACTACCACCGCCACCGCCTCCGCATGTACCCGGCTCCCGTCCGTCTCCCTCCCGGCATCCGATCCAAGGGTTTCTCTACTAGCCATTGCCGCATGACGCATCCTGTTTTGCCTCGCCTCTGTCATATCTTCTACATCCCATCCCTCAACCTCATGTTCCTCACCGGATTCCGGTACGGTGCCTCGAATTGCCTCTTCAAATTGTTGTTTTTTCTTTCCATTGCTGCCCTCCTCCGCTCCCTCCCTCAACCGCTCACCTATGGCCCCGGATATCTCCGCGGGACACCGCGGGCATTTGGAAACATCTTTGCCCAATCCACTCCTGTTGCTTCGGCCTTGTGATGCCGCCGGACCAAGCTTCTTCCCACAAAAATTACACCGGGTCTCTTCCTATCACCCCGAAGGGCGCGCATACCGCCATGGGCGTCGCCCGGGAACCGGTACCGTCGCCCCATCGCCGCCCCTTAACTTGGTCCCGACATAATTTCCAAGCCACCGTTTCATAGAAAACACAAACTTCAATAACCTTACAAACTTGAACACGTAGAAATTACATTTCAAAATTTTTCTCATATTTTAAATGCGATCGTAACATTTTTCCTTATTTTTCCCGATTTTATAGCATTTTTAATCAATTTTAAATTAATTTTTAATTGCTGAAAATTATTTTTTTAATATAAATAATTCAAAAAAAACATACAACAACCGAAATCGAAATCGAAATCGTAGGACAAGAATCGGCCAACGGTGATTAACATATAAATAGGTCATCATCATCAAATGAGTAATAATAATTAATATTTTAAATTTTAATTCCTGAAAATTCATTTTTAAATGCAAATAATTGAAAAAAAATACCTACAACAATCAAAATCGAGAAACTGAAACCGTGAGCTTGTAGATCGGGCTCACGTAACTAACATATAAAAATTTCATCACATTCTAGAAAAAAAATTTCTCCCTTTTTGTAGTCTCATGTAAAAATTTCATTTTTCGGCAAGAAACTTACCTTTAACGTTGATATGAAGCTCTTACAAAGAATCTCCCGCAGTCCAAGCACCACTCGTAGCAATTTAGAAGTCCAAACAAAAAAAAAATGGGGAAGAAATGAAGAAATGAAGAAATGCAAAAAAATTTAAGAGGGGATCGTTCCCGGTCGAGTTCCCAACCGGAAAGCACCTCCGTCCGTTTATAAAAAGAAAAAAAAAGCAAAATCTCGCGAGATCCGCGAGATCCCGCGAGAGATAGCGAAAAATAGCGAGATCTGCGAGATCTCGCGAGATCTCGGCGAGATCTCGGCGAGAATAGGTAAATGCCGAGACGAAAATGGTTATCGCCTCTGTTTTCGTCTCGGCTAGTGTCGAAACCAGCGAAATCGGCGAGATCTCGCCGAGATCTCGCCGAGATTTTAATCCATGTGTATCACACATTCACACCTTTCTTTTTAAGTTACAGGAACTTTGTTTACAACAACTATTTGGTGAAAAGTTTACAAAATAACATCTTAACACACAATTTTCTATTTAAAACTCGGAATGGTTCATCATCATCTTGATAATTGATAAGATACAATCAACGTAGATTATATTATGTCAAATGTGGTTGCCTAAGACGCGTTACACCTAGTCCCTGATATAGTGAAAAATGGGCAAGGGTCGCCGCATTGGTGCTTAGATACAGTTATAATTAGGCAAAGGTTCTCACATCGTGGACAAATGCAGGTAAAGAAGCTAGTCCATAAGCATAGAATTATATTAGCATCTTGGAACATAGGATCTTTAATGAGTAAGAGTCTAGAATTGATAGATGTTATGAGGAGAAGAAAGATTAATATAGTTTGTATTCAAGAGATTAGAGGGAAGGCTAAAAAAGCTAAGGAGTTGGATGATTTTAAACTTTGGTATTCGGGAGATAAGAATAATAGCAGCTGAGTGGCATAATAGTAGATAAAGATTTAAAGAATGATGCGGTGGATGTTAAAAGATACAATGATATGATTATAGCCATCAAGTTGTTGATGGAGAAAGAGGTCGTCAATATAATTAGAGCTTACGCACCCCAAGTAGGATTGGATGTGAGTAGTAAGCTACAATTTTGGGAACATATGGATAGATAAGTGCAAAATTTTAGACAATGAGAAAAAATTATAATAGGGGGTAACATAGTTGTCAAGCGATGCTTAGGCGCCCAAGCACCCTTGTAAAGCCTTGGAAAATAAGGCGCGTTGGTCTCCTAGGTGGGCGCCTGCCGCCTTGGCCTGCTTGGCGGGTGCCTTGATCGCCTAGGTGCCTCGTCATGCCTCCAACGCCTTGGCGCCTTGGCGCCTTGACAACTACCCGGGGTAATCTTAATTGGACATGTAGGAGGAGATTGTAAAGGTTATGACAGTATACATAAAGGACATGGTTTTGGAGTAAGAAATGGGGGAGGGGGGCTTCAACTATAGATTTTGTTGTGGCTTATGATTTATCCTTCCGATAGGTTATTATGTAAGTATTGTAAGGTTATATCGGAGAGAGCCTAGCCACTCAACATAGATTATTGATCATTGATATGTGTTTCATTAGGCTGAATTGCAAGAAAGGTCAGGTTATTTGCCCTAGGATGAGGTGGTGGAGCTTAAAAGGATACCTTGAAAGCTTTTACTTATAATGTGGTCAAACAAGAAAAGTGGGAGTTTGAGGGAAACACTAATACAATGTGGAACGAGATGACTACTTGTATTAAGTCGCTAAAGACGTCCTAGGTGTATCAAAAGGAAAACATCGTTCCCTAGAGAATAATGGTGGTGGGATGATGAGGTTCAAGAAGCCATTAAAGCTAAGAAATATAGTTTTAAGACATGGCAAAAGACTAAGGATATACTTACCCAAAAAAGACTAAGGATATAGAAGATCTAAAAAGGTATAGACTTGCCAGAAACGAAGCCAAAAAGATTGTGAGAAAAATACGGGTGAAGAAATATGATCTTTATAACAATATGAGCATAAAGGAAGGGGGAAAAAATCTATAAAATAACTAAGATGAGGGAAAGGAAGAATAGAAATTTAGACCATGTTAGATATATTAAAAGTGCAAATGGTAGAATTCTAATAAGAGATGATAAAGAGATGGAATGATTATTCCTACAGCCTACTAAATGAAGATACTTCGAGTAATAGTTTCCCAAAAGGCTACATTACCCACCAAGACACTATAGGTCATAGACATATACGAAAAATTAGGGTGACGGAAGTAAAAGAAGCTTAAGGAAGATGAATGTAAGCTAAGCACCAGGCCCAGATGAGGTCCCAATAGAAAAGTTTGGAAGAGCCTAAGATTCTATGGAGTATGTTGGCTAACTAAGTTGTTCAATAATATTATAAGCACAAGGAAAACGCAAATTTGAATGGAGAAGCATTGTGGTTCCGATTTATAAAAATAAATGTGGTATTCAGAGCGACAATGTCAATAACTACAGAAGCATAAAATTAATGAGTCGCAATATGAAACTATGGGAGAGAGTTATTGAAATTCGCATGAGACAAGAAACTACTATTACGGAGAACCATTTTGGTTTATGCCAGGTAAATCTACAACAGAAGCTATTTACTTATTTAGGAAACTCATAAAAAAATTTAGAGAAGGCAAGAAGGACCTCGATATGGTCTTTATTGACCTAGATGACAGAGCCCCTAGAGAGTTAATCTGAAAAGTATTAGAGAAGAGAAGTGTTTCAAGCAAATAATAAACATAATCAAGGATATGTATTCTAATGTGGTAACTAATATAAGATCCGTGGGAGGTCAAGGTAGTGAATTCCCAGTTACAATTAGGTTACATCAAGGATCAGCTTTAAGCCCTTATCTTTTCTATTTGTTGTCATTATTAATGATTTAACCAGATACATTCAAGATGAAGTTCCTTGGTGCATGATTTTTGCTAATGATATTGTTTTGATGGATGAGACAAAAGCAGGGATTAACGCAAGTTAGAGTTATGGAATTCAACATTGGAATCAAAAGGTTTTACAATAAGTAGAACGAAGACAGAGTATATGGTGTGTAAGTTTAGTCACACAAGGACGGATAATGAGATAGTGAAATTTAATGAGGGAGATACAGCAAAGTGATTATTTTATGTGTCTAGGTTTAAAATAAAGAATGTGATATAGAAGATGATGCTTCACTATGGATTAAAATAGGATGGATGAAGTGGAATGGTGCGTCTGGAGTGTTGTGTGATCGGTGTTTTCCTTTAAAACTTAGAGAAAAAATTTATGGGATAGTCATTCAACCAGTTATGATGTTTGGTTTGGTGCAAAATGTTGGGCAGTTAAGAAGCATAATATAAATAAACTTAGTGTAGCTGAGATGAGAATGTTGAGATGCATGTGTGGCTAAACTAGGAAGGATAAAGTAAGGAATGATCGTATTATAGCTGATTTGAGAGTAATGCCAAAACATGATAAGTTACGAAAAAGTTGTTTGAGATGGTATGGCCATGTTCAACAGAAACTTTTAGATACTTCAATATGGAGGAATGATTTGATTCAAATTGAAGGATCTAGAAGAGTTAGAGGCAAAACCTAAGATCACTCTAAGGGAGGTCGTGAGGAAAGACATGCATAGCTTAGGCCTTGTTTCAAGTATGACATCAAACAGAGCTGATTGGAGGACAAGAATCCATGTAGCCGACCCTTAGTTGGGATAAGGCTTTGTTGTTGCTATTATTGAAATGTGGCTGCCTAAGAAACTGCTTTAGGGAAACCAATTACCAATGACATGGCAACAGCTAGGATCCAAGCATCCACGTCAATATCCCGAAAAAGGCTAGGAGGACATTCCCATAAATTCAATCAATGGATAAGGACAAAAGCGCCATTTCTATAGCTTTACAAGGATACTTGGTCATCACACATCAAACAAGGGCAAAAGCGAAATTTACAAAGATGCACTATTCACTATAAATACCACGAATCACGAGATTTCAGGGACTTTGGGCATTTATTACTCTTTCTTGGGATTATCGCTCTGATACCTCGGACTGAGAATCTCTCACTTACCCCATCTATATTTAAGTGGGCTCGGATACCGAGCCCATTAACTGTTCACATAGCCCTAACTTAGGCATCGGAGTGGACCCGGGGCCATAGGCCTGCCACCCCCTTGTCTTTTCTTGTGTCTTGCAGGTCTAGTCAGTGTGGTGGACCTCGGATACGGATTTGGGCTGAAACACTTTGGCACCCATCATGGGCCGAGAGCGATTTGACGTCGAAAGATAAAAGTCAAAGAGAAATCCTGAGGCATGAGTCCAAGGAGAACAAGAAGTCACATGGTTAATCCCAACCCCCCTTTAATTGAACAACGGCCGGCCAACCTTGAAGATGGAAATAGGTCGGAACCTAGACCACAGAGGGAGAGAGGGAAGAGAGCGGCAAATCAAGTGCCCCCATCGGAGGCATTCGTCACCTATGAACAATTCGAGACCATGGCTCAGCAGCTGGGAGTATTAACTAGATTCGTCTAAGGACTTCAGCCTCCAGTCACTGAGGCTAATTCCCGCCCTCCAGTGGGAGTCATCCCTCTGTTCGACCCTCATAGAGAGGCTGACCTTCCCCCTGAATCTCCTCGGGACAATCGTCTTGGGCAATACAGAGGTAGACCCATCAGAGATGGGATTAGAGCATCCCCGGCACCGGAAGTAAGTGGAACGGGATCAACCTCACAACATGAGAGGATACCTATTCGAGAGAGGTTAGCCCCATTGCCGAGAGCAGCACTTGAGCGAGATGAAGATGTCTTGGAAGAACTTTTGGTTCCACGACAAGCGCCGCTACCAGAGGTCGTCATGGGTACAAAGGACAAACAGAAAGCGCCCATGGATCCAGAGATAGCCTCGAAAATAACAGACTAGTTAGCACTCTTGCACCAGAAGGTCGAGACAATGGAAAAGGCTGGTATGACTCCGATGAAGACAGGGATTACTTTGCAGACAACCCTCTCACTGATATTGTTATAAGGGTCCCCTTGCCAAAGCAGTTCAGCATGCCGCCCGTGGATTCCTACGACGGATCCACCGATCCGGTTAAGCATTTGAACAATTTCGTAGGGGCGATGGTCCTCCTCGCGAACCCAGATGCGATCATGTGTAGGGCCTTCCCCCTTACTCTAAAAGGTGCGGCCAGGATGTGGTTTAACAACCTGCCTCCGAGATCAATTGACTCTTTCAAGACCATGGGAAAGCTATTTAGAATGCATTTTCAGGGAAGTAGGGTGCAACGGAAGACAAGCACACATCTCATGAACATGAGACAAAAGCCTGATGAGACTTTGAGGGCTTTCTTAGCCAGATTCAATTTGGAGGTACTCCAGGTAAAAGACATAGAAGAGTCAGTTCACTTCGCTACTTTGAGGGCGGTTGTCACTGATCCAAAGCTTAGATTCTCTATCGCAAAAAAGAAACCGGCCGACTTGCAAGAACTCTTGGCTCGATGAAAGAAGTTTGTCACCGCTAACGAAATCTACGAAGCCAACAAAGGCTTAGTTGATGTTCCAAGCAAGAGAATAGACGAAGGAAGAGACCTCACACGACCAAGGGAGCACAAGAAGTCGAGAAGAGAGGAAGCTAGAGCTCGCGGCATAACCCATAAGAAATTCAATGATTACACTCCGCTCAATAGGCCCCTCGAAGACATCTACACGCTCATTGCTAAAGACGGATATCTCCAAAGGCCCCAGAAGATTTTAACGGAAGCACGGAAAAGAAATCCAAACAAGTATTGTCAATACCACCGCGATATCGGTCATACCACCGACGAATGTTGGAACCTGCAGGTGGAAATCGAAGACCTCATTAGAAGAGGATATTATAAGCAGTATGTGGATCACAATGCTCCAAGGGTACCAGCAACACCAGGGGAGGACCGGAGGAGACCACCCCTCCCACCAAGGGAGCGAACTCCCGAAAGGGAGCAGAAAAGGATAGAAAGGAGAAAACCCAGGAGGGTAGAGAGAAGAGAAGATCGAAGAGATCCTCTAAGAGAGGAAAGAAGAAGAGACAGGGCGGACGAGCCTAGTATCTGGACCCGCGTCCTGAGCAGCAACCACGTCAACAAAAAGAAAGGCGAGAAAGATGACAGACTCCGGCAAATAGGGACGTCGGTGTCCTCCGTTGTCAGTTTGCCTTTACACTTGACCCAACCCCTCAACAAGTACATGGAAAGGGAAGGGTACTGAACTCCTTAGAAACAAGGGGGAGAACCCGGCTCAGGATCGACCCCAAAATCCCACAGCAACGCCAAGACCAGACTCGTCCCCCGCCACCAATGCTAGTCCTTGATCCACCACCAGCAGTAGACTCGCCCTATGATCATGTGGGTGCCATTAGAATTGCGGAGCTGGGATATGTCCCACCAAGGAGGAAGCAAGCATCGAAGGTACCAGAGGTCAAATCGGCACAGAAAGAGGGTACAAAAATTGACCGACCCCTCTCGGTCGAGGCGGCCACCTCAGCCTTGGGCGAAAATTTAAAGTATAACCCCTCTAAGGAGGGCGAAAAATGATAACCATCACTGGGGGACCCGCAACAGGCAACACTTCCGCCAAGGCACGAAAGGCCTATGCGAGGAGTGTTAAGTCTACGGAATGGCCAGGTAAGAGAGCACGTACAGGAGACTTTCTGACCTTCAGCGACGAAGATTTATGTGGCCTGGAACTACCTCATGAAGATGCCATTGTTATCACTCTGCGGATAGAAGATAGCGACGTACATAAGATAATGGTCGACACTGGCAGTTCCACTGACATCATATATTGGCAGGCCTTCCAATGCATGGAAATCCCCCCTGAGTGTCTACTACCTGTGAATTATCCCCTAGTCAGTTTTTCAGGTGATCTCGTTACAGTAAAGGGATCCATCAGGTTGCCCGTTAGGGCTGGTGGTTACCCTAGAGAATCCAGGGTCATGATAAACTTCCTGATAATCGACGTCTCATCCTCTTACAATGCATTACTAGGGAGACCAGGTATGATCGCCCTTCGGTCAGTCCCCTCTCCATACCACTTGGTAATCAAATTCCCTACACCAGAGGAGCCGGTGCGTGTCAGACAGACCAACTCGTCTCACGAAAGTGTTACTCGGCAGAATTCACCGATTATAAAAAATCAACCCAGGCCTTGCATGTTCACATTAAAGATCTACGGGACAATCCCAAACAACAGAGAGGGACCCTCGTCGAAGATTTAATCTAAGTGCCTTTGGTGGAAGGAAATCCAGAAAAGATGATCCAAATAGGGTCCTTGCTCACAGAACCACGGAGAACAGAGCTGATAAATTTCTTAAGGACAAATGCAGACATCTTTGCCTGGTCTACAGCCGATATGCCCGGAATACCGCGAGAAGTTACGCAACATTGCTTGAATATTGATCCTCGGCACCGGCCAGTGCGACAAAAGAAAAGAATGTTTGCGGCAGCTCGACAGCGTCTGATCGATGAGGAAGTCGAGAAATTACTTAAGGCCAAATTCATCAGAGAAATCCATTATTCAGAATGGCTCGCAAATGTCGTCATGGTTCCCAAGACGGGAGACAAATGGCAAATATGCATAAATTTCACAGACTTGAACAAAGCTTACCCGAAGGACAGCTTCCCTCTCCCTCGGATCGACCAACTGATCGATGCTACCGCCGGACACGCGCAATTGAGTTTCATGGACGCCTACTCTGACTACAATCAGATCCGAATGCACACGACCGATGCAGAGAAAATTGCCTTCGTCAACAATCGAGGCCTCTTCTTTTACGATGTCATGCCTTTTGGTCTCAAGAATGCTGGGGCCACATATCAAAGACTGGTAATCAAGATATTCAAAAGGCAGATAGGAAGGAATGTAGAAGTATACGTTGACGACATGCTTGTGAAGAGCTTAGTCGGCGAGGATCATATTAAGGACCTGGAGGAAGCATTTGGAGTGCTAAGGCAGCACATAATGCGCCTCAACCCGGCCAAATGTGCATTCGGAGTCGTTTCTGGAAAGTTCCTCAGATTTATGGTGTCCAACCGCGGTATTGAGACCAACCCCACAAAGATCACAGCTATTCTCAACATGCCAGCGCCGACCAGAGTAAAGCAAGTACAAGAACTTACTGGACAAGTGGCCGCACTAAGTAGATTCATGTCCTGCTCGGCAGACAAATGTCTCCCCTTCTTCCAGACTCTTAAGGGCAACAAGACCTTTGAGTGGACCGTCGAATGCCAACAGGCGTTCGAGGAACTAAAAGCTTACTTAACATCTCCTCCGCTGTTGGTTAAGCCCGAGGTTGGAGACATATTGGAACTATACTTGGCAGTATCTTCAAGGGCGGTAGTACCGTACTTACCAAGGAAATAGATGGCGCACAAAGACCGATGTATAATGTCAGTAAGATTCTATTAGATGCTGAAACTCGATACCAGTTCATGGAGAAAGTTGCTCTGGCACTGGTCATGTCAGCGAGAAAGCTACGGCCCTACTTCCAAGCACACTCCATCAACGTCCTAACTGACCAGCCTCTGAAGAAAATTTTAACGAGGCCGGACGTCTCTGGCCCGGTGATCAATTAGGCTGTCGAATTGGGAGAATTCGATATTAGTCACAAGCCTTGCACAGCCATTAAGGCTTAAACCTTGGCCGATTTTCTAATCGAATCATCTCTTCCTGGAGAGGTAGAAGAAGGAGCAGAAAGCAAAGGCGAAGAAAGCACGTTGCAACTGTGGACCTTATTTTTCGATGGAGGCTCGAACAAGGCCCAGTGCGGTGCCGGTTTCATACTCACAAGCCCCGAAGGCTTTCAGATTCGATATGCCCTTCGGTTCATATTTCAAGCGTCAAACAATGCAGCCGAGTACGAAGCCTTGATCGCCGGACTACGCCTAGCCAAGGCAGTAATGGGAAGGAGGGTCAAGGCGTCCAGCGATTCTCAATTGGTAGTATGACAGGTAAATGGGGAGTACGAGGCAAAGAAAGCCAATATGGCAGTATACTTACGAAAGGTACAAGAGGCAGCCTCAATTTTTTATAGTTTCACCTTGAACCACATACTTAGGGATCAAAACACACAGGCAGACGCCCTTTCCAAATTGACCACTTCGGACTTATCAGATCTTAATCACTCGGTGTATACCGAAACCTTACTACAATCAACAGTGGATCCAAATTCAAAAGTGGTAATCCCAACCACTGCGGAACCATCATGGATAAATCCAATTTATTCATTTCTCAGAGAAGGCATCCTCTTGGAAGAAAGAAAGGAGGCTAGGCGGATACAATCCAAAGCTACCCATTATGTAATAAAAGTAGATACTTTGTACAAAAAAACCTTTACATTCCCCCTACTACGATGTCTGCGCCCATCTGAAGCAGCTTTGGTAATCAAGGAGGTACACGAAGGAATTTACGGAGCCCATCAAGGGGGGAGAGTCATCGCTCATAAAATCTTACGACAGGGCTACTACTGGCCAAAAATGAAGAAGGAATGCTTAGACTACGTCAAAAAATATGGGAAATGCCAGTTGTATGCCCCAGTTCCCCATCTCCCAGCAGCCCCCCTGAGGTCAATTGAAGCAGCCCCAATTCCCTTCGCCACTTGGGGAATGGACATCATAGGTCCTTTTCCCCCTGCTCGCTACCAAAGAAAGTTCGTCATCGTCGCGGTAGACTACTTTACCAAGTGGGCTAAGGCAGAGGCAGTATCCAGCATCCCAGAAAGCATAATCCGTGAGTTTTTCAAAAAAGCCATTGTCTACCGCTACGGTATTCCACGTATGCTAATCACCGACAATGGCAAGCAGTTTGACAACAAGGCCTTCTTCGAGTTCTGCGAAGAAAACCATATTGATCATCGCCATGGGGCAGTGAAGCACCCCCAGACCAGCAGACAAACAGAGTCCACCAACAAGATTCTACTCAAAGGGATCAAGACTTGGTTAGAGGGCGTAAAAGGTCAATGGTTAGATGAACTGCCTCACATCTTATGGGCAGATCGGACAACCCCCAAGACAGCCACTGGAGAATCACCGTTCATGTTGGCCTTTGGCGCTGAAGCAGTTGGCCCCTTAGAAGTACGCATCCCCTCACACACGATCACCCATTATGACCCTGTCACCAATGAAGAAGGGTTGCGAGTAAATTTGGACCTCCTAGAGGACATCAGAGATCAAGCCCAGATCCGGATAGCCGCTCAACAGCAACAAGTGGCCAAGCATTACAACAAGAGGGTCCACAAGCGATCATTCAGGGTCAGGGACCTCGTTGTCCGAAGCACAATCGCCTTCGATCCAACCAATCAAGGGAAGTTAGCCCCAAATTGGGAAGGACCATATCAAGTCACTCAAGCACTTCGGAACGGCACCTATCATCTTGCAGACATGGAAGGCAAAGCCCTAATTCAAGCATGGGAACACCTTCGTCCATTTTACCAGTAGTTTTCAACATGATGTAACCAGGCCCTGACGGCCATATTTTCAAATCAATGAAAGTGCCCCTTGGATTTTCTATATTTTTCCACTATTATCCTCACAATTAAAGAAATGAAGCAGGATAGATCGAGCTCAAACTTAGATCGCAACCCATACGGCCAAAAGAGTTCACTAACTTGTGAACACATTTGGCCGAGGAGGGTAGCCTGAGCTCAACCTCAAATTGTGACCCATACGGCCGAAAGAGTTCACCAACCTGTAAACACATTTGGCTGAGGAGGGTAGATCGAGCTCTACCTCAAATTGTGACCCATACGGCAGAAAAAGTTCACCAACCTGTGAAAACATTTGGCCGAGGAGAGTAAACTGAGCTCAAACATAAAATGTGACCCATTCCGTCGAAAGAGTTCACCAATTTGTGAACACATTTGGCTGAGGAGGTAAAGAGCTCACACTTAAATTGTGACCCATCTGGCGAAAAGAGTTCACCAACATTTGGCCGAGGAGGGTAGAAATTATATAAACACAAGACCAAACAAGAAAAAAAAAATCAAATATAATGACAGGCAAAACCACGACAACTCAAAAAGTAGTTCAGTTGCATCAATTGCGCAAGCTCCATATTTCTAAGAAGTCAGATACATATTCTCGAGATCTCCCATACAAAAAGATTCCAAGGAGCACATCTCCAAAATATAAATAACAGTAAACTTAATAGATAACTTACGCCGCAACCTTGGCTTCTTACAAAAAGGAAAAAGTTAAAGCATAGACCATGAATCAATGCCCACCAGCCAGGCCGCCGCCACTACCAGAGGCTTGTCGATCGGGAGAGAGGCTAATACAACCACCAGGAGTGATGGGAAGCCTAGTGACCGGCGAAATCCCAACCTGTGGGGTAGAAGGAGACCCCCCTGAGAGTTCACTTCGCTCATATATGGAGAAGCGGGCAAAACTTTGCCATCAAAGACTTGCTCCAGTTGACGGTAGATCTCTTGATCATCCTCATCATACGGCTCTTCACTAATCTTCATAGGCTTCAGGAAATCGGCTTCAGAATAATCAATTCCAGGCACCCTCTCAACCACATATTCTTTGAGGGTTTCAACTCCATATTGAAAGCTAGGCAACGACTGCTTCCCAACAAACACCTTGAAGGCGGGAGACTTCTTGTAAACACATACAGCACCAACAGCAAGGGACTTGGCTTTCTCGAAAGCCTCTTTGTATTTTGTGGCACGGGTACTAGAGACCTCAGCAACAAACCTTAGTTTACCACGAATGACCTTCTCGTCATCCAGTGATTTCTTCAACCTCTCTACTTTAGGTCGGAGGTTGGAGTTTTCTACCATCATCAAGTCAAACTCTTACTCCTTTGACTTAAGTCAAGACTGTGCACCATCCCTCTCCTCTTCCGCTCGGTGAAGCTTCTGATCAGTATTGGCAAGTTCACTAGTAGTTTTATGCAGACGTAGCTTGAGCTCCCCCATATGTGTAATAAGCTGTGGAACAATCAACGGCGGGAGTTAGCATAACGGATCAACCCATGGCAAAACAAGCATAAAAGATATACAACTCACCCCTGATGCAAACGTGTCCACACCCGCTATCAAATTCGGTAAAGAAAGGCCATGGACCATCTCTTGGTCCCGTGGAAGCACGCACCCCCTCATAAGTTCCTCTGCCACGCGAGTGTCTCCCATGGCGGTGTCATCTTCTGTTATCGCCCAATCAAGTTGATAAGCCTTCTCGCATCCGGTCTTTTTCTTTGGAAGAGGACCCATCAGGGGAATCCATCTTATCTCTCTTAGATTACCCCCCATGGAAAGATATTCTCCCTCCTTAAGCCGGGGTGGTCGAACAGGAACAGGCCTAGTAGTTTCAGGAAGGGCTAAAACTGCCTCGACACCACTACTTGCTGACCCCTTGCCTGAAAAGTCAAGAACACAATGCACGGGAGTCAGAGCCTTAGCATATACTCGAGCTGCTTTGGCAAGGGCAATATCGGGAGAAAACTTACGAGGTCGCTTCTTAAGCTTCTTTGAAGGTTCGGCCTGAGCCATTCTCGGGACCTCATCCTCCAATCTCTGACAACAGTCTTGGTCAAGCTTTGCCTTCCTCTCCTCAGCCTCTTGTTCCTTCCTAAGCTCTTTCTTGCGGAGCTCGGCGAGAAATTCCTTTGACAACATCACTGCAGTCATACAAATGGCAAATCAGCTCACAGTCAGAGGTCAGATGCATGAACAAAGCAAAAAACACTCATGAAGTTTATATTCATGAAGAAACAAGGAATTTGAGAGATCGGCCGTTCTGACTGTCGCGCCCTCTTCGTTCAAGGCACGTTTCAAGGCACTAGCTTCTTTTTGCGTTAGCATCACGTCGGTGTTAACCACCTCAGAGCTTATCACTTTCCAGATATTCTCAAAAATAACCATATCTCCCTTAACATAAAAAAAACTTGTTCTTCCAATTCTTGATGGAAGATGGTTTATCGCTGATGATCTTCGGATACTCTAGCCGTTTTGCAAAATAATACCAGCCCGACCTTTGGAAATGATTAAGCACGAACATGGCTCGGAACATATTTAAAGTCAGCTTCTCCCCCATTCTCTTGAAATAAACAATAAAGGCAATAATCGTCTTCCACGAATTCAGCATTATCTGGATTGGAGCCACTCTATAATGGTCCACTATCTCATTGACTAGTTGGGGAGTGGGTATACGAAACCCAGTCCTGAACATCTCTATGTTTACGCACAACTCAGACACCCGATCCCACCAAGATCTTTTAGCCGATCCAGGCATTCGGAGCTCTACTTCGGGAGGACTTTGAAAGCGGTCTCGTAACCTCACAAATTCTCTTTTGGTCAGTAAGCAGACTTGCTCCAAAGCATCAAATTTGATATGAGGATTCGCATCCTCTTTAGCTTCGCGATTGTGTCTGCACCCAACCACTGAGAGGCCAATCCCGCCGTTGATTGGCTTATGACACTACTATGGGTTGGAACAACGTCTGGCATGACGTCATCCGGAGATTCTAGGATGCCACCTACCAACCCAAATTCTTCCAACCCCTCCATGTATACGGACGAATTACTATTACTTGTTGAACTACTATTTGATGAATTACTACTGGCCGACGACGATGAGTCAACTAAGGCCGGGGACATCGGTCCCGTAACATCGATCGTTTCGATGTCTACTTCTACGTCTACCCCTTCACATGCAACCATTCCCGACAAATAAAAGAGACTTAAGTTGAGGAAACTCACCGATGAATCGTTGCCTAGATAACCAACGTGAATCACCAATACCAAGGGGGTAAGAAACTTCTTGCAACAAGAGAACCACTTCTGCAACCAGAGAGACAACTTTTACCATCAAAGAAGTTACTAAGTTACTATGACGTGAAAAAAAAAAAGGGGAGGCCCAAGGGCCATATATATAGAAAGGAGGGAAGATACTAGAGAAAACTGCCAGAGTTCACATGGCTGTGTACCACAGGATAACCCAAATCCAATACCCGAACCGGATCCATGTACGACCCAGATCCAATATCCAAACCCATTTCCATTTTTCACCCATATCCAATATCAGATCAGTATCCATCTTTGCTCCAGCTCCACTGCCCGACCCCGCATCCATGTACGATCTCTAATTCGGCCAATGCTACGCCACGGTCCGTCTTTAAGAAAACACCGACCCATGTTGGCTGAAGCGGCCAGGTCGGTCGAGGCACATTTAATATAGATCGTTCCGCTACGCCACAGTCGGTCTTTAAGAAAATACCGACTCATGTTGGTCGAGGCTGCCAGGTCAGTCGAGGCACATTCAATATAGATCGTTATGCTACGCCGCAGTCAGTCTTTAAGAAAATACCGATCCATGTTGGCCGAGGCGGCCAGGTCGGTCCGAGCATATCAACATGGGTTGATCCATCACGCCACGGTCCTCCTTTAAGAAAATACCGACCCATGTTGGTCGAGGCAGCCAAATCGGTTCAAATACTTCAGCATCGATCGCTTAAAATTTTGAGGATACAAATGACCTCAATGAGGAAAAAAAAGGGCAGAAATCCAGAAAAATGTCCCGACCCAAGCTAGGGTGGCCAGCTCGGTCAAGTGACCTCGGTCTGGCGACCTCGGTAAAAAAAAAAGGCGGTAGAAATTCAGAAAAGTGTCCCGACCTAAGCCAGCCGAGGTCGCCGAGGTGGCCAGCTCGGTCAGGCGACCTCGATCTGGCGAACTCAATGAAAAAAAAAAAAGCGGCAGAAATTCAGAAAAATGTCCCGACCTGAGCCAGCCGAGGTGGCCAGCTCGATCTGGCGACCTCGGTCAAAAAAAAAAAAAAAAAAAAAGGGGACGAAAATCCAGAAAAATGTCCCGACCCAAGCCAGGGTGGCCAGCTCGGTCAAAAAAAAAAAAAGGGGCAGAAATTCAGAAAAGTGTCCTGACCCAAGCCAGCCGAGGTGGCCAGCTCGGTCAGGTAACCTGGGTCAAAAAAAAAAAGAAATCCAGAAAAGTGTCCCAACCTGAGCCAGGCGAGGTGGCCAGCTCGGTCTGGCGACCTCAGTCAAAATAACTAAATAAATAAAGAGAAGGGCGGCAAATATGAAAAGGGTACCGACCCAAGCCAACCAAATGGCCAGCTCGGTCATGGTGCCTTGGCCTTAAAAAAATAAAAATAAAAACACAAAGCTCGGCCATGTGACCTCAGTTCATTTGTTTGACTCCATTCAAATGCATAAGAGGCTGATCCCTCTCCTATCAACATCACCATTTCGGTATTCCCCATCAGCATAGCCAACCACATTTAATCGAAGGTTACATCTTCCTCAGTAGCTTAGAAAGACCAACAAAGCCTCTCTCAGACAGTCTAAGACAGCGAGTCTCAAAACACTAGCATCAACTTTCAAGCTTTTATCTCTTACTCAGTCAAATCTTACAGTTTCACCAGAGTAACGAAGCAAGTGTTGGGAGAGAATTCTTTTTTTACTTGCTCAGTCGAACCTTACAGATTCAGCAGAGCAACGAGGCAAGTGTTAGGGAAATCTCCCACGTCACCAATAACATGGTGACAGCTAGGATCCAAGCATCCATGTCAATATCCCGAAAAAGGCTAGGAGGACATTCCCATAAATCCAATCAATGGATAAGGACAAAAGCGTCATTTCTATAGCTTTACAAAGATACTTCGATCATCACACATCAAACAAGGGTAAAAGCGATATTTACAAAAGATGCACTATTCACTATTAAATACCACGAATCTTGAGATTTCAGAGACTTTGGGCATTTATTACTCTTTATTGGGATTATCGCTCTAACACCTCAGACTGAGAATCTCTCACTTACCCCATCCATATTTAAGTGGGCTCGGATACCGAGCCCATTAACTGTTCACGGAGCCCTAACTTAAGCATCGGAGTAGACCCGAAGCCATAGCCCGCCACCCCTTTGTCTTTTCTTGTGTCTTGCAAGTCTAATCAGCGTGGTGGACCTCGGATACAGATTTGGGCTGAAACATTGACCATGAAGTACTGCTTCAGGGAAATTTAAAATGATTCATCATCATCATCTTGATATGAAGATCTTCTTCAAAATCTTGACAGGTACTCATTATTACCCCTAGCTTTAAAACGCTGTTCTAATATAAACAAAGTTCAAGATTATCAGATCCTCAATCTTTGTTGAGACATGTGACAAAAGCAGGGAAGTGATTGACTTTTGGAGTTTCCATGAGAAGTTCTCTCTCATCGTATTGTACAGTTGTACTACATAGAATAGGTAAAGCATATACAAATTCTATATTCACTTGCTGCAACAAATGAATGCCAAATTAAGTATGTTCCATCAACAAACAGATATTAAACTCAGTAATTATATTAATAAAAACAATGATATGGGTTCCTGAAATAAAAATGAAAGTATGTGTCCTAAAGAAAATTCATTTTAATTTCTGATAAATTTCATCAATTACTTATAAAAGCAGAAATAGCACAAATGATTCTACTCACAAAGGTTGTCTTGAAGAAGCTTTTCATTGTTGGTACCAACATCAAGCATAACTGGAAGTATCTGTATGACAAAGTAGCAAAACTTTATTAGATCTCATAACGTAGCCAGCCATGAGAATTTCACAAAATGATAGTCCGATTTCAAGAAACTAAGCTAAGCATTAGGGTGCTTAGGTTAGGTAAGGAGGGTGCTTGCAAAGCAACATTTTTAGCAGATCCTGAAACCAAAAAGAAAGAGACAATTACGGATGAGATAAGAGCCTGAAATCTCTCTTATCACATGAGTAGAAACATCCTCCAGGCTTTGTTTGGTTGCAAGGGGAATTGAAGGGAAGGGAAGGGAAATTTTTATACTTTAAATGGAAACTTTTGTAGTGGTAACACAATATGATTGTATAGGATGTAAAATTTATTTTAATTTTCTTAACATATTTAGTAATGATACTTATAAAATGTAAAATTTATTTTCCTTTTCAAATGGGAGGGATTTTGATGCAAAGTGAAAAGTAAACTAATAACTACATGAGGAATAATTAGGAATTAGTTAGATAGTAATGTGATGCATGTGCAGTAATCATTACAAAAGTTTCTATTTTAAGTATAAAAATTTCACTTCCCTTCCCTTCAATTCCCCTTGCAACCAAACAAAGCCCCAAGTGTTGAAGGAGGACTACATCACTACAATTTAAAGCATTACCATAGTTGCAGCTCACAGGCATGAGTATGCACCATGTACACAGTATCACTCAGATTATCAACCAGTGTCTCTGCATGCATATGCATGTGTATGTATGTGTTTCTGTGTGTGAGTGTGACCATGTGGGTGTGGGCATAGTTCAGAGTTTCGACCGAAATTTCAGATTTCGAAACAACATCGATTTTTATCAAAACCGAAACAATCCATGGTGGCGGTAGGGTTTTTACCAAAATTTGGTCCGAATTTTCATATTAAAGCTTTTAACATCTTCTTTTCGACCAAATCTTCTCAACCGAGACGAAATTTCAGGAAGAAAATGCGTAAATCTTCATTAGGAAGCACTAAGTGAAAACTCAATCGAAACTCCTCCATCGCACAAAGTTTCACTGGTTTTTTTATGTTTATTTTTCAGTAGTTAACAGCAGATAGGATTCTTTATTTTTCAGTAGTTATCAGCAGATAGGATTTGTAGGAGTAGTTTAAGTTATATTTGGACTCTGTTATGAGTTTTTTTTTTTTTTTTAACTAATAGTTTAGTTTTACTTCTTCTTTTTTATCCAGGTTTCGCCAAAATTTTGGCCGAAACCACCAAAATTTCGGTTTCTGGCCTGGCCAAAACCAGGCACAAAACTGAAATTACGATCCTTGGGTGGGTGGTGTGTGTGTGTGTGTGTGTGTGTGTGTGTGCGTGTGTGTGTGTGTGTGTGTGTGAGAGAGAGAGAGAGAGAGAGAGAAAGCGAAAACACATCCACACCAGCACACCCCCCAGTGGGAGGAAGGGGAAGAGAGATAAAGAGATTAGCAGGAGGTGCCGTACATACTCTCTGTGGGTTGATGCCAGCAGCAGCAACATAAATATCAAGTTTCCCAACGGTTATTCCAATTCCCTGAACTCCAAGATCTCCCAGGCCAAGAATACGGCTGCCATCTGTCACCACTATCATATCTACCTGTGAAAAAACACATAGAAACCCCACGATATAACAAATCCAAAGATCCACAAAACCTCAAGCCACAAATTTTGGCCACTCCCAGTATGTTTAAAAGGTGCTCTAAAAAACATAGCCATCTTCAGTTAAAATGAAATGAATAAAACAAACTCCAAACACGAAGTTGGACAATTGAGAGTAGAATCATAACTACATGAGAATAATGAAAGTTCAGATCATTGGCCTGCATATTTTGGTTCAGTAACACCTTTATTCAAGGTAGACTACTTGGGCAAAACATGAATCATCCTGGATTTTATCAAGGATGCTTCCTGATTATGACTTCTTCTTTTTTTTCAGATAATTACAGTTATTGATTGCAAAATCTAAACTAGATGTAGACCGAATTAGCATCAATTGAACACAAAAGAAGATAAGATGAAAAGTTACACAACTGAGAAGCTTCATGCATTTTAAGCATGACAAAAAATCCAAGACTACCATAGCGCATGTTACTAGTCATGTAGAAATCTTTGATGAAAATGAAATGCTTCGGAAACTTAAAAACCAGAAAAAAGAAGCAATTGATGAAATCTCCTATTTGCACACGAATACAAGTATGGGTATCAAAATCTGAAATCATGGGCATGACGAATCATACTCGACAAAGCCACAAAAATAGGATTCAAGGACTAAGGGGGATATAGAGCATTTATATATAAAACATTTTAAATAGATGATTATTTATATTTCTGGAATTTAGTCATTTGTATTTATATTTCTGGAATATATAAAGCATTTATATATAAAACATTTAAGGGTTATTTGGAATTGTTCTTCATTCGAATTCCATAGCTTCCACAAAAAGATGTAAAATTACATTTGATCTAAGAGGGGTCTTAGCTAAGAAGAAATATAATTATCATGTAGAGGGGGGGGCAAGCATATAAGTAGTGGTGCCATGGTGGTAGTAGTAGGGATGTCCATGCCACGTTGATGCTGGAACCTGTGTCCATACATCTCAAAAATGGGTGCAGATCCTATTTTTAGAAGTGTAGGTAAAATAAACCCTCCAATGCAAGCAAAGTTCACAAGCAAATGGTGCTCACAAATATGGGGATTGACTAATCTGAAATACATATATCATCACAAGGAAAAAAACTACTCATCTGAAATCAATTTTCAGATATTGACAGGATACCTGTGGAGCTGGCCAATTATAAATCATGGACATCATCTCTCCTTTATCTTTTGCACTGAAATACATCCCCCGTGGACGCCTGAACAAGCCTGAATAACTTTGGCAAACCAATCCCACTGTTGGAGTATATATTATTGGAGCAAAATGTTCAATATTATCAATAAGAACCTGAAGACGCCAGTGAAAGTATTACTTAGATTAATACAATTCTTAAAAAACTGTAAATAATTGCAAGTTTATAATGTTGATCAAACTTACTCTATAGTATAGTGTCTCATTCCTGTCATGCAGTCTGTTCAGGATCCTCCATTTAGCCAAAGACACATTGTCAACTGGTTGACCACAGGTATTTTTCTCCAGCGATCTATATGACTCCACTGACATTACAAACAACAAAATAATGTAATCAACTCTTATCATATTTCAGTG
Organism: Protea cynaroides; assembly: GCA_028583415.1. Lineage (NCBI taxonomy): Eukaryota > Viridiplantae > Streptophyta > Magnoliopsida > Proteales > Proteaceae > Protea > Protea cynaroides. The sequence continues at coordinate 92,765,115 of CM053275.1, read as the reverse complement.
AATACATGCCAACAACAATCAACAAATGAGATATGGATAAGTGAAATGCATAGTATTAAAATATGTTTCAGTTGTTTAGGTGTCAACTATTTGCATCTAAGTATCACCTAGTTAGTGCTGTTTAGTTTCCAGTTTTTATCAGATTAGAGTAGAGTTAGAGTTTCCTACTTGGATTCTAACTCGTCTGTCCTACTTGGATTCTAACTCTCTTATCCTCTTTCTTACTCCTATTGTGAGTCTGTCTTCTTAGTCTTTGAGTCCTTTCGTAATTCTCTCCTTTTATTATAAATAAAAGGCAGAGTGGTCCCTAAAGACCATCCAAGAATTCAGTCCTATTAATTGTTAACACATCGAGATGATCATATGCTGATGAACATTACTTAAAGATATATCTTTTCTATTTCCTTCCTTTTCCCCTCAAACAAAGCTTGTTGGAGGCTTGGAGCACAATCTCATTATTTGGAGACGTGTGTCGATAGGCATTCTATATATTCATTTCCATTACATGCTGAAGTGCAAGAAGGTGTTCCTCTGAATGCAAGCGTTCCTCTGAATGCAATCAACACTCCAAAAATAAATCTATAAAGATTTTCACGAGTTCTTGATATATTCTTTTTCCCTTTGATGAATAAAGTTTTTGATAATGTTGGAGGTTAAAAAGAAACACACACAATTTGTATTCTAGGTCCTAGGCATTCTGTCTCAAGTGGAAACAGGTTCAAATTCTGAAATAAATGGTTCAGGCACTAATTCATCTATGGAGTTCAATTCTGTCTTTGAGTCAACCCTCTCACCAAGAATTCAAATGTAAACTCTTCATATCTTCCCTCAATTGTACTCCGATGTTGCATAACAGAATCCTGGCTAATGGCAAGTCCTGATTATGTTTTTCTTTCATATTTATTATCTACTTGTAATTAAAACATATCAGTTTTATTTTTCTTTTTTCCTTCAAAAACAGTTGCTATTTTTTTCATATATGATCCTTCTTATTTCTACATGTTCCAACTTGTTTTTGTTTTTGTTACTACTATATCTAAATTTATATACACATTCACTATTGTGACATGTGAATCTCCAAAAGGCATTTCAGGATCTTTTTACGTATAAAGTACATGAAGCCATTAAGGCCCCCCAGTTCTCAGTAAGTTCATTAGCATAATACAAGGAACATTTTGTAATTAGTAAAGACCCAAAGATTAGCTAACCGCATACAATGCAAGCATGTGTGAATTCTCACAATGTATATTAAGATACCATTTAAAGGGTCACTAGAGCCAGCAAGTTAGAAAGTCAGTTTGCTTATTGCAGCCTACAGCTACATGTTTTGAAGGTCTGTGTGGTTACTCTCATTCTTCAATTTTCTCCTTTCGCTTCCTTACTCATTCTTTCTTCTTTCTCCCCACCCCTTCCCTTTTGTATGTGCAGCAAAGCAAAAATGTTGTCCCACAAAACTTTTAGGTCCAAGGAAATCTTAAATAACAATTCTTCTCCTGATTATTTCCACTTTCATGTCCATGACAGATCAAAACACCACATTGAAATACTAAGTGTATATTATGTAGATCCACAGTTGTAATTCAGCATACTGATTACATTTATGGCCCCAAACTCCAATTTTGAGCCAATTTACACTAATCATGAAAAAGAATGAAAATAACATGAATGATCATGAATACAAGCCTACTAATAAACTTTTAGGAGGCTCAGGTCCATAACACTCACTGAAACGTTCGTATTGCTGCTCAAAAGATATGATACGAGGTGGAAGGAGACCACGGAGCCCAAGCCTATCTCTTTCGGTCAAAGGAAAACCAGTATCCTACTCTCGAAAAGAAAAAAAAAAGGAAGAAAGAATCACATAATCCTGCAAAAACAAACCACTTAATCTGTTTTCCACAATCACCATTATAGAAGCCACTATTCAAATTAAATGTGTAAAGGATTATAACCACACCAATCTTTCCAATAAATGATAATTTTTCAAAGTCCTACCACATGCTTATAATACATTTGTTTCTCATCATCAATTGAATGAATCCAATTCTTTTTGGTAAAAATAAGCAGCAGTGATGTTGTTAAACTGAAAATATGTAGGGTTTCATACCACAAGACACAGGTCAGAACTCAACATCCATCTTCACCAATTAGAAACTAACCATTGAGTTGCTTGCCTACCCTCCCCCCGAAGTGGAAGGGGGGAGAAAAAGACTTGTGCAATGCATGTAACTTTAAAACTCAAAATAGGCATCCTGAACATTGAAGACCAATACCTTAATTGATCTATTTATTGATTAATCTAATTATATACATACAACAATATGCTAACTCTTCAAACAAAAGTTGCATAAATGCAAAGTGGATAGTTGGAATAATCCAACTGGATTTTCTCCTCCAATATAGCAACAATTACAACTAAGGTTTGCAAAGTGGATTGTCAATAACCTATTTAGCCATCAGAATGAGACTGCACAATTTCCTATGACAGATATAATTGTGGAAGTAATCTTTCGTTTTGCGGTTCTCATAAATTTGTTAAGAGTTAACACCTTCATTAACTTTTTTCATATAAACTTGAAATTTCAATTGAAAAACAGATAGATATCATACAACATCAAACATCCCTATGCAAAAGTGAATGTAAACAGCCACATATATGTTAGTGTCTATTAATATGTTAGTTAACAAGTACAGAGTAAAGTATACGAATCAAAGGAAAGACATGATTTCATAAAGTGATCTGTTGACTCCATTCCACTGCAAGTCCATTAGTGAATTAGTTATGAGCTTTCACATGAATTTAATCCGGTAAATCAAATAGGGACTCATGACCCAACTTCATAAAATAAGATTTTGACACACAGAAGGGTGACCAGTTTCAGAGAGTAATAACAAAAAATCAAGGGTGTCCTTTGGCAGAAAATCTGTGTAAGTACGTCTTTGGTTTAATGTGTTGTGTTTACCTGTGAATCTGTGATGATGAGATGAGACTTCTTATTTCTTAAATCAGGGGTTTTTTTTTCTTATGTGTTCTCAGTACCAATCAAAATAAAATTTTCATCTACACCCCATCAAAGATCGTTAACATCATCTACACCCACAAGAATGCCGAAACATCACCTAGGTCCACTAACTTTGGATGTGGTAATCAAAGAAGTCCACTCCGTCAGTTGATTCCCATTAGATGCTGACGTCAGGTGGATTGGAATTTTTGACGGACGAGAATACCCTTTTTGTAGCTTGAAAAGACCAATATACCCTTTTGATATTTGAGAGGTTACCGCCTCTATTTCGAAGACTACCATTACAAGACCCGGGCGAAACGTCAACTTCAGAATCACGGGTTAGGTCTTCGGACAATTTCTTCTTCAGAGGATCTGATGAGAGGAGTGGTTGGACAACTGGTAAGGACACTCTATCGGACAACGAAGCAGGGGCAACCACTGCAGCAGTTGGAATCCGTTTGATATCGATAGGAGCAGCTCGTGGAAGATTATAAGAAACAGGAGGGCCACCGTACTCCATAGCAAACGAGAACTCCACATCATCCTCCTCGACGGAAATCGGAGCCCCAATGGACAACATCCTGCTAAGAACCGCCTTCATTTTCTGCGTCATTACAGTAATGGGTTTTGCAGTTGCCGACGCGGTATTGTGGAAACGATGGAGTGCAGGGGCTTGGCCGCTAGTAACAGCGACTGCCTTTTGGTTCTTGTTCGAACGGGCTGGATACAGTCCGTTGTCTCTTGTCGCTCATGTGCTATTTCTTCTGGTTGTAATCTTGTTCTTGTGGGCGAAGTCCGCATCTCTCCTCAATAGGTACTGCCTTTGAAATTTTTGGATACATTTTGCTGTTTCCATAAATTTTGTCTCAAGCTCACATTATCGGAAAAATCTTTACGTCGCCGGAGAAGAAGGCTGTTTGGAATAAATCTTTTAAGTTTTTTAAAATTAAAAGGATAAAATATAAAAATGAAGGGTAAAACTGTATTTTAACAATTTTAGTGATTTCCGTCAGTTAACTGGACCTAGGTGATGTTTCTGCATTCTTATGGGTGTAAATGATGTTAACAATCTTTGATGGGGTGTAGATGAAATTTTGTCATTAATAAATGATTGCCTTCAAATGCCAAATGCTTATGCTAGTCCATTTGCTTCAAGTGATCAACCAAATTGAAGCGCACTGCTAAGTTGAGTGTTAGGGATTATGTTTCTCGCTCAAGTTAGGGAACCATTTACCATATCTAGGGTAAAATTTCATTTTCACGTGAAAAGGACTATTTTGCAGGTTTACTAATTCTTTAACTCAAACTCAGTGTCCATGTTCCTCCTTCCAGTTTATTTTTCATGGACCAGCAAGCGGGTCTGTACATAGAAGGTACGTAATATCTTGACTCATGAAGCACCAAATTTCCTGCAAGTATTTTTTTCTTTTTTCTTTTTTTTTTTCCCCCATAGATAGGCCCAAGGAGGGTTGAACTCATGTCCTCTTAACTGTGAGCTGTTAGTCCTTACCAACTAAACTAAGCCCTTAGAGTTCTTGCAAGCATTCATCTTAAAACCAACTGAATGAGTATCAAGATCTATAAATCCATGAATGATTCTACACTGACAACGAAAATTTTAAGTTCACATGATTTTAACTGGCATTACAATAAGCTCATCTATTCAATGCCAATCAAAACAATTTCAGCAGAGTTCTCCACGTTCTACAGAAACCGCAAATCGAAACTAGCAGAAACTGTAGCACGATATACAAAAAATCGAAATAGATTAATAGATGACTACTGTCTACAAAAGAAAACAATTAAAAATCAATCAATATAGATTACAAGCTTAACCTTATTAAACCAAGGATCATGAAGAATATCAGCCCCGCGCTTGTGGACGATGCAAGGAGCTGGAATCGCGGCCGAGAATCCCCGAGTCTGGTGCAGACTTGACGCTGCAGCTCGAGCTAGCTTCCACATTTTCTAATGCACTGTAAATCAGATCTCAGAAGAACGAAAGAATGAACTCAAGATCAAAGAAGAACACTGCAACTTCTTTTATCTAATCGGCATTTATCGTGAAATTTGACTATTTGATAGATAAGAAATGCAAATTTCTCTGTTGCTCCTCATTTGTGTTTCGTATTATTTAAAATGATCTTTGGTCCCTCATCAGTCGTCAGGGGCAGGTTAATGGTGATTTAAAGCGAAGCTCCCATTGGACTGGAGACTTTGGAAACCGAAGCTCCCATTGGACTGGGGACTTTTTTTCATTTGATTGCTCCTCGTTTCTCTATTCAATCAGAGGGGTCTTGCGTGTGACTGGATTTGATGATCGTCAGATTGGAACAAACGAATGAAGTCCTGACTCCTGAGTCCCAGCGTTCATTGCTATGGAAGGTTGTCATTGACGTTCTCAAATGTGGACATAACAGCAATGAGATCCTGCCCACTAATATTTCATCAGGACACATGCCAGTATGAATGGTCAAGATCTTTATTACCGGGCAGCTGTCATTACAAAGGATTTTTTTTCACATCCAGTATGAATGGTCAAGATCTTTATTACCGGACAGTTGTCATTACAGAGGATTTTTTTTCACATCCAGTATGAATGATCAAGATCTTTATTACCTGGCAGCTGTCATTACAGAGGATTTTTTTTTCCCGTAATGGATTTTCGGGTAACTGTCATTACAGAGGATTTTTTTTCACATCCAGTATAAATGGTCAAGATATTTATTACCGGACAGCTGTCATTACAGAGGATTTTTTTTCCCTCACATGTGAGGTAATGGATTTTCTTTGAATGATAAGGCAAGGGTTCTTGATCTTTTTGTAAGGAAAAGTCCCTTTCGCTGTCTATTTTCATTACTGTTCTCTCTCTCTCCTGATTCTTAAGTTAAATGATTCTCATCGTACGATTAAAAGTATGCGGGTGTATAAGATTTCAATATGTTCCAACATTGTGTAGATCTTTTTCTTTTTTCTTCCTAATTATTTGCAAATTAAGAGAGAGAAAAAGAGGGAAAGGGTTATCTAATGGTGATATTGCTATGGTTCTGAATATTGATGTTGCATGGATCCATGGATGAGTCCCAGTATCAGATCTTGGATTGGATTGGCTGATCTGATCAGTAGTCAGTACCAATGCCTTTTTTCTTATTCTTTCATGACACATGTTAATCATTCAAGAGAATCTTGTTTGTCACGTGTCAATTGTTTATAATTAAAAAAAAATAGTAGACAAAAGATTATAGGGAGAATGGTTCACCTGCATGTACTTGTATTTTCTGTGGGAATCTATCACCATCAATATTCAACGGATCCCAAACTCCAGAAATAAATCTCACACCACATCAATGGTATTGGGTTTCCAAAAAGAATACAAGTATATGCAGGTGATTTGAACTTTATATGCACCAATATGAAAATGCGTGATCATGCATATAGCCAAAGGATAATAATAAATTGGGAAAGGATGATCCTGATTTCTAAAACTATAAGTATGGCCAGCATCAAGGGTGCAACAAGTGATCGGGATCGTTTAACAAGGGGCAAGGGATGAGAGAGTGTCATTGGTGAGATAGAGAATGAGGTGTTAATATAGCTCACATTCTCTCAAAAAATAAACCCTAAAAATATAAATAAAAATTACAAAAGTGTAGTCGGTAAGGGATCTTGGATCCTCTCCCCTACAAGGTACCTTCCTCATCACCATCCAAGGGCGTGAAGCCCATTGGACAGGTATGAGATCCACTGAACATGGATGATGATGGGATGATGCCTTCATGGAGAGAATCAAAAGATTCTCCTATCAACTTTTATGTGCTTTTTTTATTCCCTTATAAAACGACCAGTTGAATTATTTATTTGGGAGGGAGAATGATAATCAATGAGAACGTGCATGAAGGTATTCAATAGGGGTAAGATTTTTCACATCATGAGAGTGGGTGGTCATTTAGCTCTCTTTGTGTCTGGACTATGGGCATAGACTGTCGCTCCACACAACTCTGAATATTTTCTTTTTCTTCATTCTTCTTGATCATTCACTTAAAAAATTATTTAAGGCAAAAGTTTTTATGCACGACTATATGTATGCATGTTAATGCAAAAAAAACAACAGATAGTTAAAACCCACCCCTTAAAATACCAAAATCACAAGCAAAATTTACAAATAGTTAGACACGATTAAATCTTATTTTAGTTAACTTTGTTCGGTTGCAAGGAAATTAAAAGGGAAGGGAAGTGAAAATTTTTAAACTTAAAAAGAGAATTTGTATAGGTATAACACAATATGATTGTATAAGTTATTTAAATTTTTAACCATAATTAGTAATGATATTTATAAGATGTAAAATTTATTTTATTTTTCAATTGCAAGGGATTTAGATGCAAAGTGAAGTATAAGTTAATAACTAAATATGAAATGATTTAGAATTACTTACATAGTAATGTCATAGCATATGTTGTAAATATTACAAAAGTTTCCTTTTAATGTTAAAAATTTTTACTTTCCATCTTTTCAATTTCTCTCACAACCAATCAGAGCCTTAGAAAAATGAAAGTGTTCGATAATTTGTTGGTTAAACATGTAATATCTTGGACTTCTGTAATTTTAGGTATATACGTTTGTTTTGGAAAACCCTTGGAGTCACTTCAAATGCTTTAAAAAGGCCCAAACTTAAAGTCGAACCCAATGGGTTCACCACTGCAAATTAAGGCATGTTCAGAGCTCAGTGTTTTGAAGCTTAGTAGGGGCTTTCATGAAACGGTTCAATGGGATACAAATTGCGTCAAAGCCAGTGCTTTTACTGAGAGAATCTTTTTAGAAGATGCTTTCCTCTTGTTTGATGAGATGCCACAACAGGATTTTGGCATTTCATAATAAAACCTTCTAATTTGGGAGCGAGGAACACAGGGAAGGGCTAGCTAGATTCAAACGGGTTCAAATGTGTGAAGTGTTCGACACTGATTAAGAGTGAGTAAAGTGGAATTGGTTATAAATTTTTAAATTTTACATCAATTTAATTTCCAACCAAATAGTTATTATTAAATTAGTTTTACTATAATTCCCTCACCAAATGGTTCAAAAAAAAAAAAAAAAAAAAAAAATCCTTCACATGCCTTCACTTTCCTTTTTTCACTTCCTTTGCGACCAAACAAAGCCATGGTGGATCATATGTTGAAATAAGCTTGATGGCCTATAAGGGTCTCATGTCTATCTAATGGCCAGTTAGCTAAGGCTATGTTTGGTATCATTTTTGTTTTTGTTTTTTATCTATTTAACAAAAATCATTTTGAAAATAATTTTTGTTCAAAAATAAAATGTTGTTTGGTAGCTATAATAAAAACAAATGATAGAATGAAAACATATTTGGCATACTATGTCTAAAAATGATTTTGAAAGTCTTTGGAGAAACGACGTCGCCTCCGTTGGAATGATTGTCGTCGCCGTCAGAGCTGTCTCTAGGACGAAATTGCATGTATGTGTCTCTGTGCTTTACTTCCGTTCGTCAACGAGAAGAGTGTTTGAGGGTTTGATTTGGGGTGGTTTTATAAAAGGAAACTAAATTACTTTTTTAACCCTTTATTTTAACACATGTTTTAAGTGTTTTGAGCAAAACACAACAAAAATAATTTTTGACCAAAAATCAAAAAGAGGTTGAAACCTCTTTTTGAATTTTGTCTTGTTTTTATTTTTATTTTTCATAAATAGCACTCATAAATTATGCCAAACCTCTTCTTGAACAAAAATCAAAAACAAAAATGATACCAAACACAGCCTAAATCACTGATCCACAAGGTCAAATACGGTAGAATGCTTTGCCATTGATGTTCTTTCCAATTCCTATGCATTTTACCGCTCCATTGGAAATTCTCTCTGCCAGTACTCTACTTCAATTTGGTAGTTTTTGTTATCGTCAAAAATTGTTCTGGCTCTTGATTGCAACACCTGTCACGCAAAGCAAACAGAAAGAAGAGTTGGGCGGGTTGGATAACCTGGGGGCCACTCCAATACCTAAGTTAGCTCAAAGGCGGTAAATAGATGAACTCGAGAAAGGAAGACCGAGTTCAAGGTAGAAAGAGGGAAGGTGGTGAATTCAACAGTATGATTGTAAGTATATTAAAAAAAAATATATCCCATTACCTTCATGGTAGGGGTATTTATGGAGTATGGAGTGGCCTTTGATTGCAGGACGCCTCCTTGCATTTGCACGGATCTCGAGACTTCTTTCAAAATCCTTGGGGTATTTGTCGCTTTGAAAGAGGAGTCTTTGCGTATCGTGATCCTGAGATTTGGAGGTCGTGGACTTGATGGAGAGCTCGATAGCCGTCTAATGTAGATCCTAAGGTCGGATTAATGATAACCGCCTTAGGACTCCTCTAAAAAGTGGTAGAATCCACCTCTGGCTGCTTCCAAGAACTGATACATATAGCTATCCACCTATGAGTGGGTTTGCTACCGCTTATCCGAACGTGCATAATTCTTCCATGTCCATAACTGTTTGAGAATATAGAAACATGCTTGCTCTCGAGTGCTAAAATGAGAACACATATCCGTAGAGAGGAAGAATCCGTGTAATGACACGTGTTCTTGCTGATTGGCCGATTTTGGCATGGTCTTAAACAATTGCCCCTTGCTCTTCCGAGTTCGTAGAAGTTGGGGGAGCAATTTTGTTCGAACAATAGTGGAATATTTCCTTTCGAAGGCGGCGTCTAAGTTGTGATGTCGACCACTACAAGCTATGTTTGACGACCTTCAAGGTCAGCTACTAGTCGATCGGGCTGGACGATTTGTTCAAAGGCGAGTTGGGTGAGACGACCTATCTGGAAACGATTCATACTAGACAAACAAAAACGAGCCGGTACTGGATGACCAAGGCGAAGACTTTTCCACCAAGTATGGCGCTATGACATTGATTTTGATATGCAATTAATGTGGCATCCATCAATATCCCAATCGATCAAGGGATATCGGCTTGCATTTATTATGGTAGACTTAATGATCTACCATGCAGAACTGTAGCAGATTCCTTTAATCAAGGAATTTCAAAAGCTTTTCATGATGAAATTAATGGAGCCTAAAAAACACATATTACGGAACATAAAAAACCTGTTTCGCCTACATCTAAGTATACTTTCCATAATGCTAGCACAACAATTTTTTTTTAAACAAAAAGAATTTCCAAACCTCATTATGAATATCATTAACCAAATGAATTGGAATGATAACTTCGACCTTGACAACATCAATATGTTTTAATAGATCGTGGAATATTTGGAACCCCCTTATTTCTGCGACAAATTTTCAACAAAATAAAACGAATTTGTCTTTATGAAAAGAGTAGGCATATACTCCCAATAGACCTCTTTTATCGAATTAAAAAGATTTGTGATGAAGAACAATACAATGCTTTTAAAGATATTTTAACCCAATATTTTGAAGAAATGTTTGAAAATAAATATAATCATATACGATTATGTTTTTATTTGGAACAAGTAACAAGGCAATATTCAGCCAAGGTTACACAAGGCAATATTTAGCCAAAGAGTGCAATGTAGTATTTAGCCAAATAATGAAGACGATGTCTAGCCAAAGTGTGGTATTATGCTTCCATATTATTCAATACTATGATTTATTGCCTATAAAGGTTTAAGGCATTTTGATTAAAGGGTCTTTTTTATTCAAGTATTTGGACTCGCATGAGAATTTATTTTCATGCATTATCTCAGGTGATTCATGTTTTGAGTAGACCTCTATTGTGGCTGACAAAAGGTTGTACACCGTATATTGAGGTGTATTTTTCGTTGTTGCTCGACATTGGTAGGCTTGATGGATGGATCAAAGTCAGTGATGGTTTAATGTATTGAATTCCATGGCCACACTGATTGATTGTGGTTTTGTAATTATGTAGCTCAAGTGGGAGATTGATGGAATTAATGTGGGCTTTATTAATTACATAATCAGTCAAGAGTCCAATTGACACGATAAAACCAGTTCGGTCTGGTTAAGGTGACCCTAATTCTCTTGTAGGAAGGTATTAGGGTTATGACAATATTCTATAAATACTGGATTATGAGTATCTGCGGTCACTAGCATTTTTCTCTTTATGCACCCATATGCAAGAGACCAAAAAGATCCCAAATGGTTGTGGAAGATTCAGATCAAAGCATTCAAAGCTACATGGAGACGGACGGAAATCATCTGTAGCAAATGGCACGTCTTTTAATCCATTCAATTCCATTGTAATCTATGGTTCTGTGTGGTGGATTGTTAGGATTTGTGGGAATAAAAACTCCATGTGAAAAACCTTAACTTAGTATAAAATCTAAAACACTATACCCTCGGGATGAAGAAGCATTTTATTGGGGATTAGTTTCTTAACTCTTTTCAAAAACACCAGTTCCAGTTTGATGAAGGATTTTCCAAATCTAATCAAAGCCATGATTTACCATGTTGTCAAGTCCTAGAAATTTGATTATTATCTGGCGATTAACATTTTTGGAACTATTGGCTGACGGAAACGTGAAATTTTTTTAGCCCTTATCAAATTTGGACGTTAACCAAACCTTTAGAATTGGATCTTGTCAACCCTCCTTAAATTGAAGCTAACAATGCACTAACCATAGCCAACAAACCATGGTCAAGCAATTCTACATCAACTCTCTCGTCGAACTCCACGACGCAGCAAAATATGCACAACTTTTTTATTTTTCAAATTATTGACGTCAAAGAGTATTTTGTACCAATCTACACATCAACTACCAGACCACTCCTTAACAACAAAAGCGAGGTAAACATGCGGTTAGACCAGCTTATCAAACTCGACCAATTGGACATTCTTTTCAAACTTATTTCTAAAGCTAAAGAAATTTTGGAACACCAAAACCTAGAAAAAGTACTACTTACTCTAGGAGATAGTATTGACACATTTATGTCTAGTCTAGAGAGTAGGCCCAACACAGGATATCATTGACAAAATCTTGGGATAACGACCAACTGTGCAAGTTAGCATGAAGACCCATCAATCAACCATAATGTGCTAGCACCCAGCATATGACGTCCTTGAGGACTAGCCATACCAAACCGTAAATGCTATAGCAAAATACTATAGCAGTAAATACTGTTCAAGTTATTGTAGTGTTGAATAATGCTATCAACAAAACACTATTCAAATCATAATTCACCCAAATAGTGAACTCATGACTTTTTCTATAAATACACCCCTACCCTTTCACTTGAGGGTATGCTTCCTCATTCCCATCTTTTCTCCTCTCCTCTTGTAATCTCTCTGTTTCTTTGCTCTCTTTCTTTGTAGTTCTTTCCCTTTTTTGTAGTTCTTTTTGTTACATGGTTAGTTCTACACTAGTACTAGCATGGTTTTATCTCTTCCAATTTCCCTAGTTGAGTTATAGTAGTAGAATCAGGCATATCACCAAATCAAGCATGATATGCTGCTTCCTTGGCACTTGCATCGATCTTTGCCATAATATCCTCCACCAGTATGCATGTGTTATAGATGTCTTACCAAGTATTGTCGTCTCACTATCTTGTTTGAACCCATGGATGGAAGGGTTTTAAGAATCCCACTAAACGAGTAGTGTTTGTTGTCGCTGGATTTCGCTCGGTGCTTAAGATGATGACACTTGTAAACAAGGATCACAGCACGCAGTGAGGTGGTCGGGTTTTAACCCCATAGCCACTCCGATGTTTAAGTCAGTAATGGTCTAGAACAGACATGGAATCTTGGGAAAAGATAGTCGGATCCCGGTAGAGAGGGGTTTGAAGTGAGATTGTATAAAGATACTGTAAAAAGTGTAAGGATAGTAGAGAGAGTGATTGTGAGATGGTGTAAGCTCAAATGTATATGAGAATTGGAGGTACCTTTCCTCCTTCACCATGCCTTCTATTTATAACAAGGAACCAAGCTAGGAGTAGCCTTTTTTCTTGGCTTTTTGGGCTACAGTTCGTCGCCAACTACTATTGACCAAGTGTCTAGTTATGATAGGCTAGATAGATCGGTCCTACAAATTGAGGGGATTGTTGGCAAACCTTCGAGCTCTAGGCTTTAGAAGCAAAAGCTATTAGGAGGACCTCCGTCCAATGATGTTCAACTATTTCGATTCATACTGCAATGGCCTCGAATTTTCTAAAGGTAGGTAACCTTTTGGAGCAATCCTACGTGTCGCCATAGGAATGGCAACCTCATCGGTATGGTCATCATGCCATGTCTTCACAGTCCTCATACTCATTAGCTGCCACCGACCCTCTCAGCTTATAAGGTACGGGCATGTATCAATTCCCTGTTGGACCTGGTGCCGGTGAGCTCTTCTTATTGGTTGGAGGGTCGGTACCGTCATATTTGATGATCTTATCTTTCTGCCACCTTGTGTCTTGCTCGGACGCTTGGCACGCATCATATATCTATCATGATCCATGCCACTTCCACGTGTCATTTTGGGATTGGTAGCGCTATCTTTTGCCTGTATCAGTGTTTATAGACATAAAACTCTCCAAGTTTTATGTTGAAGACAAATGGCCTAATATATATATATATATATATATATATATATATATATATATATATATATATATATATATATATATATATATATATGTCTGGTCTATCCAAATTTCAACTACCCCCAAACGTTTGAAACAATAACAAATACCGCCCCTATAACGACTATTAAATTACAACTAAATCCTTGTTGTTAGGTATATTCTGTTAGACACTGATGATTATAACTGTTCTATGCTAACGGAGAACGATTCTCTTCATAGATACATAATTGTTCATATTTCATGACCACACTTGCGGGATTTGGAGCTCTACACCTTGTTGATTAAGATGTGATGCTCAGGTTTTCTTCTTGCCGTTTCAGGTTCACCTTGGGCATTGATCGCAGCTCCTTTGGCTGTCACTTAAACCGAAACAAGATGGTTATTTTAGTCATTTCAAGATTGAACTAGTTTTTTTAACTAACAAACAGTTGAGGGTTCTATTTTTTTTTTTTTTTTTTTTTTTTTTTATTTTTTTTTTTTTTTTTTTTATATATATTTTTATTATATATATATATATATATATATGTGGGTCTTGCTTATTGACACCAATTTTTTGTTGGGGTGGGGATTAGAGGTGCCGAAAATTGGGGGGAGGGTTGGTTTTGTGCAGATCTGACGACACCAGAGACAAGAAAAACACTATATATATGGCGCTCCATAGGGCACCCGGGGAGGAAGGAGAAAATTTTGATTGCAATGCAAGCATCTAATGGGAAAGGAGGGGGAGAATCAAACAAACGATCTCCCTTGGACTTGAATCAGTGCCTACTACCTGACGGATAGAAATCCTCTTCCGCCTGAGATTTGGCAAGAGAGATGGCGGTCTGGATGGATGGCTAACACCTGACTTTCGGGTGAATCCGAGCCCTCCATCCCAGCCGACACCCGAGCCGACAAACTAAGCCGACAGGGGTGTCGGCTCGGATCGAGGGCTCGGATTCACCCGAGAGCCAAGTGTCGGCCATCCATCTGGGCCACCATCTCTCCTGCCAAATCTCAGACGGGAGAGGATGTGAATCCCTACCTGACGGCAATCACTGCCCTCTCCCTGACTGCAACCACTGCCCTTGTATGGCAAACTATGATAAAACTACCAAGCGTAGATTCCATGCTGGGAGAAACTGTGTGATATTTTGTCAAATCAATAGAAAGAACAAAAGAATGTCCGAAAACCAATTGGTAATAATTTAGAATAGACGAGGGTAGGTGCCATCAAACGATTCCAACAGCTACGTAAGAGTTGGACGGTTAAGCGTTAAATACAAATAGGTGAGCATGTAGGTTGGATTCGAAACTGACATCTAAGAGTTCGAGGCATTGGTAACTCCTGCTCATGTTCTTCAAAAATCATTTCTCAGAACAATTTTGCACCATTTTAAGCATGAAATCCACACCCCATTCCACTAAATATAATAGGATGCATTTCAAAAAATTATGTATACAACACAGAAGGGATGCATTTCAGAAAATTGATCCTTGCATTTTCATGAACCAGACCCAACATCAAGATTCAATTTGACACCATCTCGGAATGGAACAGGATTAATATTGAGTATCTGAACCAATCTGCTGATATCCATAGATATGTCAGCTGGGGATATAACGCCACGATTAACCTGCAATTAAACCAAGTTCTAAATGTAGCAGGTGAAAGCGTATAAAACCATAACTCAATCAGTAGTTTTAGGTCTTTATAGGCACAAATAAATTTTGATTACTTCCACATCAATGACACATCAGACTTGTGTGTCGACATATATATATATATATATATACATATATATATATATATATATATATATATATATATATATATATATATATATATATATATCAAACCAATTTACCACCTCTGGTGAAAATTGGGAAACAAAAATCATATTGCTTGTGGTTTCTGTACATCTGCCTATCAAACAGCCAAACGGATTGATGATTGAATGTCCTTAGTAAATTACAAAAAATTAAAAAAGATTTTAGACAGATCAGTATGGACTACTCACACTGGTAGGAAGCATATCCATCGAATCAAAACCCTAACGATGACAATAACCATATACTTCCAATTGAAGTAAATGCCATATAACACATTCACAATATCAAAGAGTAGTCTTGGAGCAGCTTGAAGCCTACATAAAACTGAGTGAGAATCCATTGAACCAGACCAGGAAGATAAAGATCCACCAATGGTAAGTAGTCCTGATTATAGGAGGACATGGACAAGGGAGAAGTGATCAAGTACACCTTCCCATCATGCATAGCTACAGCTCGCGGCACTGGAGACAAATTTCTTCTAATTGAAGTCATTAAAATGAACTGAAGTACACTGCTATATCTAGAGCCAAGATTGCAATTTCTTACCAAAGCAATCAAGATATAAAGCTATAGGAAATGTATCGAAATTGAATACTACATTTTGCTTTCCAGGTGAAGGCAGAAAACACCTCCAATTTGTTCCATAGGAAATCAGCA
Source organism: Protea cynaroides (assembly GCA_028583415.1). Lineage (NCBI taxonomy): Eukaryota > Viridiplantae > Streptophyta > Magnoliopsida > Proteales > Proteaceae > Protea > Protea cynaroides. The sequence continues at coordinate 92,749,086 of CM053275.1, read as the reverse complement.
GTTAAAACATGCAGACCACCAAAAATGTTATATGACATGATCTGCAATAGGTTGGCACCATAAGGATATTCATTAGCCTCATTCATGTCCCTTTCTTGCTCTGTATTTGGTATCTTCTCATGGGATGCCTCCAACACTTCCATCGATACAAACTTGTTTCCAACTTACTCGTCCAAACCATAACCTCCAACTTACTCGTCTGAACCATACCCCCCCCCAAAAAAAAAAAAATTGTTAAGGAACACTTCCACCCTTCCACACAAAAAATAAATAAGGGAAATTTCTCATATCTTCCCCGTACTTCACCCTCAATCCAACCATTTCCCAAACCTTTCAAACAATTACTCGAACTTTCCCTAAATTCAAAACGTATTTACAGACAGCCCCAGTCTGTTAGGCATTTTCTGTTAATAGATGACGTGTACTCAACTATAATTCTAAAATGGCCAAAATACCCTCCATTAAGGGATGAAGTGATTCAAATACCCTCACTACAAAAAGACATAATGATGCAAAGAAGAAACTCTCTTCTTCATTTCACTCCCGAACCGAACTTGAAAGGACAAAGCCCGCGACCTGCAACTTCACTTTTTTCTTCTTTTTTTCTCGTCTTCCTGCAATCTCCCTTCCTCATTTTGCTTTTCATTATATGTGACTTCGCTTTGTCATGCTCCCGATCTTGGTCACAGATAAGATGCTGTTATTGGAGCACTACCCACAGGTATGTATTTTTTTTAGTTTAATTGGTATTTCCCCCTTCTTCGTTCCCTTCTCTGATTCTTATTCCATACTTGGCTTTCAGAATAGACCTGTGATGGATGGACTCTCATGCAGTCAAGAACAAGGGATGCAAGGACGAATCGAATAGCGGAAGGGTATCTTCTCCTTTGCCCTTGCTTCAGAGCAATGTTTGGAACCCTGTTTCCATTCATCACTGGAAACTGGAAAAAAAAAACAGAACATGGGTTCTGCCAATTGCTGAAATCAAAACCAATTTCTCTATGGTTCTCCTATTTGGTAGTTCATGTTGTTTTAGGGTCTAAAAGGGATCTGTTGTTGAGATTTAAATTTGGAATCTGGCGTGTCATAGCCTGAGGACTATGCCCTCCACGATCTCATGTTTCCAGGGCATGGAAGTGCTTCGTTCTTTTTGATAATATCTAGTTTGTTAGTAAGCCTGACAACAGAGAATGGCATAGAGAAAACTTGTTATGGTTATGCGGCTATATAGAAAGGGCGGGTGGGGCTTCAGGCGGCCGGCCGCCTGAATAGAATCAATAAAAATTCCGTCGATTGTAGCATTGCGTTGTAACCAGTGATTGCCCGGGTCGTATAGAAATAGAATAAAGATTTCTTTCTCGAATGAAGAAATAATAAAATATTGTTTTCGGATATCTCAACTGGTCAAATTCCAAGCAATTGTATCTTTTCGATAAATGCCCGAAAGAGTAATGATTTCGATTTTTATTTCGAGACGAAAGAACTCCCCTTAAATCAGAAAAGCTATGGAGGGATAGAAAGCGATCCCTTGTATTAGCTTAGGTTCATAGCATCAAACTCAAGAAGAGCTGGGCCACAATCCATGATGTCAAACACGACTAGAATCCTTAGTTGTCAAGGCATCGCCTAGGTAGGAGACGCCTTGGTGTCTGGGCATTGTTTATAGGCCTGGGCACCAGGACGCCTTATGAACATGAGAAAGGCGGTCGCCCAGGGTGCGTTGCTTAGGGCCCCTTGGATGCCCAAAATGTCTAGGCGGCTGCCTTGTTTTCAATGTATCTTTTTTTTTTCCTCATATTTTTCCTTGATCTCTAAATTTTCTTCACAAGATTTATTAGGCTAGACAAGAACAACATTTATCAGACAGTACTTATTTATGACTAATATCATTTAAGTAAATGTTTCTTTAATTTTAAAGAAACATTTACGTAAGATATTATTCATAAATAAGCAAATACCCCCCCTCCCCCAAAAAAAAATATATATATATATTTGAACCAATTAATCTAAAATTCAAATTCCAGAAGGATAAAAAGTCAACCCTCCAGTTCAAGAACAAAAACCATATTTTTGGGTGTGGAGGCGATTTTCAACTTCCAAATACTAAGTTTTTTTTCCAAATATAAAAATTCTATAAATCTTATTATAGTAAAGCATCACTAAAAACCAAGAGCGTGCCAAAATCATCTATTGCTTTGATGCCCAAAAAATAATTTACATTCAGACGACTTTAAACAGCATTAGCGTACTCTGAACAAACTTTGACCAGAGTGTAACTCCTTCATTATAAATTGGATTCAAGCAATCTCAGATTTGTTGGAAAGCTGATTATGCTAGTTTTGCAAAAAATTCTAGATTGTTAGAATCCGAACTATATTAAAGAAGTTACACTTCCGTCAAATTTGTTAAAAGTACGCAAATGTTAGTCATAAATATGTATTACCTACTTAACTCTAGACACAATCCTAGGTCTCAACGTACACTAGCAAACTTGGGTCCACACCAAATATTATTATTTTGGATTTTTTATTTAAACTAATATGGGAATATGTGTAAAATGCTTAAAATAGGCCACAGAAAAAAAACTCATATCAAGAAAAACACTTTTGGGCTTTCGAAACCAAGCTTCGAGATGTCTCGAGAAAAATACCAGGTTTCAACCGAGTTTCAGTCGAAACCTAAGATATCTTAATTTCGAGGCTGACAAAAGCCGGCCTCGAAACCAACACCTCGAACCTTGGGTACAAGCTTACTTTTAGAGGAATAGAGGCCCAAGCACTTATTTTAGCATCAAGAGGTAAGTAACATTATAGTCTTCCTCTTTGCAGTCTTGTTTCTTACTTATATGCTAGGATGTTCTAAGTTCAATTTGTGATTTTTTGTTTATTATAAATATATTTTTTTATGTTCTATCCTTTATTCATTATTTATAGCCTTGTTGGTTTTCTCACATTAATTAAGTTATGTCTTAAATATTGATTATCTATGTAGAATGCTGCATATATATAAACATTAATATAATATTAATATTTTAGAAATAAAAAAATACACTAGGAATGCCTTGGTCGCCTAAGCAATGCCTAGGCGTCCAAGCTGGCCCCGAACGCCTTGGATCGCCTTGTCACCTTGACAACCATGATCCTCACCCATCTTGACAAAAACATTCAACTGTCAGAGAGTTTATAGGTTACTGTTTAATACAGAGATTAAGATAAATAGTTTCAAGGATTGCTGAGTTCCATGCAACTATGTTTACAATTGATTAAAGATCAGCTGGTTTCAGTAGGGGAAAAAAATCAACCATCTCTTACAACAGGCCAGCTTTGAAGTGGTTGGAATTTTGTTATCTCTGTCAAGTTAAGGTTTCAGCATTGAGATTCCAATCAAGGCATCTCTTCTTCTTGTTTGTCTTCCTCGAGAAGCCTCAACAGAAGAACATTTTTGTTTCAAATTCGTATGCTAGTTACAAAATGGCCAACTGAAGCATCGCTGATATTGCTCATAACCAACACAGCAATCATCGTGATTTCTGTCAGGACTGGCATAATCATCAGGACTGGCATAATCTGAGTCCTTTTGCTTTTGATTCTTCTACTTTGTATGCAAAAGCGGCAGTACAAGCAAGCAAAGAAGTTTCCAAAGCCGGTGCCTTGTACCGTGATTGCTTAGGCAGGCACTTCATCTTCGAAGATATCCCAAGTGGGTCAGCCAAATCGGAGAGGAACAAGTTAGTGTTCTTCGATGGTGGGATTTATAGCTTTGATTTGGAGGATCTACTGAGAGCATCAGTGGAGGTATTGGGGAAAGGAAGCATGGGTAATAAGGTGATATTGGAGGAACGGACGACGGTGGTAGTGAAGAGATTTAAGGACATCGTTGTCACGAAGAAGGAATTCCAGTTGCAGATGGAGGTCCTAGGCCAGATTATGCATGATAATGTGGTCCCCTTGCGTTTTACTACGCCAAAGACGAAAAGCTGCTCGTTTACGATTTCATGTCTAATGGAAACTTACATACAGCATAAGTTGGATGGGATAATACACCTTATAACATTTGTTCATGCAGACTGTTTTAAAGTAAAAAATAAGGGATTTGTGGTATGACCTATCATCTTTGGGAAATCCTCAAGCACCATGGTTGGTTGCTGGTGACTTCAATTGCTGTTTATTTTCGCACAAAAGAACGGGGGTAGGGGCTTTTAAAGTTTCGGCTGCAGATGAATTTGGGGCCTGCCTAGACTCTATTTCCTTGAAGATGATTTCTCCTATTGGATTAAAATATACATGGTCTAACAAAAGAGCTATTGGGCATGTTAAAGCTCTGCTAGACAGGAGCTATGGGAACCTTGCTTGGTTCACAAGATATGAAAACTGTTACCAGAAAGTGCTTCCATGGTATTCTTCAGACCATAGTCCCCTTGTCATTGGTTGCAATTCTGTTCCGTGTCCAAAGAACATACCATTTAGAATACAGAAATTCTGGATGGAGAACGAGAATTTTAGAGATGTGGTAGATGAGTATTGGAAGATTCCAATATCAGGTAACCCTTATCTTGTTCTATCTCAAAAGCTTAAGCGTTTAAAGTGCATCCTGAAGAAGGGGTCCAAAGAGTGCTTTCCAAATATGGAGGTGGAAGTCCGGAATGCTCTTGTGGAGTTAGAAGACACACAGGAAACCATACAATCTGTAGGATTCAATGAATACTTACAGGAGACGGAGAATGTGGCATCTAAAAGGCTTGAAACAGCACTTAATTTAAGTGAATCCCTCTGGAAAGAGAAATCTAGGGTGCAGTGGCTTAAAGAAGGTGATAAGAATTCCAAATTTTTTCACTCATATGCACGTGCCAGAAAAGGGAGAAATTTTATCAGGCTCTTAAAATCAGATGAGGGCAAATCTATTGAGGATCAGCAAGAGATTAAATCTCATATTTTATCTTTTTATGAAAACTTTCATTGCAGCTCGGGTTCAATTCCTCACCCGGAGATTTTAGAGGTAATTCCAAAATTGGTCAGTGCGGAAGATTCTATGAAAATGGATGCTATACCAAAGAGAGAGGAAATTAAAAATGCAATGTTTGATCTAAAGTCCAGAAGGATTCTCAGGTAAATTCTTTCAATCTTGCTGGGATATTGTTGGTGATGATGGTTGTAAGGCAGTTGCTTCTTTTTTCAGAACGGATTACATACCTAATGGCATTAATAATAAGTTTATTTCTCTGATCCCGAAATTTGGTGGTGCTATCAAGCTTTCTGATTTTAGGCCAATATGTGTTGGCAATTTCATCTATAAAATAATTCCAAAAATCCTATCAACAAGATTGGGATCTTTTATGGGATTGTTGACTTCTGAGGAGCAGAGTGCTTTCGTGAAAGGCAGGCTTATTCACAACAATATAGGGCTGGCTTCTGAATTATCTGCCATTATGAGAAGAAAAAACAAGAAAGGGGCTATGGCATTAAAGCTGGACATACAGAAGGCATTTGACACCTTAGAGTGGCCGTTTCTTAAGGATACTTTAAAGAAATTTGGTTTCTCTATAACTTTCACAAACAGGTTGCAGGCTATGCTCCAATCAGCAAGGTTGTCAGTTATGTTTGATGGTGGACCGATTGGTTACTTTAAAGCAACAAGAGGTCTTAGACAAGGTGACCCATTATCTCCACTTCTATTTGTCCTAGCCGAAGAGGTATTATGTAGAGGTATAAATGGCATGGTAGCAAAGGGAGAAATTAACCCTCTATATTGCAGACATGTGAAAACTCCAACTCAGCTTGTATTTGCAGATGACATTCTTCTTTTCCTACAGGGAAAACTCTCAAATGCCAAAGCTTTTAAATGCATGCTAAGCAGATATGGAAATTACTCAGACAAAAGATCAATGAAGGTAAAAGTTAATGCTTTTTCTACGGTGTTTCTACATCGGCTAAAAAAAGTCTTCAGGAATGTCTGGGTTTTACTAAAGGGTTTTTCCCTAACAAATATCTTGGGGTAAATCTATTTTGGGGGAGGATAAAAAGGAATATTTCATGCCCTTACTAGACAAATTCAAAAAAAAAAATTTCAACTTGGAAGGGCAGGCTTCTCTCCATGGTTGGGCGTATTGAATTGGTTAAAACAGTCCTATCAAGCTCTTTTATTCATTCTTTCTCGGCTTATATCTGGCCAAATTCCATATTAAAGAAAGCTGAGCAATAGATTAGAAACTTTATCTGGAGTGGGGATCCCTATCTGAGAAAATCTAGAGTGGTGAAATGGGATATTGTCTGTAAGCCAAAGAAGGAGGGGGGTTTAGGGGTTCGTACTCTTCAGGATGTAAACACTTCTCTTCTCTCCAAAATGGCTTGGCAAATAATGCTTTCTGATTCTTTATATGCTAACTTCATGCGATCGAGGTGCTTCATGAAAGATGGTACATTCAGGAAGCTCTCAGATTCCTCGCCGATATGGATGAGTGTGAGAAAAGTCTGGGAATGGATTGCCAAACATACGAGATGGCTTGTGGATGATGGGAAATCTATTAATTTTTGGACTACTGGCTCGGTTCTTTTTCTATTGCAGAATATATTAAAGAAAAAACAGGTCTTGATGTTTTTCCATTCATTAACAAAACTTTGAAGGTTGCTGATTTTATAGGTGAAGGACAATGGAGGTTTCCAGAGGTAAGATCTCAGGTCCTTAAAGATTAAGTCTCTTTGATTTGGGAAATTCCATTATCATTAAAGAAGGATAAATTAATATGGACACTATCTGGTAATGGCTTATATTCGGTTTCTTCTGCATGGAATGGTATGAGAATTAAGGGACCAATTTGCAATTGGTCTAGTATAGTTTGGAATAAAGCTCTAATTCCAAAGTATTCAGTGTTCGGTTGGAGATGGTGTTATGGTAAATTACCAACTGATGATGTGATCCGAAGGAAGAATGTGCCATTGGTTTCCAGGTGTCATCTGTCAATGCCAAGAGGAAACTTTCTACCATCTATTCTTGGAATGTAATTACTCAGTCAAAGTTTGGTTTGCAATTTTGATAGTATACAACTTACACTGGTTACACCACTGCTCCCCAGAGAATTTGTTACTTTGGTGGCGAAGGAAAAAAAGAATTGTGCCAGCTAAGGATTTGTGGTATTCCCTGCTTGTAATAATATTACAAAATCTTTCGAAAGCAAGGAACAAAAGCCTCTACGAAGGAATTCGCCCAGCATTGAAATCTACATTAGTCTGCATACATAGAGATGTACAAGCTGCTTCTATCATCAGACCTTGTGTGGTGAAATCAATATCTGACTTGCAGGTACATAAACATTTTAATCTATCTACAATAGCACCAAAATTGTTCCAAATACGGTCTGTACCATAGTTGTCAAGGCGACGCCTAGGCGTCCAGGCGTGATTCCAGGGCCTGGGCGCCTTATTAGTGTTGCCTGGGCTGGGCGACCGCCCAGGCTCTCTGGGCGTCACCTAGGCACCGCCTTGGGCTCCCAGAATGCCTGGGCGGTCGCCTTAGATCATATATGTTTTTTTTTTTTCCCTTTGATCTCTGAATTTGTTTTACAAGATTTATTAGGCTAGACAAGAACAACATTTATCAAACAATACTTATTTATAACTAATATCATTTAAGTAAATGAATTTCATTTACTTAAGATATTATTCATAAATAAGCAAATACCCCCTATTTGAATCCAATAAAAATAGTCTAAAATTCAAATTCTAAAATGATAAAAAGTCAACCCTCCAGTTCAAGAACAAAACCGTATTTTTGGGTGCGGGGGCGATTTTCAACTTCCAAATGCTAGACTTTTTTCCAAATATAAAAATTCCATAAATCTTTTTATAGTAAAGCATCATTAAAAACCAGGAGCACGCCAAAATAATCTATTGCTTTGATGCCTAGAAAATAATTTATATTCAGACGACTTTAAACAGCATTCGCGTACTCCGAACAAGGTTTAACCGGAGTGTAACTCCTTCATTATAACTCGGATTCAAGCAATCTAAAATTTGTTGGAAAGCTGATTATACTAGCTTTGCAATGAATTTGAGATTGCTTGAATCCGAAGTATATTAAAGGAGTTACGTTCCAGTCAAATTTGTTAGAAATAAGCAAATATTAGTCATAAATACGTATTGCTTACTTAACTCAATTATTTGTTTCTTTGTTGGTTTTCTCATATTAATTAAGCTATGTCTTAAATGTTGATTATTTATGTAGAATACTGCATATATATATATATATATATATATATATATATATATATATATATTAAAAATAAAAAAAATACACTGGGAATGCCTTGGTAGCCTAGGCACCCAGGATGGCCCCAAACGCCTTGGATTGCCTTATCGCCTTGACAACTATGGTCTGTACTTTGGAAGAAACCACCAATTGGATGGTGGAAACTTAATGTAGATGGATGTTCTATTGGTAACCCAAGAGATGCAGGTACAGGAGGAATCTTCCGAGACAGCAGTGGTATGGTTATCTATGCCTATTCAGATTACTTGGAAAATGCTACAAATTATGAAGCTGAATTTAGAGCAGTAATTACAGGTTTAAAGGAAGCTAAAAGATAAGGCATTGCAAAATTATGGGTGGCAATTGATTCGGCATCTGTGGTAGGATGTTTGAAAAACTTAAACCCACCATGGTACCTCAAGCAAATATGGAAAAGCTTGTTTAAGGGACTATCAAATTCACAGATAAGAGTAACTCATTGTTTCAGGGAATCAAATGTAGTTGCAGACAGTCTTGCTAAAAGAGCTGCCACTGACAGGAACTCTGAGAATTGGGCATCTTGTCCATATTTCATTGCGAGGGATGTGGTTTGGGATGCTTTAGAGCGTCATAGATATCGTTTTATTAAGTAGTACTAATGACAATCACTGACAGGGCTCTGCTGATGGCAATGCCGAAGGTGAAGTTTTTATTATCAGTGATTTTTTATTGTATTTTACTTTATCCTATTTAAATTAATGCAATTTGCTGACCTTTAGCAAAAAAAAAAAAAAAAAAAAAAAAAAGAGTACCCTTCTTCACAGTATCAGTCCTTCTCAGCTTTAGCTGTTACATTCATTAAAATTTCCCAAGGTTAAATCTGGGCAGAAGCTTCAACCCATCAAGATTAAAACAGACAATTCAATAGGGAGGTGGGGTTCTTGTTTTTAAACTAGTAGGGGGTAAATTTGTCCATTATATTTTATGCTTAACACTGTCTGTAGAATGAGAACGTAATTGTTTGAAAGGTTTGGGAAATAATTAGATTAAGGGTGAAGTACAAGGGAGGCATGACCGTATGAGTAATTTTCACAATAAATAAATAAATAAATAAAAAGCAGAGGATGGAGGGGAAGGAGGGGATTACCGATGAAGCAGAAACAGGTTTGATTAATGATGTGTTGTATCCTCTGACATTTGCAACAGCCTCAGCCATTTGCAGACGAGATAGCCTGTCTGGTCCACCAACATTCAAAACTAACTGCATTTGCCTACCATCTGAAATGAGCACCATGAATAACACACGGTTATCCAAGAAGAACAGGAAACTAAAAGGATTATATATATATATATATATATATATATATATATATATATATATGTGTGTGTGTGTGTGTGTGTGTGTGTGATAATGTTAATGCAGGGCAAAATATGGTGACAAATTTGTCAGAAGAGAATCATATCCTTTTGAAGTGCAAAGTTCATGGTCAGTAAATTGCTTACAAGAAGATGAACAGTAGTCAGATAAACCAGGGTGTAAGATCCAGTGTCTTCTCCCTCACACGCAATTCGAACAGGAAATCAGTGTCCAGTTTCTCATTCATTGCCTTATTTTAGAGGTTAGGCATCATTCCTGATTTCCTGATTTTGCTTAATCAAAATTCAGTAATCCTGAAGGATTCAATCATTCTGATAAGGCTTTGGTAACAATTTTTTGGGAAGAGGGAAATTTTTTATGAAGTTCCCTCATTGTACTATTTGGACTTTCTGGAAGGAAAGCTTAGCTGTTTCAAGATTATTTTGGGCCTGTTTAAGATCTGATTGACAGAATGGTAACAACAGCTGATGTCTCCAAGGGGACCCTGTTTGGTATCGTTAAGTGAGATCCACTGTCTATCTTCTACCTTTTCATCCCTCCCAGACTTGTGCATCTCCATTGAGTCACCTCAAGGGCCTTGTCAAGCTTCATTTTAACGATGTTTGCTCAGCACCTCGACGATTAGGGATGGGCAGATCTCTGAGACATAATGACAGTTCAATGATTCTTTCAGAGCCCATCCGTTACCTTGGTACATCAAGGATGGCAAGCAGAAATGTTGGACACAGGTATGATTTCTATTTTTAACTGCCAACATAAGATTGGTGCAACTTGGCTACTGGGGTTCTTCTCGGACTGATGCTATTGCAGTGGTAGAAAATCCTTCAAAAATCACCAGTCAGTCAGATGCATGAAAAGGAAGGAAGACCACAGAGAATCTTACATCCTCTTAGGTAAGCATCTGCCTTTGAGTTCATTATGGACACCTGATTTCAATGGAAGCCAAGGATGGTCACTGAGAGAGAGTATGAGCTCACCAAACAAGATGTAGTCAGGCCTAGTGTGAGTTGTGGAATATTTACCAATGTAGCCACAATTATATAGCTGTATTGAGTAGGCTCCATGTTGCAATTGGGTTCTGTATGCTCTCATATTCCATATCCAATTAAAATCCAGTTAACCAATGCTATGATAAATAATATTCTAGCTAAGAATATTAATGCTAAAATGAGCAGTGATTTTCTACGATGTAGCTCATAACAGCCAGCAAAAGATTGATCAAGTATAAATTCAAATATACCTGGAGCACAACTCTCTTGCTTCAAAACCTTTTATAGTTAAATAAGCAAATCATTGGTACCATACCCCAAAAGTACCACTTAGTATAGATACTAACAGATTCAAACCTGATAGCCACCTCTTAGTCAGAGCTAGGATGGTTGTCACGACATCCTTGACATAAACCGGACAACGGAACTCGTCATGAAAGAACTCTACTTCGTCTCCCTTAGAGAGGACACTATCAATCCACTGCAGCAAAAGGGAATGGATCATTAGTTCAACTCTAAAAAAGCAAAAAATTTTAAGCTGGAAATGCTAACCTGATCTGGTTTTCAAGAAACTTAAGTAGCCCCTTTTTTTAATAATTCAAGTTTCTGGTGTTTAACTTTTAATACTGAAGTGCCTTCATTATTAAATAAGAAATTTCCATACATGATGTATATGAACTATTGCTTTTTTTAAATTCCCTTCAACAAATATATTTTATTCCATATCTTTTAATAGTTTATTGTGGTGGATAAGATTTGATCAAAACCATCATCCAATTTTGGTGCATTGCTATTATTGGTGATTTTACTTGTTCTAGACTAACTCTTGGAACTGTTTTCACCTCATGGAGATTATATAGCTGTGTGGTATTATGTATATTTTCTTCTTTATCATTAAAGTGTTATTTGAAAAAAAAAAGAAAAAAAAAAAGAAAAAAAAAAAAAGAAAAAAAGAAAAAAAAAAAACTTTACCCAATTGAGCTTTGGGTCAAACAAAACAGGAAACTAGACAAAAAACAATAAATTTAGTGATCCAAGGTTGTCATCTTTGTATAAAACCAGCTTAATTAGAACCTCGCCAAGGGTAAGAATACTTTCCTTTTGCAAAAGGAGGTAGAGAAACATATGGCAGTCAGCAATCTGAAAAGTTGGTCCAATTGCTAGAAGTTCTAGACAATAAAGGGCAAACCCAGTGCATGAGGCTCCGCCACTGCAAGGTCTCTGGAGGGGCAGATGTGTGCAATCTTACTCCCGCTTCGCAGAGAGACTGTTTTCAAATTTGAATACAAGATCACTGAAGTTCTAGGCTTCTACACTAAGAGGGGGGGGGGGTGAATCAGTGTTGTTTCAAATTTTATCCCAATGCAGACTACTTTATGAGAAGTCAAAGAAACACTGTATACACACAAACATGTGCATAACCACCTCACAACCACAGTGTGGCTAGGCCAACCAGCATGTGCACACCCATCATGTAAAACCCACAACACTCCCACAAAAATCCACAATCACACAAGAATTACATGGTTTCACCACCTCCACATTGTGTGAGGGCTACATCCAAGGAGTAATGCCCCTCTTGGGCCTCGTACATACTGAATACTCTCTTTCTTAAGTTACTACAACAACTAAGGTGTCAAAACACCTTCTTCAACTCATGATAGTACAAAGGCTAGGGCTACAATCCCTTTCCGGACAAGCCCCAACTTGCCGGTTACAATCAACAATATTAATGAAAAGATTCAAATACAACTCCCTCCCATTAATCAAGCAACTAGCTCTAATAGGTATTTCATCGAACACCTACCTATTAGGCTACAATACATAGAGAGTTTAATCAAGAAGAGTTACCCTTGATAAGTGCTTCCACTCTTGGAAGATCCCTTGCCACAAAATAGTCACAAACAATGCCCTTGTAGTACCATCTAAGCCTCCTACTTCATTGAGACATTCTCACAAACACTTAAGCACTTGGAGGGTGTTTTTTCACTCACAAAGCCCCCACAAGGCCTTTCAAACCCTTCCTTAGCCAATTCCACGCACAACACAACAAACTGGACTCAATTTAGACTTAAAATGAGTCATCATTATTCATTTTAATTTCGGCCGTTGATCTAGAGAAGACGGAAGCAGATCTGATGGTCCAAATCATAAAAGGTAAATTATGGTGACATGCAGCATGTCACTACTTACTGGCTGCAACATTAGCCGTCGGATCTCCACTACAAAATACAGGTGGAATTATGGCCATTGGATCTTGATGCAGATTAAATCTCAACGGAAAGAATTTGATCCAACCAAAGAGCATCTCAAAACTGTATGATGTGCACTTGCTTAGCACACAATCACTTGGGGACCCGAAAATGACAGCTTCATTTTAAAAAGTTTTGCAACCACCAATAGGAGGCCTTGCGGGAGCATATGACACAGTTTTAACTCTACGACTTTTTTTGCCTTAATCTGAGCTGTTGGATCGGCATGACTTGAATGAAACTTCATTCAAACCATTGAACTTGGATAATCTCATTTTGTTTTACCCCAAATACCCCTGTGAACTCCAACAAAGGCCTCTGTAACCATTTTTTTTTTTTTTTTGCAAAACTAATTCTCAGGGGGGAGAGAAACTGTAGCCTTTTCTCTCTCCCCGCATTTGGTCAAACAGGTATTGATTGAACCGAAACTTGGTCAAGTTTTTAAAAATCAATTCCGCTGCACCCCATAGCACCATGCTTGTGGGTCTGCTGCCGGTGTGACCAAGCCAAGATGGCTTGCGGCAAGTCCTCATTGCCTTGGTGGCTTGCGGCATTGCTGCTTACTGCCTTGGCATGAGGCATGTGGCTATGGCTGCTGGGCTGCCTAGTGGCATAGCCACTGCTGTGCTGCTGGGCTGGCCTGGGCTGCCTGGTGGCATGTGCCACCTCATCTCATTTTCTCTCTCTTCCTTCTCTGACCACATCATCAGTGGGACCCACCCCACTTTCTCTCTCCTTTTCTCTCTCATCAAAGTTGGCTAATTTTTTCCCAATTACAACATGTGTTAGACAATCACCAGGTCAGAATGGAGCAAACTCACCATTGCATTGAGGTCCCGCCCTCAGAATTTCTAGACAATGTTATCCACTAATTGAGCCAGTTACAACTCCCAGAAATAAGATCAATTTCATGATTCACACTTGAATTTTTTCACTTTATCATATGAGAAATTCCTTCAGCATTCTCGCTGTCAAGTAACTTATTTATGAAAATTGTACCAGCATTAGTAAAACTGAATAATTTTCTTGATCCAAAGTCAAAGCTTGTCATTTCATCAGAAATAAATCCTTTAGCATTCCACTATCCAAATACTGAGATATTATATACTGGAAAGTTCCTAGAGAAAATCAAGTCCTTCACAATGCAATAGCATTTTAAAAAATTCTTGACATATTTTACAAATAAAGAGCCAAAGAATCATCAAATATTGTTCAAAAGTGGAAAATAATGTCTACATAGGTAAAGGTATCTCTCCCACATAAAGTAATAAATCTCTTACAGCATGAAGAAGTCAGTGGGCCCAAACCATAGAGAAACAGAACACAAGAAAACTCCAGAACTTCACTCACAAACATCACGAGTTTTCTTAACCAGTTCTCTAAGAAGGACTAGTTAATCAATTGTCTCTGCCACTTCACAGTACACTAGATATGCTCTGATTGATTTGGTTTTCCTGGATAACTCCAAAATAAAAGGACAGTCATTTTTCTTTTTCTTTCGGGAAAAATACAGTTTCCGCCCCTGTACGATGCCTAAAGGACAAATGCCCCCAAAAGTTTCTAGAAAAGACAACCGTCCCCTTTTTTTAAAGGTGTTAAAGTGATTTTTTCTATGGACCAATCTACCCCTGAACGTTACCGCCAATATGTATGCGTACCAGGCGATTTCAAATGCTGTAGGATACAAATGAGCGAGCAGATTTTAGGTTATCAAATGGCCATTTTGGAAACCATTGTGAAAGCCCGCAAAATATTGTCGTCGCCATCTCTGTCGACGAGCTTAAAGGTCGGAACCAGTTCCAAGTTCTTGTCGGCTGATAAATCGGACCAATCGTCTGATGTTGTATATGGGGCCAGCTCCACCGATCGGCATCCACAGGTACGTGTTTGTGCTGTTTCAACAGAGAGGAGGAGGACCTATGTCTAGGGAAATTCGACCACCAGATGCCCGCTGCAATTTCAGTACCCGCAATTTCGCCACTCAGAACTGGTTGGATTTCCCTGTCGCCGCTGTCTATTTTAACGCCCAACAGGAACCGATTACCCGGAGACGATGAACAGTAACTCAATTGATGATTAAAGTAACTGAATCTGTACTGTATTATATGTCTATGTATAAACGTCACAATTTGTAGGGTACTTGAGACCGCTGAACTTCATGTCAGTTCATCATTTCATCAGCCATTACATACATTTCTTCTTCTTTCTTTTTTGGTTTTCCACTCCCTCTCTCTCCCCCCTTTTTTTTTTTTTAAATTTGAAAAGATTTGCAGTTATTTGATGCACAGACTTGCCATTTGTCTAAGTATGAACAACGATCACCTGTTACATTAATGATCTCATCGTGTTTAATGATCTGGGATCTTTTGATTCCAATCAAAAGAGACACCTACTACAAAAAATATGCAAAAAAGAATGGTTACAATCTGTCAGACAACTGTGTGATCGTCTCAGCCAGAAGATTTCCGATTGAGAGCGATCCTCTACAGCCTCAGTTATACCAATCATGATATCTAAACCATTAATCACGCTCAAATCCCCGGTCATGATTCATCCACCCTGGTTTTAAGGTGGGTTAAGGAATAAGAATCTGACGAGGAAGAAGGGACGCCTGAGTTGAACAGTGGAGGGTCAGATCGGGAAAGCCATCAGCTTTTCTCGGACATAGAATGGAACAAGCTTTTTGGGAGAAGTTTTCTTGGGAGAAGCATTCGTGCTCTGTTTCATCTCTATCTCCAACTCTTGCATGTTGCTTGAATTTTTCTAGTGAAATTTCTATTGGAGAAAGACAACCTTGGTAGCAGAAACACACAAGGTTCAATTAAGGTCATCGAACCCCATTTTTTTTTCTTTTTTTTTTTTTGGTTGAAATTGAACCCCCATTCTTATTCATTGTAAGAGAAACATAGGGAGGCGATGGGGTTAGAGATGCAGATCTAATCATCTGTTCAATCCAATGGAACCCTCGTCTGTTCAATCTGGGATATTTGTTTGATCTCTTCCATCCTGAAGAAAATAATAGGGAGTGTTTGAGTTTTGAACTATATGAAATCTGCATTGATGGAGTTACCACACAGCAGTACACACTTCAGATATCATATTCTAGTGGGAGTTTGGCAGTACGACTGTTCCCATGTCCAAATCCATTCCAATTTGAGAGTTCAAATATGAAGCAGAAATAATGAAATAGAGTGCAGGGCTTGGAATATCAGAAACTCAAACAAGCCGTCATCATCACTGCCCTTTAAACTAACAGTTTTGGGAGAGGGAGAGAAACATAGCTGGGTTTTGGAGGAGAAATAGAAGATAGGGAGAAGAAGAGAAACAAAACAAAGGAGGGAGAGTCAGAGTGGAGAGATGCAGATGCAGATGCAAAGAGAAATGGGTGATTTGATCACCTGAAATGGCCACACTAATCGATCTTCTGCACCGAGTCTTTGATCTACCATCGGATTAAATGTTGGACACGTGTCCTTCATCTAACCAAGTCAGCCGACGATTGGAATCCATGAATAGAAACCCTATTTGAATAAGAGTAAAATAGGTACTTCACCATTGAAAAGGGTTAATTTGGTCATTAAAATAAAATTAGCCTCCCACCGTCGGTATCTAATGAAATATTCCTAACGGCGTGGGTCTATTTGTATTTTAGTAGTGTTTCTAGGGGAGGCATTTGTCTTTTCCAGAAACATTTGGGGGCATTTATCCTTTAGGCATACTACAGGGGAGGAAACTGTATTTTTCCCTTTTCTTTAATTTACATAGCCATTTTATATAATTTTCCAAGAACAACTGGACAAACACATAAGTGGATAAAACAGAAAAAGATAGAAGACAAAGTAGTTGTATGAACCTGAACTGGAAGAGCCTTTGTAACAGGTGAAATTGTCTGAGGCCCATGGATGATACTACTTCTCAGAATCACAAAGTTCGAGCAATTGGCAGAAATAAACTTCTCAGCCTCCAATTTTGATTTCCCATACACATTTACAGGAACAGCTTCATCATCTTCCTTGTAGAAGGATTTAAGCCCTTCATAAACTGATGCAAAGTTTCATTAGATTGAGGGTCCATGCTAAAAGAAAAGGGAATAAAAGAATGAAAGATTAACACTGCTAAATAGAAAATGTGGCAAATAAAAAATGATGATAGATAACAACCAAGATCATCACGACCACCATTACCTTCTCCCAGTTGGTGGCAGCATTCTGTTTCCATATCTCAAAATGTCTACACTACAGCCTACAGCAATGTATACCCCAAACATGAGCCCCAATACTCTTTTTTACCACCGCCAACCATGTTTGTTATGATCTTCCCCCTGATCCTTTTCAGGTTTAGCCAACACAGAATCACTTGACACTGGTTGGAAGACGAACCAAGTACCAAGCCAGATCCAAGGCCTTTTGCATTTTTTCAAATGGTCTAAAGAATGCAAAATACTCCACCTTTATAGGGAAAAACTAGATGCTAAAATTCAACCCCAAGATCAGTCACTTTCTCCAATACTGTTTAGCTCAACATGATATTTTCCTGAATCAATTTTTGGTTGCAGTAACTCCAAAAATTTAATGATGATGTATCTTGGATTCAAATATTCTACAATGGTGCTTGATGATATGAAGAATAATTGATTAAACAAACAAGCTACAACTTAATTTGACGGCTTGCGGCAGTTCCAGGTTTACGTAGAAAAATAATTCAGGTATCAGTGTTTTTTGGTAAGTATTCAGGTATCAGTGTTCCTTTCTCTGAGTCCTACAGGTGTCATATTTGCTAAGGTGTTCCACTTAAACAATTATAATATTTCAATTATCAACAAAAAGATCAGTTTAGTCATGAAATGCCAGTTCAGTGAGTTGTTTGATAGCTTGACGATAAGGGAACATAGAACTTTGCCTTTCAACTTGCAGAACATTTATGTCACGAAAGAAATTTGTATGAACTAAGCTACTTTATTTTCCCTGCAATTCCTTGGGACATTCGAGGGGGATAAGCTGAATAGATAGGGCGTGAAAGGGCTCCTAAAATTTTATGATTAGGTCCCGTGCAAATGAACTTTAATCTTTTATTTGTTTGGTCTTGAGACTACGCTGCATCTTTAAAAAAAAAAAAAACACTCTTGGTTGGGGAAACATTTTCGAGTATATCTTTTGTGCATTCCGTATAATCAAGATGGACGATACTTTACCTTGATCAGTTGATAAATGGATCAGAAGACTACCACCCTCACCGAAACTAGAAAGCCATTTTACAAGAGTAGAAGGGACATTGATGGCCATAGCAGCAGCAGGGTCCATTTCACATATACGCGGTACTGAGAGCGCAGCACAGTTGACTACAACATGAGGCTGGCAAATTAAAATTTAATGTGTATCAGCGCCAAAGCAAGCTAAACAAATGGTAGCGGCCTAGGATTACCTCAGCATTTAAATCAAACATCCAATTCCATACCACTAACAAAGACAGAAGATGATCAAATTAGAACAAATGCAGAAACTGTGCTCTATTTACCAAAACTAAACTTTTCATAATTTCGTTTGAAGAAAATACAGGAGAGGCGAAATTAGGGTCCAAAAAGAAAGAATCAATGCCAGTAAACGATAGGAAAGAGATGCAGAAACTAAAGTTGTTTCATCAGGAACAAACCTGGCCGAAGTTAGAGAAGATGGAATCAAGCCCATGGCCAGTCTGTAGATCGACAGGGAAAGCGAGAGATGGAGAAATGGCATCGAGCAACGACTGAGAGGGAGTAGAGTGGTGGGTAAATGCGAGATCATAAGGCTTTCTTTCCATCTCTGAGAATGCCTGCAACACATGTTGGCCCAGGTAACCTGTTCCTCCCACCACTAAGACCCTCTTCCGATCCATCTTCTCCCCCCAAACTCACCGGAATCTGAGATTCTGAATCTGTCACTATTTAAGCGCCAGTGGCCCCAAAGATTTGGCGGGTGCTAGCTCGTCCAGACAATCACTAATACCCCAATACCCCACGTGGCAAATTCGGCACATGGCAGCAAAAATTAAAAACAGTCAAAACATATGAGAGGACAGAAATTTCATGCTGTTGTTGGTTATAGTAGTTTCTTCCAAATGAATGCATTTTTTCATAAAATAAAATAAAAAGAACCTCCCAGAAGCCGTTGAACGCGCGCGCGTTTTGATTTGCTTCTTCTATCTGTTTAAAACCCTAAACCCTAGTAAGCTTTTCTGAAATTTCCGAGAGGAGAACATCGTTGTATCCATCTCCTTCCGAGCTACAACAATGAATTCTTCTAGGACGCGCGTATCTTCGCGTGCAGTGTCGAAGCTTCTCTGCAACCTTTCCTTCTTCCGTTCCATGGGCGGTGGGCCACGAACATTCCCTGGCGGTCTCAACAAATGGCAATGGAAGCGAATGCACGAGAAGAAAGCCAAAGAGAAGGAGCAAAAGCTTCTCGACCAGGAAAAACAGCTTTACCGGGCCAGGATTAGGTCCCAAATCCGTGCCAAACTCGCCGGTAAGTCCGGTGAACCTTCGTTGGAATCGGAGTTGTCGCCTAATTACAATGCGATGAGTGCTAAAGATCACGTAAAGGCCCTTGCTGATCGTTTCATGAAGGAAGGAGCTGAAGATCTTTGGAACGAAGACGACGGACCACTTAAGTCACCTCCTCCTCGACCTCCTGTGAAGAATCGGGCAGTCGAATCTCCGATTAATCTGAGAAAGTTGATTTCGGATAGGGGTGGCTTGATGGATAATCATCGTGGGACTTCAAATTCGGTATTTGATTCCTTTAAACCTAGATATTATTCGGTTGAAGCAGGGAGGATTACAAAACCAAGGTATAGATTCCGGAGAAACGAGAGTTCATCTAGTGAAGATGACGAGGGATTCGGTTTCGTAAAGCCTGCTGCTGGTCAAACTAAAGGATTCCAGGTGAAAGGTGTTAAGAAATTGAGATGGCCTAGATTTGATTTCAGTGATGAGGAACCAGAAGAAGATGCGGATTTGAAAGGTAGAGGGAGTGTGAAGAAGATGATGAGCAGAGCTACTTTGAGAAATTATGATATGAAGAAAATAAGACGAGCTCCTAAGCTCATTGAAGATGAGAGTCTAAGTTTGGAACAAATACAGTCTATTCGAGACGAGCTTAGCAGGAAAAACTTTGACGAAGGTGGCAGACAAAAGATGGAGGAGGAATCACTTCTTAGTCAGAAAAGGTTTGCAAATGATGACATTTATTAATTCATGAAGGGTAGTTTATGCAATCTTAAGGACATCGGCAAATTTTGCAGATTGAAATGAAATAGTTGGAATTATTTAGTGAAGAAAAACCAAACTACTATCTTGACATTATTTCTGAGATGTAAGAAGTCGCTAGACTAGTATTGAAAATACGTTCCTCAATTGTAAATTTCTTCGTTAGTTCTCATTGCTCAACTTGATGCTTATTCTGGCCCTTATTATTATTATTTTTTTTTTAAATTTGTCTCTAATAGTTTTCATTTTGGGAGTTTTAATCGAGACTTCATAACATCAATGGTACTGATTATATGGTGGCACTTGTATCTCCCTGTTATCTTGATAATTGGCTCTTCTCATTTCCCTCAGATTCGAAGAGTGCAGTATTTCCCCATTGACCGTAAAGGCACTTACTTTGGCTGGGTACATGCAAATGACCATTGTACAGGAGGCCACTCTTTCTGCTTTCCTTGATGGTATGTTGCCTGCATTCTGTCTGGAGTGTTGAATTTGTCACTTTGTTTTCAGCTGTCTGCTTTGTTCATGTTGATACACATACTTACAGGTTTTCTTTGTGTGTGTGTGTGTGTGTGTGTGTGTGTGTGTGAGAGAGAGAGAGAGAGAGAGAGATGTGCTACCAAATGATTTTCTGATTCAATTATTTGCAAAATGAATGATGATTATCATAAATCTTGGACAGGAAAGGATGCTTTGGTCAAAGCTAAAACTGGCACAGGGAAAAGTGCAGCATTTTTGGTACTTCACTTGCTCTTTTTATTTTCTTGATATTGTTTCGTATCACTTATTTCATCCAATTTGGATGCTAAACAAAAGCAGATTCCTGCAATTGAAGCAGTTCTGAAGGCTATGAGTAGCACTGCAAACATACGGGTGCCACCAATTCTTGTGCTTATTCTTTGCCCTACGAGGGAGCTTGCTAGTCAAATTGCTGCAGAAGCCAATGTTATGCTGAAGTACCATGATGGCATAGGTGTCCAAACATTAATTGGAGGTACACGGTTCAAGGATGATCAGAAACGTCTAGAATCTCATCCATGCCAGGTTCCCGACTTTATGCATGTTTTTTGTTTTCTATTCCTTCCTCAGTCTATTTCATTTTTGAAGATTGCAGATCTTGAACAGTACATATCCCCTAGATAAACTTAAAGTGTGTGTATCATGTTTCTTTGTTCCTATTTTTCAGTATTTCACATAGCCATTTCATTTCAAAGTTTGTTATAATTAAAACAAGGAAATACTATTATTACAGTGTAGCTTATTTAAAAAAGAAAAATACACAGTAACATTTTGCATTCTTGGTTTCCTTGTTAAATATATTTTCTTTCAGTGAGTATTATTAATACTTTTCTGATAAAGATGTTCTTGTCACTTTTTTTGGATCATTTGCAGATTATTGTTGCAACCCCTGGTCGGTTATTGGATCATATCGAGAACAAGTCTGGCTTCTCCATTCGCTTGATGGGCCTGAAATTGCTTGTACTTGATGAAGCTGATCACTTGCTAGACTTAGGATTTCGCAAAGATATAGAAAAGCTTGTTGATTGCATACCCCGTCAAAGGCAGTCCTTGCTGTTTTCTGCTACCATTCCAAAAGAGGTTGATTTGTTGAATTCCGCTTTCAGGTTTCCTCATTCAAAGTCACAATCTTGCACTTGCTGTAAACAATACATAGAAACCTGTGCTTTCACTATTTCTTAAATTATGAATATACAGGTTCGCCGCATTTCACAGCTTGTTTTGAAAAGGGAACATGTTTTTATTGATACAGTGGGTCTTGGTGGTGTGGAAACTCATGACAAGGTACTGTCAATACTGATTTTTGGTTTCTGATTGTTCTAAGAACAAGTGCCACCTTATGAATTTTATTTCGTTTAATCAATAAAAATAAATTATTGAATGCCAAGAAAGATAAAAGGAAAGAAAATTAAAGTCATCCAGGTGTGTTCTGAGGATTGCCTCATAAATTTCATGACTGTTTCGTTTTGGACCTGAAATAAGGAGCTCCATTGTACTGTTTGTCATTGTGCTATTGATAGTGCTCCCTGTATAAGACCTGGTCATGAAAATTTGAGAGCTGTGTTTTGTATTTGTTTTGGACTGTTTGCAGTGATATGGATGAATATCACTGTACTAACAGTAGCAGGCTGCTTTCATTCTGGGTTCTACTTAACAAAATGCCATTTATGTGTTACACACCATTATTTTTTCTAGAAAGACTGGGAAGCCTAACTCTCGCATACCTTTTGGATTGCTCAATGCAGGTTAAACAGTTGTATATTGTTGCACCTCATGAACTCCATTTTCAAATGGTTCATCACCTTTTGAAGGACCATGTTGCACACATGCTTGATTACAAGGTTGACATGCTTTTCTTGCATACTTTTATTTGATAGTTATTTTTTTTCTTGGCCTAATTGTTCATTATATACCCAGGTTATTGTTTTCTGCACAACTGCAATGGTGACATCACTTATGTTCCTCCTCCTCCGCGAGTTGAAAATGAATGTCAGAGAAATGCATTCAAGAAAGCCTCAAATTTATCGTACTCGCATATCCGATGAGTTCCGTGAATCCAAGCGATTGATTCTTGTTACTTCTGATGTTTCTGCTCGCGGCATGAACTACCCTGATGTTACTTTGGTGATTCAGGTAATTTAAAATTTGGCAAGCTCATAAGCTCTACTGCATCTTGTTCAATGAGCTGGCTGCCTTGAACAATGGTACTTCACTGTTGATACTTTCAGGGTGTAGTAAGTCTTGGTATAAGAATTCATGCTTTCCATTGGCCCTAATTCATGTTAGCTTCTTCGCTCCATTATTTTAGTGATGTAACTACCTGGTAGAAAAGTTGTGCATTCCTAAGAGAATATGAACCATTATGCATCAATTAAGATTAAGATGAATCTTTTCATGCTTTTTATTGTGGGTAGAAATTGATACATCAGTAACCGGTCATGGATGCATATGGAAGTAATCAGGCATCAACCAGTTAGTACTGTGCTTGCCTTTTAACATATATGTAACACAGAATTTTGGCAATTTGTAGGTTGGTATTCCAATTGACAGAGAACAGTACATACATCGTCTTGGAAGGACAGGGCGTGAAGGCAAAGGAGGAGAAGGTATTCTGTTGCTCGCACCATGGGAAGAACATTTTTTGGATGAAATCAAAGATCTGCCAATTGAGAAATCTAAGCTGCCGCAAGTAGATTCAGACGTGAAACTGAAGGTTTCTCTCTTACTCATTCATGCATTAGAATTTGAAATTATGCAGAATTGCCTTATATTATTTGCTTTAACTTTTATAAAGAGATGCTTTGGTATTATATTTAGCATAATGGGTGTGATTCATGCTTAAAATGGTTCAAAATTGTTTTGAGAAATGATTTTTGAAAAACATGGGCAGGTGTTCCAAATGCCTCGAACTCTCAGATGTCAGATTGGAATCCAACCTACATGCTTACCCATTTTTATTTACAGAAATTACCCTCCAACTCTTATGCAGCTTTTGGAAGCATATGATGGCACCTACCCTCATATATTCTAAGGTTCTCTTTGGTATAGTTTATATTTATATTTATGAACTGTTTATAATTAATTATTTATGAAAATAAATTATGAGACATGAACAATAACCATTTAATACCACCGTATATAAAAGAATAATAATAGATTATCACAATAATGATAAACACCTTCTAACCTATTTGTAGATTTTTATTTATATTTTTAAATATAAATAAACAACATAAATCGTACCAAACAATTACATATGTTATAATGTATTATATAATTAATTCTATAATGCATACCAACGAGAGACTAAATCATTACCCATTGGTTTTCGGACATTCTTTTGGTCTTTCTATTGATTTGACAAAATATCAACTCAGTGTCTCCCAGCATGGCATCTACGCTTGGTAGTTTTAATCATAGTTTGCATACCAGGGCAGGTCAATTCATTAGGTCATTTGGGAAAGCACTCCATAGTGCAGTGGTGGCGGTCAGGCAGTAAGCTTGTTTAAGTCCAGGGAGGTCGTTTGGCCATTTTATCTTCAACATAAAACTTGGAGAGTTTATTTGTGTATAAACACTCTCGTTAGTAGGATTCTTAAATGCCCACATCCTCTCCTCCCGAACCTCTGGGAGAGGATTTGGATACGATTCTTAAACCCTTCCATCCATTGGTTCAGACAAGACAGTGAAACGGCCATTCTTCCATTCTTGGTAGTAGGATATCCATAACACATGCAGCTTGTTTTTTGATACAGGTGGAAGATTCTATGGCAAAGATCGATGCAAGTGTCAAGGAAGCAGCATATCATGCCTGGCTAGGCTACTATAACTCAATCAGGGAGATTGGAAGAGATAAAACCAGGCTAGTAGAAATAGCAAACCAATTTTGTCATTCCATTGGCTTGCAAAAGCCACCTTCACTTTTCAGGAAAACTGCGTCCAAGATGGGTTTGAGGGACATCCCTGGTATCCGGATAAGAAAGTAAAACCTGGGACTAAACCCCCACCCCCATGTTCCAACCAGCTCAAGAAACATGCTGAACTCAGAGACGCATTAGTGTTACGTGGTTATCTAAACGATTGAGATACCATGGAAACCATCAGCAGACTAAGGATACAAGCACCAGCATTTACAAACCATTTCCCTGTTCTTTTTTCATCTTCTTCCAGAATATGTAAACTCTGCAAGTGATGCTTCATGCTTGTAACCATGTCACACAAAATTTGAAAATTTGATTTGTAGATTCAAGCTCCACTGTTCTTGTAATCATACAAGCAACGCTGGTGCCCGGAAGCCGGAATTTGAATTTTGTATTTCGTGGCGTATTTTGCTGCATGCACAATGGAATGTTGTGGCCATGGATAGGCCCCCAAAAGTTCTGGAGTTGGTCTCTTCCTTTTTTTTTTTTTTTTTTTTTTTTCTGGTAAGTGAATTTACTATTATTACTTGATAAGTGACATCGGTCCTATTTCTTGTTTTTTTTGGTAAACACATTCGTTCTATTTCACAAAAAAAAAAAAAAAAAAAAGGAGAGAGACATCTATCTTACTGGAAATATCTATCTCTGGAACTTTGAATTTTATCATTTGACACAAAAAATTGTCTTTCAACTGATTATTCAATCTTCAGAAGAATTTGATTCAACAAGGTGTGACCATATGAGTAGGCAATCCCGTCAGATTAAAATATAACACTCATGCCCTCATGAGTAGTGCACTCATGCCCTCATGAGTAGCGCTATAAACGGATGAAATTCGTATGGGATAGATGACTATTCGAATTTGAATCTGTTTATCAATTATCAATTTAATACAAAATCCAATATATAAAAATCAAATTCGAATCTAAATATTCTAATTGGATATCCGATTAAAATTCAATTTGAATCTGAAAAATAGATACAAAATACAATTTGCAAGAAAAATGAAAAGATACCTTAGTTTAAAACAAATATACATTATCCTAAGAAATTATGAGAGAAAATCTTAAATGACTATATAAATATTAAGGTTATGTGTCTAAATATTTTAAAACCTAAGGTTATATATGTCTTAATATTATGTTAAACGGAGTGGATATAATCATGTTCGTTTAACTGATATTTGAATATGTATTTGAATCTGACCCCAGCTCTTTGAATTTATAATCGGATCCGATTATTTGAATTTGATTTCGCTTAAACGAATGTGAATTTTAATCGAATTCGAACTCCACCATTCATTTACGTCCTTATTCCTTACGCATGACTCGGATTCAAATCGTCTCATCCCTGAGATTTGGGAGGCGTGGCGGCGACCCCACTGGATGGTCGCCACGTGGGGGTCGGATGAATCCGACCCCTCCGTTCGAGCCGACACTCTCTTGTCGGCTTGGCTTGTCAACTCGAACGGAGGGGTCGGATTCATCCGACCTCCACGTGACACCACTGATCCCGCAGACTCATAACACATGGAGGGGCTCAAAGTCCGCCACACCTCCCGAGGATTCGCAGGGGGGTCGGATGTACGACGACCTCTTTGTGGCGGGGGGGTCTCGCATGACTCATAACACATTGACAATTCTAGGGCCTCAAAGTCATCAATTGCCAAATATCACCCCCTTCTTATTCTTTTTTTCTGGTTAAAAAATTATTACCGCTTTTATTTTATTTTATTTGGTAAAAATTTATTACTGTTAAGAAGAGCATTTAGTGAAATGATCCATCAAAGATTATTATCTCGAAAGTCGAAAGTGTATATTGAGATTTGAGAATCCATCTCACGTTCGGTAGGGACCAGAGAGAGACCTAAATTGGAAGAAGGAAGAAAGAAATTTCTTTGGTTTTCTTCTTTATCACTGCGGTTACTGCTGCTACTCTTTCTTCATCTTTTTTCGGGGATTCACTGAAAAGCATGGCGAATTTGCAGCTTTGGGAGACGTTGAAAGCAGCGATTTCTGCATATACGGGACTCTCGCCTGCGACCTTTTTCACGGTGTTGGCTTTGGCTTTTGCCTTCTACTATGCTATTTCTGGCTTCTTCTCATCCCCTGAGGCTCCGAGGACGAGGGCTCCGCCAGAAGAGGTGAAGCCCCTGCCACCTCCCGTTCAGCTCGGTGAGATTACTGAGGAGGAATTGAAGGTATACGATGGTTCCGACCCGGAGAAGCCTTTGCTCATGGCAATCAAGGGACAGATTTATGATGTATCGCAAAGCAGGTTTCAGTTCTTTCCCTTTTCTCCTACTTTTTTATTTCGTTTATTCTTTCTTCCCCTGACATGAATTTCGGTGGTTTTAGGATGCTTTTAGGATATGGTTGTCATTTGTTAGGGTTTTTCAGAATTATTTTTCTGACTTATTTTCCTTTGCTTTCTCTTTCATTGGTTGTGGAT
Source organism: Protea cynaroides (assembly GCA_028583415.1). Taxonomy (NCBI): domain Eukaryota; kingdom Viridiplantae; phylum Streptophyta; class Magnoliopsida; order Proteales; family Proteaceae; genus Protea; species Protea cynaroides. Next base: position 92,722,114 of record CM053275.1, on the reverse strand, counting down.
TTGGGGTATTCTTTGTGATTTTGATTGATGAACTGATTCCTAATCTCTATCGTTGTTTAGTGTTTTCATCTCGACTAGAGTTTTTCTTCGTTTACCTTTTCTGTTTTGAAGGGGCTTGGTTCGGTGCTATGTTGATTTTTCATACTGTTCTCTAATTTCTTCATTTTCGATTCTGGGCATTTTCTTTGCTTTTCGAGGACTATCTATATATAATTCCTTCGTTTGCGATTGGAAATGCTCCTTTCTTCTAGCTCTTAAACTTGTTTTGAGGTTGTGCTTTTGGTATCAAATTATATGGTCTCACAAACTTCCGTGGTTTATAGGCCCAACTTTATTTTCTGGCGTGAATATATTATTGTCGGTTGCAGAAACTCGTTATCTGATAGATTGTAACATTCTACAAGATCCCGGAAACAACAATTTAATTCGGAGTTGCCGTGTTGCCCATCCATGTGAGCATTTTTTCCCGATATGCTTTTGCATTGGTGTATGGTTTCTGTTTTTCCCCCCTTCCACTAACAATCGGAGTTGCTTTGCTTCTTGTTACTCCCAATCCATCAAAGAAAAGAGAGTACCTCCTTTGATTCAAGGGATAGATACAATAATGCGATGTTTAGATGTTAAAGTGAACTGTTTTAGCTGTGGGGAACCCTTTTTCAGATACTGATGCTGAACTTCGATGTTGGTCTTTGGTCTTGTGGCTTTGTTTGAAGACAATGTTGTTTTTAGTGTTTGGTATTTTATTCTTTGCTCTGCTACTTTACAATGCCTATGGTTGCAGTACCGCTTAGGTTTTTCTTGCTTTTGGTTCTATCCTAGTTTTGCTGCCCTTTGTTAGGTTCTGCTTTGTCTGGATAGTTTAATTATTCTTCTGCAATTTGAAATTGAATTTCCCCAAGTTATTTCTTTAGAACTGTCGTCTTGTTATGCATGAGATTAGAAACCAAAATAGCATATGATCCTATGGCAATGTCCGACGAAGAAATCAATAATATGGTTGTGGTTCCTTGTGGCCAACTACATTGTTGTGCCCCGTGTGGCGATCTCTTTTAGGGATGGGAGTAAGTGACTTGTTGTTAGCTGCTGGTTTGGTTTAAGAGTAAGTGACTTCTTGTATGCTGCAGGATTGATTTTTATTTTTAGTATATAAACATGGACTCTGAGTGTTTTGACCTCACTGCTGGAAGTTTGTAGGGAATGATCTCCCATAGAATTGTCTATTTCAAAGTATTCATTGTATATGTAATCTTATGTTCTTGTAGGATGTTCTATGGTCCTGGTGGGCCCTATGCCTTGTTTGCAGGGAAGGATGCTAGTAGAGCTCTGGCGAAGATGTCTTTCGAGGAGAAGGATTTAACAGGAGATATATCAGGTCTTGGTCCTTTTGAACTTGATGCTTTGCAGGACTGGGAGTACAAGTTTATGGGCAAGTATATTACGGTTGGGACCGTTAAGAGAACCATTCCAGAACCCGATGCACCTGCTGGTGATTCCTTGGAAGCTGCTAATCGTGATGGTGCTAAACCTGCAGAAAATGGGCAGTCAGAGGGTGCTGCAGGTGAGCAAGCTGAAGTGCAGCCTCCAAAGGAGACCACGGTTGGTGGTGATGCTGAGAGAGAGTAGTTACCAAAATCCCATCTCCCTGTGAGCTGCTGCATGTGAAGTGTCAAAATACTTGTGTTTTCATGAATCTTATTGCTCCTGGTGGTACTCTTTTGTTAATCCAGTTAAACAGAGACTGAAATGTTTGTAATCTCTTCTTGATAGTCCAGAGGGGTACCACTCTAGGATGGAACCCTTTTGTTGAATAAAACCTGAATAGAGCAAGGTGGTGGAGCTGGAGTTTCAAAGAGTCAAAGCTGCTACTTAGCTATAAACCATATGCTGCTTTTTTTTTTGGTAAACAACCTATATGTTTAAGTGTTAGCTTTTGAAAGGTGAGTTGAAATTCAGATCACAGGTAAGAAAGTTTGCATTCTAGCATTGGTCAAAGTCTCCAGTGATTACTTAAATCTGGTTTTGTTGGTTGTTTATTTTGTTCATCAGCTTATCTGCTCATCTGGCAATGTAGGTTGTGTTCGGTTGACCTCCGAGAGAGATGGGGTGACCTAGTTGGAGAGGTGAATTGGGTCCCACATTTTCCTTATGAGGGTATGGGAATGGAAATGAGGCAAAGTGGCAATCTCCCTAAACTTGGTCCATTTGGTTGGATGGGCTGGCAAACATCAATAGATATTTTATTTGATAAAACATATTCATTAAGATGAAATTTTTGTTACTGAAACTTCATCATCCTAATGAATTTCCAAAAGATGCCACTCAAACCCCCCCAACCCCGGCGGGGCACTCTCTCTCTCTCTCTCTCTCTCTCTCTCTCTTCCTCCCCTTCCTCTCCCTCTGTTTGTGTGCACGTTCGAAATCTCTCCCTCCGCAACCATCCTCTCTCTCTCTCCACAACCGTCACCTTCAATGCTTCTGCAATCTCTAACCATCGGCTCGTAGGAACCCCCTCTTTGCTGCGAACCACCTAGAGCAGTCGATTATTGTGTAATATCTTTATCCTTTGCAGATAGGTTCGCACTCGACGGTAAAATTTTATAGTGTAATATATATATATATATATATATATATATATATATATATATATATATATATATATATATATATATATATATTTTTTTAAATTTGTTATTTATTTTCAATAGATAAAATATAGTGATTTTTTAGGAGATAGAAAAAGAACTTCTGTCTTTCTTTTACCTATTGAAAATAAACATTAAATTTTGATATATATATATATATATTATACGGATAAATTTATAAGTTATAAGAAAAACCAAACCCTCTAGTTTGTTGGCTCATCTCCACGGTGAACTTCCACCCGCACACTAAATCCTGCGATCCAAATGGGCCATGGATCTCTTTGAAAGGGGTGGAAATTGTTGGAAATACCGAAATAGGTTGCTCATCACTTTTGATTCATTGCTGTGCTGGCAAAGGCCCAGCTTCAAGACTGCGAACTATCGGTTTGGGTTTCCTGTAATTGTGCAGTCCTTGCAGTCGCAATTGGACCATTGAGAGCACATCTACATGTGCATCCAATGCAATCCAACGACACAGGTGGGGCTGCAGGGGCTACGTGGCTACAGAGGATCCAAACCCATACCAGTCCTGTTTTCATATTACTGTTTTCCAGACAAAGATTACGGTATCTAGTCATGAATATGGACATTATGGACATACAAATATACATACGTTACAATGACTTTTTTTTTTTTTTTTTGTAACTATTACAGTGACATGAATGATACACAAAGGGCGTACTCTTGATATAGTATGATATGAGCCATATGGCTAATAGTCTTGCGTGGTCTATGCATAGTTAGTAAATATGCATATTAAATTCGTACCGTTTATTTAAACAAGTTTTTTTGTATTTTTCTAAATATATATAGAATCGTAACGTTTTTTTTTGTAAATAATAAAACATATTATACAAGTTTAATACACGTATGGCGTATTAAAAGCGTATAATACGTTGATAGTTATTAAAAAAATAAAAATTAAAAACAAATCATAAAAAAGAATCCTAAAGTCTATTGTCGAGGGTTCTGTTCCCCAAAGTAAAACAGAACCCTTCATCCCTTCCACGACCATCAGCAACTCCAGCGGCTAAGTCCTAAACTCACGATTTGTTCCCTAAATCCCGTCGACTTATTCCCCAAACCCCTTCCACGACCTTCGACGTGCAAGGGTCCTGCAAGCATATAAGCTGTTTATGATACCGCCAATTTGAGATTTGATCTTCTGCATATAATACGTTTCATTATTTAAAATAAAAAAAAAAAAGTTACAAGACTCTCTATGTACATTCTAAAAATTACGGAAAAATGGTTTAAAAAAACGGTATGTATATTTACTAACTATGAACAGGAGATTCAAAATCTGTACAATTTTTTTTTTTTTGGTTAAAAAAGCTCTACAGTGTTAAACCCATGGTTAGTAAATACTAACTATGAAAATTTTGCACATTTTATATATGAAGACTTTTCAGAACTGTAATATTTTAGTTTTTATGTTTGACGGGATGATGGTTTTTAATTTTATATGTTTAATGGGATGATAATTTTGTGTGGGATTTCATGAATTGGAATATTTTTTATTTATAAATTTTATTTATATATTAATATTTTATTTGTTGAATGCTATAGATGTTTATTGCATAGTAAATATATGTTTGTATTTTTGTCCCGATTTTTCTTCAGGCTACTATATTAAACACGTATTAAACACGTATCGTATTAATGTCGTACATGTTTTTTTTAAAATGAATTATTGGCCCCCGTATCAAAGTCTGATTCCGTTTAATACCTATACATATCCGTATCTAATTTTTTACCGTATCCAACTATCAGTCTATGTAACCATGGAAGTAAAAAGCAGTTTTTTTTTTATATTATTATTATTTATTTATTTTGGAAATTGCGAAGGGCAATTCAATTCCCTTGAATAACTAAATTTGCATCATTAATGTTTGGCTTCTTTCTTTAAAAAGAAAGGGAAAACTCCCACCATACATCAATGGGGATATGAGAAACGGCATCATCAATGGGGACCCACAAGGTCAAAGAGAGGAGAAAATATCAAAAATAAGAATTCTGTTTGTTTTGTCATAAAATTTTACGTGTAATATTTTATATGTAAAAGAAATTTCAATGTTTGTTTCCAGTAGATAAAATAAAGACGAAGTTCCTTTTCATTCCCTTAGAGACCACTATATTTTATGTCTTGAAAATAAACATTGAATTTTTTTTACATATAAAATGTTACACGTAAAATTAAAATTATATGTTAAAACAAACAGAGAGAAAAGAGAAAATGCTAGAATGTGAGAAGGTGTGGGAAGGAATCCCTACACTCACATTGTGGGGATCTTTATCCCTACAAAAAATTACAGAACTCTATGGTGATAGTTGTTGTCGTGATAGGTGTATCTGTTCTACTAGGGTTGCAACATGGTCTGATTGGGCCTGGCTTTTTATAACCTCAGCTTAACCCTGAGTCCCTTTAAATAGAATCGGCCTAGTCCTAACTCAGGGCCTGAAAAATCTAACCCTAACCCGCCTTCCGAGCTGGGTTGGGCTGACCCTGATTGACCCAAACTATGGGGAGAGAAAAGGGAGATGCAAGGGTTGGGCTAGGCCCAGGCTCAGCACAAAGCCTCAACCCTGGCCTGGCCTGGTGGAGGATTCACATCGTCTCCTCCTAGAACCACTGGGAGGACGTGGCAACCTGCCCTGGATGGCGGCCACGTGGCTCTCGTGTGAATCCGAGACCCACGTCTGAGCCAACACCCCCTGTCGGCTCAGCTTGTTGGCTAGGTGTCGGCTCAAATGTGGGTCTCGGATTCACCTAGAGCCACGTGGTGGCCATCCAGGGTAGGTTGCCGCTGTCCTTCCAGAACCACTAAGAAGAGAGGATCTGGATCCGGTGCTAACTCGGAACTAGAAATTCACAATCCTAACCCACTCTCAGGACCAAGGTATCTCTACCCAGGCCTTGTTCAGGCTCAAGGCTAGCCATGGTGGGCTCAGACGGACAAGGTCCACATTACACCCTTATATTCTACCACGTGAAAAATGATTTAGTACTTCTGACCAGTGGATATCAGCATATCTAAAAAACGATGTCAAATTTCAATTTCAATTTCAATTCTAATAATTTAACTTCCTATCCAATGACAAACCTTTTCGTGTATATTCATGCATCCTTTTGATGGTCATGAATATTTCCATATTTCTATTACCAAAAAAAGAAAATATTTCCACATTTTATTTTGCCATACGGCACTCTGATTAGGCTGAGACTCTTTTAAAGATTTTCCGCCCTAGATCTACAACGTGGCAAATCTAGGTACCCACCCACTATTTTTATCCGTGGGTTGTTGATCACCAAAATCAGTCTCAAATCCATTAGATTCTATAATAAGATAGAACTATTTTATTTTAATTAAACTTTCATCATATATCTTAACCATTTCCAATGCTTATTTGGGATGAAATTCAGCTATGTGACATCAGCCAACTCATGTCCATCCAAATCCACCACGTGGCAAGAAAACTTGATCTCATCACATAATCAAACCTTTCCTTTGGCTGCATATATATGACATATATGACATTTGATTAGTCAGGAATGAAGTTCACCTGGTTCACGAGTTCAGCTCCCTCTTCCATCATTATTATAGAAAAGAATTGGTAATCAGTGCAGTGTGTAGCAAAAAAATCGTCTCTCGTGCGCTAGCCCTCCAGCCCGTCATCTGACGGGCTGGAATGCATAGGTATACGTGCCGGTGAATTCCAGCCCGTCAGATAATGGGCTGGAAGGCTAGTGTGCGGGAGACGATTTGAGTCCCAGTGTGTAGGCCGCCCTTTGAAAAAGACCTTCTCATTGGATTCATATTTTCTCCTCCCAAAGGTTTGGGAGGGGAATCAAATCGTCTCCCGCCGTTGGAGACTCTCCAGCGCGATCCAACGGCTGGAGTTTGTCCGACACAGATCCCAATACATCGAGATCTGTGTTGGACAAATTCCTACCGTTGGATTGCGCTGGAAAGTCTCCAGCGGCTGGAGACGATTTCTACACTTTGGGAGGAGGGAGATGCCCCTACTGGATGGCCAACACGTGGGGTTTGGGTGAATTGAAGCCTTTTATTTGAACTGACACCCCCTATCGGCTAGGATGGAGGCTCGGACTCACTCTAACTCCACGTGTCAACCATCCAACGGATGCGTCCCCCCTCCTCCCGAACCTCTGGGAGGAGAGGATGTGAATCCCCTCCACATCTTAGGTAAGAAAATAAACTCTTTAGGCAAAAATGCCAAAATCTCAAAGGATTGGATGGTAGCCGACCTACAACTATAGATGAGTCCGTCATCTACAATAAAGTTTTCATATGTGAATCATGAAACAAACCCCCACCCCACTTGAACCTTAGACGGACTTCATCTCCTGTCAATAGATTGGGCTACATCAACATATATGTCGACCACCTCATCCAGGCTTATGGACGGTTGTAGTGACTAGACGATAGGAGACGATCTTGCTCCTTGAACATTACAAACTCACTATTCTCTCTGAATAACAGAGCTATTATATATTACCATGGTGGTTTTTATAGATTCTTTCAATTCTCAAGTGGGAGTCTGACAATCTCTCTCTTCCTTATGCCTAATTGGTAGGCTAAACTACCATTGTTTGCTCCCATTGGAGGGCATTGGCAATAGTGTCACTTGGAAAACTCTCTCCCACTGTAGATAGTTTCTTGGGAGAAAAAGTTATCTGAACAGCTAGGTGGGAGTTATTTAGCATCTCTCAAACTCTTTCCTCCCTATCTGCCACTGACTAATCCGTTTTCATGCCCTTCCATTGGTGAGCACAAGAAACTCCACCACTAAGAGAACCCTTGCCCATGTCCTAGTTTTTGGATATATCTTTTATAAAAAATGAAGTACACGTTGCCGATGTGTATTGTCTCAATCTCTCTCCCCTCCACAAAATCTGAACCCTTTTCTCTCTCCTCCAGGTAATGGGTTACCATTTTTCTTGTACTCCTATATTTTTCTATTAATATATAAAAGCCTAATTAGGAGTATCAATAAGTTGGTTTCGGTCGTGTTTAATCAGTCTCCACCAATTTAGCACATTGCACCGTGAACGACATGTTTAACTAATCAATCTTGATTTGCGAGACATTGACTCGTTTATATTTGGTTCGATCGGTCTAGGTCTCTAATCGGTCTTATGTTAATCGATTTAATTGGTCTATTAACTTCTATAATCGGTTATCTTATACTGCCTTTTTTTCGGTATGCTATTCGGTCTATGCTTGGTTATGATCCATGTTCAATTGCAATTGATCATTTTTTATTCTACATTCACAAAATAATATCTTATCTTATAATCCTCATTAAAATTTGGAAGAACGTAACCTAATTTAAGTTCTTAAATAAAAGAATATAGTCATGTCTTAAATAAAAGAACATAGACAGATTGAAGGAGACAAGGAGAAGCTGGGTAGCAAACGAATAATCACGAACAAGAGGGGTTTACACTTTACTGGTTTAGGCATTTTGGATAGAAAAAAGGTTAAAACTTAAATCAATGACCTTCGAGAGAGAGAAAAACAGAGGGATAAAAATAGAAGGAAAAATAGGTGAAAAAAAAAAAAAAGAATAGACTTATATACCAACTCGGTTTTTAATTGATCGGTTCGATCGAACTACCATCGGTTTGCACCCTTGCACCATGAACGACCTGTTATTAATGGGTCCGAGCCTAAGACCGACACGTTTATTAAACGATATGACTCAGTGTAATTTTTAACTGATCAGCTCGACTCTGAGGGCACGGTGCGGTCCCAAAATTAACACCCGTAATTCTAATATACCACGGTTAAGATATACATCTCTCTCATTATTTCTTGCTTATGTCAGTCATAGGCAAGCCACCTACTACGGCACATTATCAAATATCAAATGGAGATGCCACTGATGACCATCCAGTCAATCCACACCGTAATAATTGGTGGAATTCCTTCACAAAAAAAAAAAAAGGTTAATTACACAGACACCCCTTCTACTGTAGTGAAACTACATAGAACTACCATATTTTTACAAAAGCTACACATAATACCCCTTTAATAATCCTATCATACAATCTCACCTACACCGTTACTTTTAACTTAATGGCAGAGGGTTAATTTTTTTTAAGACAAAAATACCTTTACTAAGTGCATTTTTGAAAATGAAAAAGAAAATAAAAAAAAATCACAAAAAAAATATAAAAATGAAATTGAAAAGTTTTGAAGGTAAAAAAAAATCTTTTTAGAATCTAAAAAGAATAAATCATTTTAAAAAAATTTGTCTAAAAGACACTTAGTAAGGGTATTTTTGTCTAAAAAAAATTTGACATTTTGCCGTTAAGTTAAAAGTAACGGTGTGGGTGAGATTGTATGATAGGATTTTTAGAGGGGTATTCTGTGTAGTTTTTATAAAAGCAGGGTAGTTCTATGTATTTTCACTACCATAGAGGGGTGTCTGTATAATTAACCAAAAAAAAAAAAAAAAATTCAGCTACCACCCAAAAAAATTTGATCGAATCACCTACCACCCAAGTTGTTTAAAAAAATCACATACCATCCAAGTTAGACAAACGTTTATCAAAAAGATCCAAGTTACTAATGTCAGCTATTATATGAAGGACAATAATACCCTTATTGTAAGGGAAAAAGTCTAATTTATCTTTACTTATTTTTAATCCAATCCCCAAATCATCTTCTTCTTCCTCTCTGTTTCTCTACAACTTTTTATCAAAAAAAAAAAAAAAAAAACAAAAATTCAACCTGTGTGAATTCTGAGGATGAGAGGGAAAAACACACATGCAGAAACAAATAGGGGAGAACAAAATCACATAATGCACACCAGAAATCGTCGATTTTTCTGTAAAATCGAGATTTCTAGGCTTTTTTCCCGAGCTCCTGCAATCACCTATGGCTTCGTATCACCAAAACCTCACTTTTAGCTAACCCCAAAAAATGTTCGAAATCGACATCGAAAGATGGATCTGTTCTAGAGAGAAATAGAGAAACTATAAGCAATTGATATGCGAGATAATGACAAAGCTCAACAACAGAAACTGCATTTACCTGTCAGCTTTGAAGGCCATTGAATGTCTTTAAAATTAGCTAAGCTTTGAAGGCCATTGAATGTCTTTAAAATTAGCTAAATCTGTAAGAAAACAGAGGTATAGAACAAGTTAACAGAAAAGTATAAGAATGGGTTATCATATGTATAAATTTCCCAGGCCGAGAAATCGTCGATCGGTGAAGCTTCTCAACTTTGTTTTGTTCTTCGTCTGCCCTGTACCTCACTCCTCCATGGTTGTGGACATGAGGTTGTAGAGAAAGAGAGAAGAAACAGAAGACTCCCAATAATATCTCTCATCAACTCTCTTTGCTACAACTTTATAAAAACCGTTGGATCTCAGAACTGCCACGTGGCGACCATCCAATAATCACTGGCAAGTTGAGACGAGCCGAATCCCCAATCTTCTCCTTACCTGTGATTCTTTCTCTACAACTTCATTCTGGGACCTCCTTACATGCAGGGGGAAACCGAGTGGAAAAGACCAACAGTGCCATTGATGGCGGCGAAGAGGGAATCGTAGTCAACAAGCTCGATTTGGAAGAGACGAAGACGCGAGTCTGCTCCTTCTAGGGATTCCAAATGCTTCGTTTCTCTCTCATCTTCTGATAGATTGAAGTAAAAGAGTCGTCAGTTTTGGAGAAATGAAATCCCACTGGAATTGCAGCAAGTACATGATTAAAACAAGTGAGACAAGGAGGAGTGAGAGAGAGTGAGAGAGTGAGTGAGTGAAATTAATGGTGAAAACGAAGGTTCGCCTTGAGAAACCAAAAAGATAAAACATCGACCTTCTGAAATTTCCATAGATCTCATCACCATCAACGGTGCAAAAATTAGAAATCCCCCAAAATGCCTGCACATCGGTATAATCATTTGTTTCAGTTTCTTCTTTTCTTTTTTTTTTCTTTTTTTTTTATTTTGTTTAAAATGACAAGGGTATAAACGTTTATACACAATTTCAACTTTTTCCCATGAGTAAATTGATCAATGTTTGTCTAACTTGGATGGTAGGTGATTTTTTTAAACAACTTAGGTGGTAGATGATTTGATCAATTCTTGAATGGTAGTTGAAATTATCCCTTAAAAAAAAAATTGATGGAATGCCTACTTAATTTTTTATTTTTTTTTCTTGAAGAACTTAGTGATCAAACGCTGTTACTTAAGCCCAAAAAAATTGTCTTTTAACTGATTATTCAATCTACAATTTTAACTGATTATTCAATCTTAAAGAAGAATTTGATTCAACGAGGTCTGACCATATGAGTAGGCAGTCCCGTCAGATTGGAATCAAACTAACACGCATGCCCTCATGAGTAGTGATATAAACGGATTGAATCCGTAGGAGATACACCACTATTTGAAGTTGAATCTATTTATCAATTATTCTAGTCGAATCCAATCTAAAATCTAACGTATAAAAACTAAATTTGAATTCTTATTCGAATATACTAACCAAATATCTGATTTGAATCCAAAAAATAGATTCAAAATACAATTTGCAAGGAAAAGGTAACGATACCTTAATTTAAAATAAAGAAAAAATTTCATCTAGATCCTATCAAAGATTGCTAACATCATCTACACCCATAAAAATACAAAAATATCACCTAGATTAAGGGTGTCAACGGGCCGGTCCGGGCCAGTTTCGGTCCGGGTTGAATCGATGTCGGGTTTTATAAGCCCAGCCCAAAACATGTCCATTAAGAGTTCGGACTGGGTTGGGCTGCGCTGTACACAATAACTATCGGGTTGGTCCGGTGTCGGTTTGTTATCGGACTGGACTTATTGAGGTGATTTCGGGCTGGTTCGGTCTGGACCGGGCTTATCAAGCTTATCGGGCCTATTTTATATGTAAGATATATAGTTTATTTTATTATTTCTATCTATAAAATTAGCATCATTCCTTCTATATGCATGTAATTCAGTAAATTGTAACAATTAACATACTCTTTTCAACTATAGATTCATATAATCTTTCGGATCAAGAAGTGAACTATAACAGTGTAATATAATCCATCAAAATTTAAAACCATTAAAATTAAGAAATTGGGCCCCGATGGACCTTACCGGTGTTCGGGTTAGGTATTATTGGTTCGGGCTAGTTCGGGCTTCTTAACGGGCTGGTCCGATTTGGTTTCGGTTTGGGCTGAAACGGTGTCGGGCTTTACAAGCCGAGACCAAAACTTGTCCATTAAGGTTCGGTCCGGGCTGGGTTCGGGTTATATCGGGCCGGGCCCATTTTTGACACCCTTAACCTAGATCCCTTTAATTGACAGAAATCACTAAATTTGTTGAAGTACAATTTTACTCTTCAAATTATAAATTATAAAATTATAAAATTATGTTCATTTACTAATTTATCCTTCAAATCAAAATTGTATTTATCATGACTAACCCTGGTTTCGTGATGGTTTTCAACCTGACCCGCCTGAATACGAATATCCATCTCAAGGTTCTTCCTTGCCCAATATGATTTCTTGATTATTTTTCCATGGTGTCGTATTCTTCTTCTTTTCTCTTTATGATTTTTTTTTCTTCTACTAAAATAAGAGGGAAAGTTATGAATCCTTAGGGGGAAGCATGTATATCAGCTCTTCAATTCTCATCTTTGGATCTCATATCGGTTCCGTATTCCCACACCCCCAAGCTTTAATCATTCGCTGAGATTTGATTTCAGGTTTGGTTCTATCCGATCCAGGTGATATTTTTGTTTTTTGGTCCACTGTAATGAGAAGCAATCCTCATGGACTTGGTAAGGATCTATGAATGATTCTTTTTTTTTCTTTTCTTTTTGATTCTTTTTTTTTCTTTTCTTTTTTTTGGTAAAATATGAATGATTCATTGGAGTTTCTTCTATCATAATTTTGTTTGTAACTTTAATTTCTGTTTTACTACTGTGATTCGAACGAAACCTCACTAAAAATGTCTTCAATCACGATATCATGATATGGGAGTTAAGATGAAATCATTAATTATTTGGAGGATTCAACGGAAGATCCACAACAGAATGTTGATTCATACCTAATGATTCATGCAACCATCATAAAAATCAATATTCTCATTGATAATAATCAAAATACAAATGACAATAATGAAACTAACAAATTAAAAATCAATTATTTATTTCTCCAGGAACCTTGAAAAACGAATCTACATAGACTCATAGTGAACTTGTTGTTTGTTTATCGACCCTAAAATTACATTCCCATGGTTGAAAACGAAGCAATTGAGCCCCAATACGGTAAGGTTCTTTCTTCCAAATTGACGCAATGTCCTTCTCTGTAAAGCATTTTGTTTCGCTCTTATCTTATGGAGAATGAACGATAAATATCAGCAAAGACCCATGGAGGAAAATGGCCCTAGCAAGCAAGTCTGCACAGATCTGACGGAACCAGAGATGTGTCGGACGAGAGAAACACAACAGATCTGAAGAGAATAACCAGAATAAAACTCAGATCTGAAGAACATTTTAGGAGTGATGCAAAAAACTTCAAATCTTAAGAAAACAGATTCAAGAACCAAAAAAAAACTTTGGAGAAAAAACAAGAAAGAAGAGCTGAAAAAAAAAAACATAGATCTGAAGATAAAGGAACCTCAACGATTCATAGACTTGAAGAGAAAAGAACCTCACAGATCTAAATAAGGGTTTACTAGAGAAGAGAACCCAGGTCAAAAAACAGAGTAAGAGAGAGGAGAGAGAGAGAGAGAGAGAGAGAGAGAAAGGAAGCAATGCACAAGTGGAAGAGAGGGGTTTGGGTAAAAGGTATAATGATCTTTTCAATAGGTTAAAAGGGTATTATCGTTTTTGAAATATTCCAATCCACCTGACGTCAGCATCTAACAGAAATCAAGTGACGGAATGGACTTCTTTGATTACCACAGTCAAAGTTTCGAGGTGTAGATGATGTTTTTGCATTCTTGTGGGTGTAGATAATGTTAACAATCTTTGATAGGGTCTAGATGAAATTTTTTCTAAAATAAATGTACAATTTATCCTAAGAAAATAAAAGAAAAAACATTTAATGATTATACAAATATTAAGGTTATATATGTTTTAACACTTTAAAACTTAAGGTTATATAATATACATCTTAAAACTATGCTAAGTGAATGGATATAATTATGTTCGTTTGACTGATATTCGAATCTACGATTGAATCTGACTCCAGTTGTTTGAATTTGCTTCGAAATTTGATTTCCCTTAACAAATGCAAATGCAAATGCGAATGTGAATTTTCCATTTACGTCTATACTCAATATTCATGACTCATAACATCTCGTTCCCGATTCGAAGTGCTCAAAGTCATCAATGGCCAAATATCACCACCCTTCGTTGTTTTTTTGTTAAAAAATTATTACCGCTTGCAAGGGCATTTTAGTGAATTGATCATTCAAAGATTATTATAATATCTCCGAAGTCCATATTGAGATTTGAGGATCCATCTCACGTTTGGTAGGGACCCGAGAGGGACCCAGCTCCTCCCTAGTGAAGGAGCTCACTACAGAGGGTGTTGCGACCTCACGATCATTACAAGTGTCCCAAAAGATTTCTGAAGAGGGCGTTGACTGAAAGGTGTTGCGAGCTCACGAGCATTACACGTGTCCCAAAAGATTTCTGAAGAAGGCGTTGACTGAAAGGAATTGGAGCTGTAGTGAGCTCCTTCGCTACAGAAGAGCCGGATCCACCAGAGAGAGAGCTAAATTGGAAGAAGGAAGAAAGAAATTTCTTTGTTTTTCTCGTCTTTATTACTGCTGCTACTCTTTCTTCATCTTTTTTCGGGAATTCACTGAAAAGCATGGCGAATTTGCAGCTTTGGGAGACGTTGAAAGCAGCGATTTCTGCATATGAGGGACTCTCGCCTGCGACCTTTTTCACGGTGCTGGCTTTGGCTTTGGCTTTGGCTTTTGCCTTCTACTATGCCATTTCTGGCTTCTTCTCATCCCCTGAGGCTCCGAGGATGACGAGGGGGATGGCGAGGGCTCTGCGGGAAGAGTTGAAGCCCCTGCCACCTCCCGTTCCGCTCGGTGAGATTACTGAGGAGGAATTGAAGGTATATGATGGATCCGACCCGGAGAAGCCTTTGCTCATGGCAATCAAGGGACGGATTTATGATGTATCGCAAAGCAGGTTTCAGTTCTCTCCCTTTTCTCCTACTTCTTTTATTTCGTTTATTCTTTCTTCTCCTGATATCGCAAAGGGTTTTAGGATGCTTTTAGGATATGGTTATCATTTGTTAGGGCTTTTCAGAATTATTTGTCTGACTTATTTTCCTTTGCTTTGTCTTTCATTGGTCGTGGATTTGCGGTATTCTTTGTGATTTTGATTGATGACTGATTTCTAATCTCTATCGTTGTTTAGTGTTTCATCTCTACTAGAGTTTATCTTGTTTACCCTTTCTGTTTTGAAGAGGCTTGGTTTGGTGCTATGTTGATTTTTTTATACTGTTACCCTATCTAATTTCTTCATTTGCGATTTAGGGCAATTTCTTTGCTTTTCGGGGAGTATCTATAATTCCTTCATTTGCGATTGGAAATGCTCCTTTCTTCTAACTCTTAAAAATTTTTTTTTGGGAATTTTCCAATATGGATTTGTGCTTTTGGTATTGTGGGGTTTTTAAAGTTCTAAAACAAAAATAACAAAAAAGATCAAAATTTTGATTCTATTTTTCTGATTTTGGTTTTGGAGGGAAATTTTCCCACTTGTATTTTTTGATTGGCATAGCTTGTAGGACTTGTTTTAGTCCCATATTGCTTGGAGAAGAAAAATTGAGGAGGTATATATATATTGTGTGACCTATAACATCTTGAGCCCTTAAATGAAAGGATGCCTCTAGAGGGAAGGGTCCGAGGGGTCCGGGGTTCTTTTAACACACGCGCGCGCGCCGCACCGAGCCGGGCCGGGCCGGGCAGGGCGTGGGTGCGGGTTTATCCGTTGGCTTATTTTTTTTGAAACGATATGTCTCTACGTATTTGAATACATAGAGACATGACGTTTTTGAATAGATATGAATTCAAATTAGTTTAATCTCAACCATTGATCTTTATGATCGTTGAAGAAATTAAATCTGGACCTCTTATTCTACTGACGCACCCTTTCATCATAACCCGTTGGATGGATACAACTTTTCATCGTATCCTTTGATTTGGGACTTCTTTTCTATTAATATGGAAAGAGTCCATTAGCATAAAGTTACAACAACAACAGTGTATCCGTACACAACTCTATCTCTCTCTCTCTCTCCCTCCTCCAGCCTTATTCTGGTTTTCATACTTATCAAAAAACAATCGGTTTCTCTTCAAGTGTTGATTGTAGCCGTCGAAATTCTGACGAAGACCACTTGTTGGAGTGCAACCTAAGTGGAAGAAGCTTCGACTTCGGGACTGTTTTATCTTGGGGATTAATCTCACGGGAACTCTTTGCACATAAGGGGTGAATTAATCTTAAGGATAGTGACCGGTGGCACGACTCAGCCCTATCCATATTGTTGATATTACTTCATAATTTCTGTAAGTGTTCTGAGTTAAATAAATATTAACATATATTTTTTTTTCCTTGTAATTCTGTAATAGTCTCAATAACATACTTTTCTACAGGTATTCAATTATATGGTCTCACAAACTTCCATGGTTTATAGACCCAACTTTATTTTCTTGCGTGAATATTACTGTCGGTTGCAGAAACTCGTTATCTGATAGATTGTAACATTCTACAAGATCTCGGAAACAACAATTTAATTCGGAGTTGCCGTGTTGCCCATCCATGTCAGCATGTTCCTGATATGCTTTTGCATTGGTGTACGTTTTCTGTTTTTCCCATCCACTTGACAACTGAAGTTGCTTTGCTTCTTGTTACTCCCAATCCATCAAAGAAAAGAGAGTACTTGCCTTGATTAAAAGGATGGATATAATAATGCGATGTTTAGAAATGTTAAAGTGAACTGTTTTAGCTGTGGGGAACCCTTTTTCAGATACTGATGCTGAACTTCGATGATGGTCTTTGGTCTTGTGGTTTTGTTTGAAGACAATGTTGTTTTTAGTGTTTGGTGTTTTGTTCTCCGTGCTCTGATACTTCACAATGCCTATGGTTGCAGTACCACTGTAGGTTTTTCTTGCTTTTGGTTCTATCCTAAGTTTTGCTGCCCATTGTTAGGTTCTGCTTTGTCTGGATAGTTTAATTATTCTTCCGCAATTTGAAATTGAATTCCCCCAAGTTATGCATGAGATTAGAAACCAAAATAACATATGATCATATGGCATTATCCGACGAAGAAATCAATAATATGGTTGTGGTCCATGTGGCCAACTACATTGTTGTGCCCCATGGGCCGATCTCTTTTAGGGATGGGAGTAAGTGACTTGTTGTTTGCCGCTGTTTTGGTTTAGGAGAGACTTCTTGTTTGCTGCAGGATTGATTTTTATTTTTAGTATATGGACATGGACTCTTGAGTGTTTCAACATCACTGCTGGAAGTTTGTAGGGAATGATCTACCATAGGATTGTCTATTCCAAAGTATTCATTGTATATGTAATCTTATGTTCTTGTAGGATGTTGTATGGTCCTGGTGGGCCCTATGCCTTGTTTGCAGGGAAGGATGCTACTAGAGCTCTCGCGAAGATGTCTTTCGAGGAGAAGGATTTAACAAGAGATTTAGCAGGTCTTAGTTCTTTTGAACTTCATTCGTTGCAGGACTGGCAGTACAAGTTTAGGGGCAAGTATGTTATGGTTGGGACTGTGAAGAGAACCATTCCAGAACCAACCTGCTGGTGATTCCTTGGAAGCTGCCAATCCTGATGGTGGTAAACCTGCAGAAAATGGGAATCAGAGAGTGCCGCAGGTGAGCAAGCTGAGGAGCAGCCTCCAAAGGAGACCACGGTTGGTGGTGATGCTGAGAGAGAGTAGTTCCCAAAATCCCATCTTCCTGTGAGCTGCTGCATGTGAAGTGTCAAAATACTTGTGTTTTCATGAATCTTATTGCACTTGGTGGTACTCTATTGTTAATCCAGTTGAATAGAGACTGAAATGTTTGTAAGCTCTTCTTGATAGTCCAGAGGGGTACCACTCTAGGGTGGAACCTTTTTGTTGAATAAGACCTGAATAGAGCAAGGTGGTGGCGCTGGTGTTTCAAAGAGTCAAAGCTGCTACTTAGCTATAGACTATATGCTTAAGTGTTAGCTTCTGAAATGTGAATTGAAATTCAGATCAACTGGGCAAGAAAGTTTGCATTCTAGCATTGGTCAAAGTCTCCATTGATTATTTAAATCTGGTTTTGTTGGTTGTTTATATGGTTCATCAGCTTATCTGCTCATCTGACAATTTAGGTTGTGTTCGGTTGACCTCCAAGAGAGATGGGGTGACCTAGTTGGAGAGAGGAACTGGGTCTCACATGTTCCTTGTTGTGAGGATATGGAAATGGAAATGAGGCAAAGTGACAATCTCTCTGAACTTGGTCCATTTGGTAGGATGGGCTGGCAAACATCAGTAGATATTTTATTGGGAAAGATACTGTTTCCTGTCGTAAAACAAATACCTCCTAACTTTTCAAACAAATACAAATACTTTGCCTTCCATAACTATTAGGGTTTGTTTGATAAAACTTCAATTCTGGGATTTTTACATTTGGTTCAAATTTCTACTTCTACTTCAAAAAGATTCAGGAGTATTTGGGCGTAGAAACATGTTTGATGATGTAATTTTGTCATGGTCTCCAAAACATCTTTAGAACAGAAACATGTTTGGAAAAACTTGTTCTAGAACCATTTCAAAGCTAATATAGAGTAGAAGCGTGTTTGATAACAAAAACTCTGGAATCCATATTCATAACAAGTTAAATTACAAAAACTGCCATTCTTACATTTGTTCAATGGCCTTGAAAATTGTCTAGGGTTACATATTTGAGAAGTTAATCGTATTACAACTAACGATCATCCTTAGTACTTCATGGTTGATATATAAACAACATAGCATGTCAAAATTAACAACCATATGGCTCCAAATATAACAATCTCATATGTCAAATATAACATGGATTGGTGTAAAACAACTTGATGTCGTATATGCTAACTTCCCTCAAACACAGAACATGGCTGAGTAGACTGATGTTTAAACCCTGAAGTCCCTTGGTACTGATTGACCCAAATAAAAGAATTTTCATGGTCTTGCTTGATCGGACAACTGTAAAACTGATGGCCCGGATTTTTTTTGGTGCGAGATGTTTGTATTATCATTTTCCCCTTACCACACTCACACATTGGAAGATCACAATCACCCATATATATCTATGATTTGGAAAAAAAATGATTTTTCAATTTTGATTAAATATGCATTCAACCAACCCCCTATTTAGTGACTATAAAATTAAAGGAAACATATACATCTGTGATTGGGAAAAAAAATGGCTTTTCAATTTTGATTAAATATGCATTCACCTATCTCTTATTTAGTTACTATAAAAATAAAGGAAACATATGAATATCTCTGATTGGGAAAAAAAATGGTTTTTCAAATTTGATTAATTGTGCATTCACCTATCCCTTATTTAGTTACTATAAAACTAAAGGAAATATATAACTTTCATTAATTAAAATATCAAACAATAATAAATTGTTCTAATACACTGCATAATGAAATAAGTGTTCATAGTCAACTGTAACTTAATTAGAAACTCATATCTGTGGTAATCCATTGTCGTTAGCCCATTGGTTGGCAATGCCTCTCCTAATGACATTCATCTCATGTGCAATACCAGTCATATTCTCATTACTTTGAACATTATCAGTTCCTAATAGATCATTCTCCTCTTCCTGATGTTCATCCACAACATCTTCACCATTCAGCCTTGCAAACTCCTGGTCAGCAAATTGCTCATCCCTAATAAAATTATTTAGAACAGCAGGCTATGACAACATAAGCTTGAATTCTGAGTGGATAAGACAGCATTGCTTTCAATATGCCAAAACGAGCCTTCAACACTCCAAATGATCGTTCAATTCCATTCCGAGGGGAAGAATGTTTGTGATTGAACAACTCTTTGGCAGTTCGAGGTTCCCGTCCAGTGCCCCTATAATCTCGTAGATGATATCCATCGCCTTTATATGGTGTCAAATACCCACATTGGCTAGAGTATCCAGAATTTACGGCATAATATTTTCCTATAACATGTGTGCCAAACCACAAATAAAAATATACACAACCTGAATAAATCTATAAAAACACACTATGCAATACATTGTGAGACCCAAATAGGGCTCCAACCTGGTGGTGGATGAGGAAATGATGGTGACCGATGAGCATCTACCAAGACGTGGCTGTCAGTAGCACTACCCTCCCATCCTGGCTGCATGTAGGTGAACTTCATGTCAAAGGAATATATACACATGACATTTTGCGATAGTATTGGCTTCCTATTCATGTAAGGTGTTTGCAAATTTGCCGGAACTGAAGCGTCCACATGCGTCTCGTCAATGGCCCCAACGCAATTCTTATAAGAAAGACAATAAGTACCATAAAGATATAAGGAAATATATAACATTGTAAAACGATCCAAAAATCAGGAATAAATGAATTACCCTAAAATAAGGATGATGCCTTTGATTGTCTCTAATCTGTGGTTGTTCAACATTCATATTTGGGGCACGAATATTCTCCTTCGCTAGGTTCATAAATGCAGCCATTACAATATTGAAGAACCTACTAACAGTCTCCCCTGAATATTGGAACCTCTCAGATCGCCTCCTTACGCTACATCACCCTTGCAGTGCTTGGATGAACATGGCTAGTTGTTCAACAACCCTTATGTATCAACTGTCTTGGAGCCACCCTCTTCGTTGCATGAGGTTACAAAAGTTGATGAACACGTGATTTTCCATACGAAATTTATCATATATTCTATCAGTATTCCCATTCAATAGTTCACCTACCCATCTTGAACCCGTCATTAATGAATCCCTACATGGTTCCCTGACGTATAATGAATTCCTTAATTCATAGATGGTTAGGACCTCCAACATGTTCCAATCCATCTCCTCAAAAGATCTCATTACTTCATTGTTAATCTGTTCACTGATTTTTAATAGAGCATAATAAATGAAGACATAAAGACAAACCATAATATAGCATAAGTTAAGATTAAACAAACCATATAAAGTTTACATAATTTTATTAGAAAATATTTAAACAAAGCATAGTATCAAACCGACGAGCATCGAAATTAAACAACCATATAAAGTTAACATTACACATTGTACCAAAATTAAAGAAATCAATAAAAAGTTTACATCCAACATTGTACCGAAATTGAAACAAACCATTTAAAGGAAAGTATCAAACCATTATAACCAAATTAAAATAAAACCATTGTATCTGTAGCATTGTACTAAACCACTAAGCAAAGCATAGTATGAAAATGGAATAACTTGAAGGTTGGAGAAGCACTGGTGATATCATGGAATGGACTCTATCGCCCACAACTTCTTCTCCATATCTAAGCTCATGAACAACTCTCTCCATTTCGCATTGTTGGTTAAATGAATCATAGTTTTGATATAGACCCCTTTGTCTAAGCCCGGAATGGTGTTCAAAACTATTAGACATTGGTTAATTGAATAACCTCCTATGGTGACAAAGCTGGGAAAAGGAGAGGCTAAGGAAGTGTGTGACGAAGTGAACAGATCCAAACGAACTTTGGAATGTTCCACCACTGCAATTATAGCTCCCACTATGTCACCACCTCTTTCCCTTTTCCTAATGGCAGAAGGAATGATGTCCAATCTGTGAGCGGCAGCTGCCTGAGGTGTAGGCTGCACATCACCTTCCTCAATGATATCAATGGTATGTTCTGCAAGTGGAAGGTCTGGACCGTCCTAGGTGTGTCAGCACCCCTGTTTTGCCATTATGCGAGTCTCAATTTTTTCCGTCATTTTTTTTATAGGAGAATGTAGTCATTTAGGCAATTAGAAAAGTGAAATAAAAAAAATAAAATCAGTAAAAAAAAAAAAAAAATTGTGTTTTAATTAATAATTCATTCGAATTTGGGTTATTATATTTTTATTGGGTTGGGTTTTATTTTAATGGGCTCAATCTAAAGAGGGGTTATGGAAACCCGTATAACAAAAGTGGGTAATGAAAGGGGCAAATTGGTAAATCGGGGGGTTGGGTTACAAACCCCCAAAAAAAAAAAAAAAACCCTAAAATCAAGGGAAGAGGGCTGCTCGGATTGGGATTCAGAGAGAGAGAAAGAGAAGGGTTAGAGAGAGACAGAGGCCATTGCGCATGCACCTTCATCTGCCCAAATCCCATGATCACCTTTGTTCCATTCAACACCTCACTAACCAAAGCCCAAGATCACACTTTGCTCCATTTGACACCTCATTACCCAAAGCCCAAGATCACTCCATGCCATTCAATGCCCCAGCCGTAAACCTACCTTGAGCTACTACCTACATTACCCCACATTAACACATCATCACCCGATAATCCAAAGGATATTTCCACTAGCAAAGGGAGACCGAACCGGGTGGATTAGAAGAGGCCGTCAAGCTCGGCCAAGTGGTGGCCAATAAAAGGAGATGAAGGAGAGGAAGAGAGAAATCAGGGAACCAAAGGAGAGGAACGGTTGAGAGAAATGGGTTTTGGAGTTTTCCTTTTGGTTTGGGGATTGAAAAAAAGAGGAACCAGTGAAAAGAGAGATGGTTGCAGGAGTCGATAGGGGCGATTTCAAAAAAGAGGAAGGTAATTTGGGAGTTTAGATTAGATTTTCAAGGACTTCATCAAATCTGCAATGTAAGGAAAATTTCTACAAAGCAATGAAGATTTCGACGACATCTGTTCCGTTCGTGGTCAAGTGTTATACCCCTCCGGTCTCCTCCAGCACAGCTGAAGCACTAATTTATTTCTGGTCTTAATTTCAGTTCCTATCCACTCCCAGGACTGAGTGTATACAAGCATTTATCAATGATGGTAATTAAGATGAAAACGTCCTTGTCCGAAAGATGCAAGATCCCTTTCACCAATTGTTGTTGCATACATGGAGTCTACCGGAAATGCTCATTGTAATTGGTGATGTTAAAGTTTAGTATTATAAGCAGCTTTCACCTCTGCTTCCATCAAAACCCCTATTATCTCTAGGCGATTCTTCCATCATCTATGTTACAGGTGTGTCAGTATCTAACTCTGATTTCTTGCTCAGATCTGGTTATATGCTTGTCAAGTTTAGTTTCTTTTGATCCTAGGTTTGATCATATGCTTGAGGAATTTAGATATTGGTTATATGGTTGATGAGTTTGCTTTTTCCATTTTTAAAGAATTCTGAATCTGCTCACATGCGAGCATCAACTTTAATTTCATATATGTGTTATCTTGCTGCTGCATTTTTATTTCACATCCATGACTTATCATGCCTAATTTCCTGTTATAACATTAATCATTTTACTTTGGCAAAATATTAGGTATCCTCCTATTGTAACTGATCATTGCTTCTGCTGTAGTGGGTTCTATGTGTTTATATCTCATACTTTTATGAAATTCCCCATACCCATTCCTTTTTGCATTAGGCCGATTGGATCCACCCTACTAAATCAGGTCAATTTCCATTAGCTTTGACCGATCCCATTTTTATTGTCGTTATCTTTAATCGGATCGTCATTGTGTTTTCCCAAGCTGCTGGCATGGATTCAGTCCATGGGATCAATTATTTTGTTTGTATACTTGGGCCTATTGACTTTTCTTATATCTTAGCTCATTGTTTCAACATGTGTAAGTGCAGCCCATTATTTTACTGGGTTTAAGATCAACCCATCTACTTTGTTGCTCGCTTGCTACAAGTGTTAGTTTCATTTAATATTTTATTCTTTCCATATGTTTATATAAATTGAGTGGCATGCTTCTGCCTCTTTCCTCTCTTGTTTGTCTTTTGCATGGGTGAGCATCCTTGGTGGCAGGGAGCTAGATTCAGAGTGAGGATACAGAGACTTCCGAGAATCAATTAGGTACTCTCCTTCATTTATTTTTAGTTGATCACTATTGTTGCATTGAAATATGCTTGCACATTTGATGGCCTTCTTGTGATATGACGTTTAGGGGACTCCAACGAGTCCAACCCCGCACGGGATCTCGGATCCCGTGCCCACCTTTGAGGGCCCATTTAATTTGAGGCTCACCTCATCCCTAGGATTAGATCCAAGAGAGTGAAAAATCGTTGTACCAAATGTATTAATGAAATATACGATTGGGTAAATGTATGCATAGGATTGGTGGCTTAATGAGGGGCTACCTTGATACCCCAGAAATGAGATGTGAGTGAAGTTTAGTGAACCCCGTGTGTAGGGAGCTGAAGCGTTTGGTCTTTCTTGAATGTTACCACGCGTGTCCATGGCTCGTCAATCCATGGGAACTACGTTTGACCTGATTCTGGAGAGACAGAGGTCTCGAGAGATACATAGGCTGCGAGGGAGTTTGGTCACTCCATGTTCAGTCAAATTGAGGTAAGTTCTATGTGTTATGGGATTACTTCACCAAGGGGACGTACTTGTCAACACTGAGATGGGTCCCACTGTTGCGGGGCCATCTCTTGTTCTTGGGATGCATTCCAATATTTTGGGAGCGTCCCTTCTCTTGCACACACATGGTACGTACACAATCGCCTGAACTACATTTGGCTTGATTCCAACCACGTAAGGATATATAAGCGGTCTGGGATTTTCCTAGACCTCAATCATACCTTTGTTATTGTTTTTATTGTTCTATCATTTTATGGCTCATTTCATTCATTTTTATTTGTATATTCGTTCATTTCCCAATTATTCTTTTGTATGTCATTCATTATGTAATTAGTCAATCTTTTCTATTCATTTAGATATTTTATTTTTGTACACTTATTGTTATTTGTAGAAATGTACATCCCTCAATGTAATGCAATTAGTATAAAGTGAATTAGAAGCTTATTAGAATCCCCTTGTGCATATTGTAGTCTATGTAGATAGCCTCAAAGTATACTTAAACTTTAAGAAATGATAGGATTTAGGGAGACCGGTCAATGACCGGGCGAGTTGGGTGTCTAACACCTTCCCAACTGGTAATTTGGTGTTTACCCGCCCTTGGTGAGACGAGATAGTCATTCCATAGCGTGAGTCATTAGAGTCCCTCCAAAGAGGGACAACATTTATAAGTCCCAGACCTTATCTAGGGGGTGACTCTAGTTTCTTACCCTCCACTAGCGTGAGTGGATGAGATCTTAAAGTGAAAACATTTCGATCTTTTTTTGTGTGATTGAGGGTAGAAAATTTGAACATCTTAATTAAAAGTAAAATTTGATGATAATTTTCATTTTAAAAATTCCCTGGTCTTCACAAGGTGTCCAAGTTATCACCATCTCCTTCTCTAAATACGAAGTTGTCATCGTGATTGTTACAAGCAAATTCACCAGTTGCATAAAAATCACCAAATATGAGTTGAAGCTCTCGATACTGGGCAATCCATTTTTCTTAAATTTAACCCATCCTGGGTTTTCCTGAAAAGATATAAAGAATTTCTCAGAATTTGTTAACTTAAAACCAGGCAATTATTGTTTCTATTGCAATCAGATCTGATTATCTGGTGTGTCTGTCCCATATATCTGGGTCATATGTGTCCACACGCTTGGTTGTATCATTCCATCCAAACCCAGTTGTGTTCATCAATCTTCCAAAACTACGGTATTCAGATCTCAACTTGTTCAATTTGTTCCTCAACTATTTCAATATAAATGGTCTACCTAGCACTTCTTCCATTTTATTCTTTATGTTATTCCACCCATCTTTGTTAAAATTGCATGTTGTTTTATTTCCCTTAAGGACCTCTTCCACTAGTATGTCAACATATGTGTCAACTTCCATCTTGTTCCACTTAACTGTATCTACGCTTGTTCGTGAAGAAATTGCCATTTTACAGACTTAATTAACTGTAAACAAAATCATATGGTGAATGACAGTACCAAAGATGACAATCAACTGGTCTAGGCAGAAATGACCAATCAAAAGACGAAGCTGAAGAACAGTAAACCGAAATGCAACACAACTTATGAACAGGTTGCCCATTATTTATCTTCCCTCCATACTCCAGTGAGGTAAGAAGCGAAGAGAAGTTGACCACCTCTGTTTTGCTGTGCACGGGTGAGAAGTAGATGGGGTCATGAAGGCAACAGCCATGGTTCAAGTCAGTTACAATAGTCAAAGAAAGGCTTTAACATGAACTAAAAAAAATCAAAATATTAGAGTAAATGGATCAAGTACTCTGAAATCATCGATTGGGCCAAATTATTTTTGGCCTAGGAGATATTGGAGGGAACCAATTACCCTTTGAATCTATGCGACATGAATCACCCAAGAAATGATATCTCAGACCATGGAGAGAGCACTTCAATGGAGAAAGATGGAAGAACAACTTGATGATTAGGAGTTTAGAAGGGTTTTTATTTGTTCGAGCGATACTAATCATGAACTACTAACACAAATAGGCACACACACAGAGATGCATTTCCAACACATGAACTTCTGCAATAACAAATGGAAAATATAGTCATTAACATGATTGCTTTGGGGGAGTCTAAATTCAGACCTACATCAAACAACTAAAGAAGGAAGAAAAGATACAGCCCATCCTTAAAAAAGCCAAACAACTATAGTTGCTAATGTTTAATCTTAATATAAAGTTTTGACACCGAAGAAGTCAGTAAACAATTTCATAGCAGGATCGAAAATCAGGCTAAGGTTCAGAACATATTTGGATCTGTATTGACTTCCGATCCTGCAACTAGACAGACACAAACCTAGAAATCCTAAACCTGATATCCTAAGTTCAAAAGAGAAACAAGTCCCTTAAAGGTTTTGACATCCATCAGAGGCTATTGAGTGGTAGCAGGTAGGAGCTTCCCCTGATCAGAGAAGATATAGGTAGAGATAGACCTACTTTAAGAATTTACATTTCCAGATACCAAGCCCCCCTGCCAACCAAACAAAACGCCAAGAAGAGGACGCAGGGAAAATTGCTCAAAGCTATCTTCACATGTACCAGATTGAATCCTCCTACTTGTAGGACAATGGCTCCACCCCACAAACTAGTTGTTTCAGCACATACACTAGTCAATCCATCCCCTTCACAACCCAAAAATGGTAGAAAAAACAACAGACAACAAACACAGAGTATAAAGCACTACTCAGCACATACCGCAACAATGTATCAGTGAAAAAAAATACGATTTCGAAATTGAGAGAAGAAGAAACATACCTTAGTATGAAGAAACCTAGGTTAATTGGAACGTAACCGGGAGAGGGAACCAAAAAATAAATAAATTAGAAAAAGCCCTAATCGGTGTATCAGATTTAGGGTTTCTTTGATTTAGAAACCAAAAACCCCATTTCTCGGAATAATGTAACAGATGTGAAGGGACTATTTGGGGAGAGGGATTATGAGAGAGAGATTTGAGAAACTTACTTCGAAATGGATGAAATTTTTCTTGGTCTCGGTCAGTACCCCAGTAGCAGAGACGATAATGATCCAGTAACAGAGACGATGATGAATCCAAACCCAGTGGAAAAGCGATGAACAATGACCCAGTAGCAGAGACGATGAAACAGTACCCCAGTAGCAGAGACGATGAAGCAGTACCCCAGTAACAGAGACGAAGGAGAATGATGCAGTAAATTGTGAAGAACCCCAGTGCGAACTCGATGATGAAGAACCCCCGCTCTAACACACTATCGGGTTTTTGAGGAATCAAAGGGAATTAAAATGGAGTAACTCCATTCAACTTTCACTGCAAAGTTTAACTTTGAACTCGAATGGCATCTGTTTTATGTTTTATGCTAAAAAAAATATAGATTTTTGGAGTCTATTTGGAGCCGGTTAAATCAAATGAAATTCAGAATCCGAACTAGGTAAACAAACGTGCTACTACTCCATTTACACTCCAGAGCTAGAATTCGGATTCTGGAGTATTATCAAATAGGCCATGAGCATAGATCAGAGTTTCGGCCAAAATCCAAATTGGATTTTGGCCGAAACATATCGGTTTTTAACAAAATCGATACGAAACTGGTTGGCGGTATAGTTTGTACCATATTTCGGTTCGAATTATAGATTTTGGCCATATTTCGGTCCGAGTTGCTGATTTCTGCCACGTTTCGGGTGCTACTGTAGAGTTGCAGATGGGGTGAAGTAGGGAGATTCAAGTTCGGTGATAGTAGATGGGTGTCGATGGGGTTTTGCAGGCCGGTTAGGTGTTGTGGGTTTTGTTTGGTGGTGGATAAATAGCAAATCTGGTTGGATTTAGAGAAAGATATCAATGGATTCATGAGTAATCAAGATGAAGATGAGTTGGAGGTGTACAAGTGATGAGTTAGAAGAAGATGCTGTGGTGATGAAGGAGAGCAGGGTCAGTGGCTTGTAGTGGCGATGGTGGTGTTTTGGTTCTTGCAAGTGATAAAAAAAAAAATAATAATAAAAAAAAAAAAAAAAAAAAGATGATGGGAGGTGCGGCTTGAAGTGATGGTGCTAATAAAATAACAAAAAACAGATAATGGAAGGGGCGGCTTACCTCAGGCGAACTCCCTCCTTCTCCTTCTTTTCTCTTCTTCTGCATTTTCCAATCTCTCTCTCTTTTCTCAGCTCCAAAAGCAATGTCTCTAGAGGTAAATTAAAATACATTTATTGTACTATCTAATTATAATTCTGACACCTATGAAGACTGTAGAGTGACCTGTCCTAGAACACTCTAGGGTGATAGAAGAGTAACTCTATGCGTCTCTATCACTGTATCATTCACATGACGGACTTAAATATTGTACCTCCATGGGCTTTTCTTCAATGATTTGATGATGGTATTCATAATACGATAGGATTTACATTCCATCAAATTATATATATTTTTATTTTATCATGTTTTCTTGAAATTTCAATCAAAATTACGGAAATTTCGATTTCTAACCTGTCGAAAGAAACCAGTCACAAAACTGAAATTACGATCCTTGGCCCTTACTAGACGGTGAGAGGTTAATATTTTTGTAATGACCAAATTAACCCCCAAACCGGAAATCGTCACCGTCTCTGAATCAAGTAAACTCAGAACCAAAATCAAGAAATCGTCACCGTCATCGTCGATCAATTTAACTCATAATCCTCTGCAAAATCCCGCCGGTAGTTTCCGTTCATCTTTCTGACGATGTTCTTCTCAGCAGCCGTGATTCCTGGTTTGGCAATAGTTCTCTCTGTTCTTCGTATCACAGTTCATATCGTCTTTCCGGCGATGTTTCCATGTTGATCGTTCGACCAGTTTCGAATCAGCCTTTGCAATGTCCTTGTTTTTAATTCTTGATCACAGGTTGGGCAACAATGAGACTCAAGACACGATTGCGCAGGTTGTCGACAGTAGCCGCTGCTCGCCTCGCTCCTAGCCGCTGCTCAATCTTCCTTGCCGCTCCTGCAGTTGATCGGAAACGATGGTGAGAAGAGTGCAAGTGGGAACTAGGGTGAGGAGCCCCGATACATTTTGTGAACTGAAGGATTATGGCTGCTGTTTCTTGGCAGTATTAGAGTTGTGTTTGTCTTTGAATTTCTTCTCTGAGCCAAAGATAAACCTCTTCACGGAGCTTTCTACCATTTTTATTGCCCTCTTCACTACTTCTTCACCACGTCCACTATTTTCGCCACTGCCGGAGGCGGCCAATTTGACTGAGACTTCTGTCGGAGAAAAATCGAATCCGAAGGCAGAGTCCGTGAATTTGAGCACCAGTTATGCTACCTATCTTGTGCTTGGAGGCAGCAATCGTGTCTCCATCCTCCCACGGTTTTCGAGCCAAAACACGTTCAAGAGCTCCGCAACTTCTCAAAACCTGCAACATGTATATGTGAAGCTTGTAAGTTATCGTACAGGATTCAGAGAAGTTATGAGGTTTCAGATTTTCAGAGAAAGAAGACCTCGATTCAAGTAAAGATCGCCAGTTCCAATACGTTGGGTATCTCCCCAGAGAATCGAGGGCTCCTTTTCCAATCATGTAACATTTCTCCCCACTGCATTTCTCCAACGCGAACGCTTGCAACAGAGGAAAATAAAAATGGCAACGAGTATGGTCCCACAGTAAATCCAGATTGTCAAAAATCATTTCGTCATCATCAACGACCGTTGGAGTTGGTGGTGGCGGCAGCGTTGGCCATGGAAATCTTGTATGGATGGGGATTGTTACTACGGAAGCGTTTTGGAGGCAGGAGCTGCTCTGCTCTCCTCCCTCATCATCTATTACAGAACTGAGAAGAACATAAAAACACAAAATCCAGGGATAGAATTGTCCATAGAAAAAATAATTTTAACACCCTTAAAAAAAACGAACATATGTATTTTTCTAAAATGTTTAGGGGCATTTGTTTTTAAGCAAATCTCAAGGAAAGAATCAGCATTTTTCCCAATTTTATTTGAAAAAACACATTCAGTAAGATGAAATTTTTGTTACTGAAACTTCATCATCCCGGTGAATTTCCAAAAGATGCTGTTCAGACCTCTCTCTCTCTCTCTCTCTCTCTCTCTCTCTTTTGGATTGAAATCCTTTCCTACGGCAGGAGGATTCCAACCAGAATCCAAGGGCTGGAGTTCAGTCGGCATATATACCAATACATCGGTATGTGTGTCTGCTAAAATCCAGCCCTCGGCATGTGCACCTGTCCCAAGAGAGGATTTCTATCATCCCTCTCTTCCTCCCCTTCCTCTCCCTCTACCTGTGTGGATGTTCGCAATCTCTCTCTCTCTCTCTCTCTCTCTCTCTCTCTCTCTCTCTCTCTCCATAACTATCACCTTCATGCTTCTACAATCTCTCTAACCATCGACGTCAAGATAGTCCAAATTGAAGACGCCCACCTGATTCCAAAATAACCTCTCCAGTACTCCACTTGATCGCAGAGTCGCCCTTCTCGCAACCGATCACCTGATCGCAGAGTCACCCTTCTCACATCTGAGCACCTAATCGCAAAGCCTCTTGACCATAGAAACCCCTTCTTTGTTGCTAACCATCGAGAGTCGTCGATTATTGCGTTGAATGGTTTCAGAGCAGCTAGACAATATGCTTTGTTGTCTTCCAGACAAAGACTACGGTATCTAGTCATAAATATGGGGATCCGCATCCTCTCCTCCTAGTGGTTCTGGGAGGATAGTGGCAACTTGCCCTAGATGGCCGCCAGTGGCTCTCGGGTGAATCCGAGACCTACGTCCGAGTTGATACCCAGCCGACAAGCCAAGCCGGTAGAGGGTGTCAACTCTGACGTGGGTCTAGGATTCACCCGAGAGCCATGTGGCAGCCATCCAAGGCAAGTTGTGGGAACCCATCAATTGGGATCTGAGAAATAGCATCTTCAATGGGAACACATAAGGTCAATGAGGGGAGAAAATGTCAAAAATAAAGGTGATATGCGAGAATGAAAGGTGTGGGAAGGAATCCCCACCCTCACATTGTGGGGATCTTTTTCACTATGAAAAATTATGGAACGATCTTTTTCACTATGAAAAATTATGGAACTCTACAGTGATAGTTGTTGTCGTGGAAGGTGTATATGTTCTTCTAGGCTGCAACATGGTCGGATTGGGCATGGCTCTTGATAACCTCAGCTCAACCTTGAGTCCCCTTATCTAGACCTGGCCAAGTTCTAACTCAGGCCTAAAAGATCTAACCCTAACCTGCCCTCCAAGCAAGTCGGGCTAATCCTAATTGACCCAAACTATGGGAAGAGGGAAGGGAGAAGTAAGGGTTGAGCTAGGCCGAGGAGAAAAAGAAGACAGGGCCCGGCCAGGCTCAGCACGAGGCCTCAACCCTGGCCCGACGTGGTGCTAACTCGGGATCAGAAATTCACAACCCTAACCCACCCTCAGGACCAAGGAATCTCTACCCAGGCCTTGTTCGGGCTCAAGGCCAGCCATGGTGGGCTCAGACCGACAGGGTCAACATTACACCTATATTCTACCACGTGAAAAATGATGTAGTACTTCTGACCATTAGATATCAGCATATCTAAGAAACGATATAAACCAACTACATGTCAAATTTTAATTTCAATTCTAATAATTTAACTTCCTACCAAATGACATACCCTTTCATGTATATGCATGCATCTTTTTGGTTGTTTTGAATATTTTAATATTTTATTTTGCCATACGATCAACTTTGATTAGGCAAAAACTCTTTCAAAGATTTTCAACCCTAGATCTACCACGTGGCAAATATAGGTACCCACCCACTACTTTCGTCCGTCGGTTGTTGATCACCAAAATCAGTGTCAAATGCCATTAGATTCTATAATAAGATAGAAGTATTTTATTTTAATTAAACTTTGAACTTATAACTTAACCATTTCCAATGCTTATTTGGGATGAAATTCAGCAGTGACATCAGCCGACTCATGTCCATCCAAATCTACCATGTGGCAAGAAAACTTGACCTCATCACAGAATCAAACCTTTGCTTTGGCTGCATATATATGACATTTGATTAGTCAGGAATGAAGTTCACCTGGTTCAGGACTTCAGCTCTCTCTTCCATCATTATTTAGTGCAATGTGGAGGCCGCCCTTTGATAAAGACCTTCACATCTGAGGTACGAAACCGAACTCTTTACCCCCCCCCACCCCAAAAACTCTCAAAAAAAAATTGAATCTTTGGACAGAGATCGTCTCCGGTCATCCAATCGTCTATCGGACGGGTTAAGTTACATCAACGTATGTGTTTACCACCTCATCTCGTCTGATGGATGGTTGAAACGACTAGATGACTAGAGACGATCCATGTCCTTGAACCTTTCAAACTCACTATTCTCTCTAGATAACAGAGCTGTTATATGTCACCATGCTGGTCCCTATAGGTTCTTCCAATTCCCAATTGTGAGTCTGACAATCTCTTTTTTCCTTACGCCTGACTGGCAGGCCCAACTACCATCGCCTACACCCATCGGAGGGCATTGACAATAGTGTCACTTAGAAAACCTCTCCCATTATAGATAGTTTCTTGGGTGAAAAAGTTATCTGAAGAGTTTGATGCAAGTTACGTACCATCCCTTATACTCTCTCCTCCCTATCCACTACGGACTAATCTGACTGCATGCACTTCCATCACTGAGCACAAGAAACCCCATCGCTAAGGGAACCTTTGCCCATGTCCTAGTTTTTTTGAATATATTTCTTGTAGAAAATGAAGTACATGCTGCCAGGTATACTTCTGTCATAGTCTCTCTCCCCTCCATGAAATCCGAACCCTTTCTCTCATCTCCAAGTAATGGATTACCAATTTTTCTTGTATTCCTATATTTTTATTTTTTATTTTTTTTATTAATGTATAAGATTCTAGTCTTCTAATATGCCATGGTTAAGGTATACATCTCTCTCATTATTTCTTACTAATGTCACAATCATAGGCAGGTCACCTACTACGGCACATTATCAAATATCAAAATGGAGATGCCGGGGATGACCATCCAGTCAATCCACACAGTAATAATTGATAGAATGCCTACTTAATTATTATTTTTAAGGACTTATTGATCAAACACTGTTACTTAAGCCCAAAAATTAATCTCTGATTTTGACTCAACCATAGTTTTATTTGGTCAGGTTTGACTCAACCATAGTTTTATTAGGTCAGGCTTTGAATCAACCTGGTTTTGTCGGAAAGATAATATCTAACTCGATCTTCACAATAATTTGAACGCGAAGAGGTTGACTGTGACAAATCCAATCAATGTGAGCAAGTGATAAAACGTTCAGGAAACCGACGGCACCTCTTAATACTGGTAAGTTACCGAACAAAATGCAAAAACGTGTGCCACTTGTCAATTGATAACGTCAGACACGTGTATGTAAACGTACCGCAAATCTCATCTACTCGTCATTATTTACACCCAACCGACGCATGCCAAGTGAGGATGTAAGGATCCAATGGATTTAGGGTCAACTCTCACGTTTTACTTCTTACATTTAATAATACTTAATTGCCCTCGGATCCAGATTAGCCGTCCATTGACTCCAGAAGAACCAGTCCAAGATCCTTTCTACACTGGTTTCATGCACGGGGATGGATTGGCTGGACCGAATCTGGATCAGGGTGGATCGGCTTTACGTGAAACTCGCCCTTCTACCGTGCTGAGCTGGGGGCGATCCTGATCTGAATTGTCCGAAATGAACTAGGTCCTTAAGCCTAGGGTTCAAAAGATCAGAATCCGCGGTCGAAAGGAATCTAAGAAAATCTCATTTAAATCCTATTACGGTTGGAAATCCTATTACAATCTCAAAGTAGAGACAAGGGAATTTGGACAACTAAGTCTGGGGATCGGGGTACACTCCGATGCCTAAGTCAGATTATTGTTTATAAACAGTCAAGAACTTGCGAGAAGCAAACTCCAATTTAAAGAATGACACCGTAGAGAGAATTTGATAGTAAAAAAGAAGAGTAATTAGATGATTTTATCTTAGGGAATTGTTTATATTTATAGGGCAAGGCAGGAGCCACAGATGTACCCGGATTCTGCATGGCATTCGTAGGAAGGACTGTTAGGTGTCGCAATATACCCAAATCATGGATTCCGAGTGGGATTGAAAGACCCCAGCACAAACTGTGAAGTTCTGAGGGACAAACATGACAGATGTCCCATTAATATGAGCTCTGTGTTATAAGATGGACCAGGGCAGGTGGCATATCCTAGTAGGGGAAGGTCTCGCACATCTGACGGGTCGGATTTAGTTAGAACGTGACATGTGGACCAGATCGCATATCAGATTAGGCAACGTATCCCACGAGGAACCAATCACCAAGAGACCCTAGCCGAGTGTAACTAGGATGGACGCCACGTGTTACTTTTTATTGGGGGGTATTTTCCACCCTAAGCCCTAACAGATCCTCTAGAATCATTGGTTGATCCAATCCCGAGTTTTAAGAACCGGACCGGTGGATCAAGTGTGAAAATTACAAGAAGGAATTTAATCAGTGACTTTATTAGAATTGTTTGATGGCCGATTCTAGCCTAACTAACCCAATCTGACACCTGGTTTGCTGATCTAGTATGGAGGGTAATTTGGGCAATAAAGGATAATGACATGGAGAAGCTTGTGAATCAAGGAATGTAGATGGTCATTTAGTCATTTCGATATAATTAATTGTGTGCTTTGGCTCCACCTTCGCCACAGATTATCCAGTGTCGACGCCCATATTTATATAATGTCCCACCTGCTCTTCTCCTCTTCGTTCTACTCAATTCAACTTTTGTCTCCACTGCTTCATTCAAATCTCTCATCTTTCATTATTTTTCTTTCTCTAATCATTTCAGCATCTTCTTAAATCATGAAAATTAGAGATTCTCCTCTCCCTTTTTTGATTTTCATTGTGATTCTGGCCTTTGCCCAGCTCTCAAGCTGCAGATACATCCACAGAGCAACCAGTGAAAAAGAACAGAGATTGCTAACCGAGTTCTCCCTTCGGTTCTCATGGCGTTTCACTGCAACTCCTCCTTCTCCAGATTCTAGAAGCAACGATGATCCTGTTTATGGAGCTTCTGATCGACAAGTCCCCGAGGGACCCAACCCACTTCATAATTGATATTGGAAAGAAGATCCGATGTTTGAGATCAAAAGAACACTTTTTTTTTTTTTTTTTTTAAGGAGCTTTTTCAGTAGAGCTTTTGCATCAGAGATGTATAGTATATATACAGTTTTCAAAAGGGATAGGTTCATTGGTTTTTGTTGTAATGGTATTGTTTTAGATCAGATTGTAATTGTACTACGTACCTTACTGAATAATGAAATCATTTTCATCATTCATCACCTCATACTATCTAATTCATCTCACCAGAAATTTTCTCCGGCGGATCTTGGCAGAGGTACTGGATATGGCTTATTCCGTCTCTTCATTGCTCATAAGGGATCACTACCAGGCTGCGTGGCCCCTGCACCGGCGGGGTTTATTCATTTCAGGTAATAATCATTTCACCCTTCCTTTATCTGGGCACAAGGGGTGCAGTTGGGTAGAGATTTTTTTTCCTCGTCGATTATATGAAAAGAAGGGGTAGGAGGAGAAGCCTAAAAAGGTTCTCTGAATGGCGTGGTTGATTGTGCCGCGCCCACCAATGGCAACTCTATCGTTCAGAGAACTTTTTTTCCAAAATGATGAATTTGGAAGAAAAGAAAGAATTAAAAACGTAAAGTAGTATAAATGACCAATTAAACTATGTTAGTGATCCATTTGAAATTAGATTATTAAAAGCTGAGGTGGTTCAGAAAGAAGTCAAATCTCAGAAAACCTCACGTTATCATTATGAAGAAGTTTTCACTGGTGGGGACAAAATTTTGGTTTTCTGAGAGGGGTTTGATCACAAATTGGACTTTGGAGATGGATAAGTAGGATCTGTCTTTTTTTTTTCTTTTTTTACTTGAACACTTGTTCACCTTCGGTGGTCAAACAATCATTTTGGAAGCATTACCAAATGCCAAATCTTGAGAGCACATTTACCTAAAAAAAAAAAAAAAATCTTGAGAGCACATGCTGGCATGGAAAACACCTCATTAGGGTGGATCAACCATAAAGGAGTTTAACCAGTAACCATTTTCAATTGCAGTTTGCCATCCGTAGGTTGGCGGGTCAATTCACTCAATTCATTGAGCTTTGTTGGTATATTAGCTGAGGTCAGTATATTCGTTTTTTATATCATGAATCATAATCTTTGATATCGACCTTTGCAATATGTGGGGTTATAAATTTATTAGCATTGATTGATTATAGGAAGAGGAGATCTACACGTTAGTAGGTTATATTAAAATCTTATATGTTAAGAGAAAAAGAAAAAAAAAAATCAAAATTCAAGGAAGAGAAATAAAGACAAAAGAACATACCACCAGTGTGTTCTTCTTTTTCTCTTGATTATTATTATTTACTTTTATAAAAAAACGATACTTATTAATTACTATGTCCTTATCTATAAAACAAGTACCTGAAGACTCATTTACGAGGGGGGAAATCTGAAATTGAGAATTCTCTTGAATTGCCTTGTTTATGTGCACTCACTAATAGGAGGGGATGGCAAATTCATCAATAAGGGCAAGGGAGGAGAGAGAAAGAGAGTGGGATGCTATTGTAGCTCCCACTTTGTTGCTTAAAAAACCTTTTTCATCCCTTCATTATTTAATTTACCATGAATCTCCCACTTTGTTGCTTAAAAAAGCTTTTTCATCCCTGTATTATTTAATTTATCATGAATCAAGAACTAATCGCTCTGTCATAGATGCAACCTATACAAACTACATGTGTAGATGAATCACGAAAAATCATTATGTTATGTTGTGTTTCTCTTTTGTTTTCCTTTTAATTCCTAGACTCCAGCATTAACAAACCTGTTTCATTTACTCAATTCAAGCCAGTTGTAAACTTACCGTGATTCAAATGGCATTGGAGAAATCCCACCCAGATAGTGGTTCTTTTTTTTTTTTTTCTTTAGGGAATGGGGCCATATTCTTTTAAAGTTGCTTTTGAAAAGCCATTGTAGCTCATAGAAAATCACCTCACGCCTCACCCTTCAATCCAGTGCGGAGGCTTCCTTAGTTTGGTTAGAGGGACAAGGCAAATCAGCAAAGTAACAGTGACCCACCTAGGTAATGAAGTCAAGGATGCTAAACCCCTTCCAAACCCCTCCCCCTCCCCCTCCAAAACCCACATACACATACAACAACAAAAAAAAAAAAAAAAAAAAAAGAGAGAGAGATTGAGGATTCAATGTGGAGAATTTGCTAGCCGGTTCATGCATGTCATGGAAACTTAACAACATCATCTCTCTCTCTCTTTGGCATAAGAGATTTCCTAGGTGAGGCGTGTCAGCTGTATTTTCAACTAAAATTCCAACCAATGACTAATGTGTGCATCCTGGCTGGTGGAGAAAAGCTTCACATTCTTCCATGTTAAAAGAAGTTAATTACTCAATGCATGCATAAGGGGCGGCGTGCAAGAACATGCAGAGACGTGATTCATGCAGATTCAAAATATCCAAGTACATTACCAGCACATGCACACACAGAAGCACAATATTTTATTTCCATTTGGAAACAACACAAGGAGCACTAGACAACTTTTTATAGATTAGACAAAAGATAAAACTAGATGCATGAAGACAAGCAACAATGGTAATTAAAACCACTCCAATTGTGGCTTCGTTCATTAATTTACAATTAAAAACAAGCTTAACAAGAAGATAAAGAGCACCTTCAATCCTAGTGAGAACACCATGAAAGTGACAAATAAATTCTTAAAAGAAATCTATGTTCAAATAATGGCTAAATGTCATAATGAACATAATCTCAGTGCCCACAGGATCAACAGCAAAATGAAACTGCAAGATTTTTGTGTGTAATTAACTGGAACTTTGACCTCCACATCTGCATGTTTAAACACATAAAAATGGATGTTATAACAGAAAGCAACAATAACACTCCAGAGGGTGGTGATAAGAAATGAGAAAATAGTGTGTTGAAGGTGAGATCAGAAGATCCCAACCAATCAGAATGCTCAATGGATTGAAATTTGAACCTGATGTAAGAAAGCAAGAAGTTAAAATTTTGTATGTATCATTTAATTTACTGTTAAAATTTACACCAGAGGATCACAAAAAATAATTACTTAGTAGGAGCATTTTAACATAATTAGAAATGGTCATTTGAAGCCCACCTTGAGTGGTCTGTAAGATCAAGGAGGGAATTCCATGGGCAGCTTTGCCAGAGTAGCCAATGCATTATCTACAGGTCCAATATATGCGGTCTTAACAACTGAAATCAGAAGCACAAACTCCAGACCGTAGTTGAAGTACTCCTGCCCAATACAAAACCATTTAGAACCACCAAAAAGTCACCCCTAAAAGGGAAAAAGATTAAAAATGAAAAAATGGCAAAAAAGACACTCAAAACGGGGGGGGGGGGGGAAATCCCCAAAAAATGAAATTAGGAAAAGCATCCCCCCAAATCATCTCAGTTTTCTACAGAATCAATTTTGAGATTTACAATATCCTGTGAATTCTATGGGATGAATGATCCTAACCTCTTCTTCCGAATTATGGGCAGGATATCCTCTTCTATTTCAGATTCATAAACCACAAAAATCAATCCCTAAAATGTTCATTGATTAAGAGTGCAATCAGTTGAATGAAATGGTACTCAAGACAAGTTCTTGTGTAACCATCAGGCTTTTTTTCAAACAGGCGACCTACAGAAGTGGGTAAGGCATCCAAGTTAGAAATCATACACTGATGTTTATTAACATATGAAGTGCAATGCATATGGAATGCATATAAATGCATATTAAGTTACAATGTGATAAGTTTCGATCATATCTTGTAGGGTCCAAGGTGATTGTTTACACAGACCATGCGGCAATCAAGTACTTATTGACTAAAAAAGATGCAAAGCCAAGGCTGATTCGGTGGGTGCTGTTACTTCAAGAGTTTGATGTAGAGATTCAAGATAAGAAGAGAATGGAGAATGTGGTAGCTGATCACTTATCCAGGCTGGAGGTTCAATCAAAAGCAGAAGATGTGCCAATCAATGAAAGCTTCTTAGACGATCAGTTGTTTGTGGTTGTTGTTGTTTCTTGATATGCTGATTTAGTTAACTATCTGGTTAGTGGTATTATTCCTCCGGACTTGAACTACCATCAAAGAAAGAAATTCTTGTGGGAGGTGAAACATTACTTTTGGGAGGAGCCTCTATTGTACAAGCATTGTGCAGA
Source organism: Protea cynaroides (assembly GCA_028583415.1). NCBI lineage: Eukaryota > Viridiplantae > Streptophyta > Magnoliopsida > Proteales > Proteaceae > Protea > Protea cynaroides. The sequence continues at coordinate 92,682,657 of CM053275.1, read as the reverse complement.
TGGGATGATCAGAAGATGTGTACCTTAAGAGGAAAATCATGACATACTATGCCATTGTCATTCTTTAGAGTGTGGTGGACATTTCAGCACTTCTAAGACAGTTGTAAAAGTGTGGCAATCTGGCTTTTATTGACCAACCATGTACCAGGATGCTAGGGTGTATTGGCTACATGTAATCGGTGTCAACGAATAGGAAACATGACCAAAAGGAATGAGATGCCACAAACCAGTATTTTGGAGGTTCAATTGTTTGATGTATGGGGGATTGACTTCATGGGTCTATTTCCATCGTCTTTCAACAATCAGTTTATACTGGTAGCAGTAGACTATGTTTCCAAATGGATGGAGGCAATAGCAATTCAGACCAATGATTCTCGGGTGGTAACTAAGTTTCTTAAGAAGAATATTTTTTCGAGGTTTGGTGTACCAAAAATTATTATCAGTGATCAAGGATCCCATTTCTACAATCAATCGTTTGACACTCTATTAAAGAAATATAGAGTCACACACAAGGTGGCACTTACTTATCATCCTCAAACAAATAGGCAAGTGGAATTAGCCAACCGATAACTAAAGTTGATTTTGGAGAAAACTGTTGGAAGATCAAGGAAAGATTGGGCAACCAAACTTGATGATGTATTATGGGCATACCGGACAGCTTTCAACACACTCTTAGGCATGTCTCCATATAGACTTGTTTTTGGGAAGTCTTGTCACCTACCAGTTGAGTTGGAGCATAAGACTTATTGGGCAATTAGAGAACTAAACATGGATTTGAAGGTTGCTAGAGAGAAGATGTTGTTACAGTTGAGTGAATTGAAGGAGTTTAGGCTGAATGCTTATGAAAATACTCGGATTTACAAAAAAAAAAACTAAGTATTGCCATGATAAGCATATTCAGAAAAGAGACTTTGAGGTTGGGCAACGAGTACTACTCTTCAATTCACGACTTAAGCTATTCCCAGACAAGCTTCGGTCAAAGTGGTCTGGCCCATTCACGGTAACAAAAGTATATCCATATGGTGCTGTTGAGGTTCATAGTGAGGCTACTGGTACATTCAAGGTGAATGGGCAACATTTGAAGCCCTATCTTATTGGTGATGTGGTACTTAAAGGAGTGACATACTCCTTGGAAGAACCTAGCTATGGTTGATGGATTGGTAGTCAAGCTAACGACTATAAACAAGCGCTTTTTGGGAGGCAACCAAGCTACACTATCTTTCTCTTTCTTTTTTATTATTATTATTGTTTTTTTTTTTTGTCTTCTTCTAGTTGTTGAATAAATATGACCGTACTTACCCTCTTTTGGTTATGTTGTCAGGTACAAGCACATGGAGTAATAAATCAATTTGAATATTATTCTTCCTTTCTCATTTACTTTCACATTGAAGACAATATTTAAATTAGGTCTGGGGGATGATTGATAATTCTTATATCTGTTTACCTGTTAGGTGTAATTTTTGAATATGTGGTGGAATTGAGAAATGAATAATCAAATTTTTACTCAACCATAAACACATGTGTATAGTGGGAGAACATAAAATGCAATCATTATACCAAACATTGCTTGAGGTGGGAGAGCATAAAATGCAACCACAAATAAAATAAAATAAAATAAAATAAAATAAAATAAAAGAAGAGTGAGCCCTAGTTTGCTACCATTGTTTGTAGTAGTGAGAAGGGATGATTGCAAGTTTAGTTGTACATAAATAGATTATGTTGGTTGCATGATAAGCATGATTAGTTTAGAATTATGTGTGGATATTTGAATTTGAGAACATGAGTATGCTTAGTTTTTCTTTATTTGCTATTGTTGTGTTAAAGTTGAAAATTTGATGTTTGCATGGTAGGAGTCTTGGATGTGAGGAGTGATTTTAAATATGCTTCATATCCTTTGTTCTAAATATGGTTTTTCTTTTGCTTGAGGACAAGCAAATATTTAAGTTTAGGGGTATTTGATACGTGAAATTAATTAGCACATTCTTGATCATATTTAGTTTAATTTTATAATTTTTCTTGGATATTTAGTTTAATTTAATTAATGTTTTAAGTATTATATTAATTTATTTAATTCTTAGTTATTTTTTATTATTTGGTAGGTTTTTGAATTGGATAAGGACTAAATAAGAGGTGTCAAGACAGCTCAAAGCTTGGTGTTACATTCCTAAATTATTTGGAAGATAATTGAACAAAATCTGCCTTAAAATCAGCATTCTCCAACAAATTGGGTAAGTTACAAGATTGTAAAAGACTGATTTTATGGGACTGTAAGCTTATAAATTAAGAAAAAGAAAAAAAGAAAAATACAGAGAGCAAGAGGAGTTGTTCTTAGAAGGGGCTACAAGGCACATTGGAGGTGGAGTGTTCGAGAGGGATGGAGCTAGAAGACTAGAGAGAAATCCTAGATTCAAGCTTCATCTATTCCCATTACGAGTTCTTCCATTTTCTCTGTGATCCCTTTGTTTATGTTTTAGAATTGTCAATGATGTATTGCTAGATTTCTTATTCTAAGATTAGGATGGATTCATTGAAATTGTATTGATTAAATCCTTAACTTTTGAATGATTATGTTTTATGCAATCTGGTATTTTGAAAAATTACATGTGATTAATTGATCACTGATTGCATATCTCAAGGTATCAATTGAGGGAGCAAAAGCAGAAGATTGATATTAGTTCATAAAATATCAATCATTGATTGAGTATTTTTTTAAAAATAAGGGCTCACTATTGTGATCTTTGTTTTAATTCTAATGAACGTAATGAGTTTATATTAGAATCCTACAAACATGAAAGTAGATGAAGGATTAATACGGGCATAATTTGTTATTCTTGAAAGAGATAACAGAATATCTTAAGGAATTGATCGTTGCATCAACAAAAATTTATTCAATAAGTCTAGTTTGGTTAAGCATAATTTAATTGAGGAAGTTTGAATCCTATCTTTGGTTTCATAATCTTCTTATTAATTATTAATCTTGGTAATTCAGTTGTCTAAATAATAGAGAGAATTAATTAGGTTTGGTAATTGAACATTCTCCATGTGGAAACGTTACTCGACTTATCATTATTTTATTTGCACGACCCGTACACTTGCGGATTCGACAACAAGCAAATTGAGGGAACGACATATGATGAAAATTTAGAAGTTGCAGAAATGACATATGCTTTGGAGGACACATGGACTAAATCAAGGCAGAAAGGTTTTCATTTTGAGAATCTAAGCAAAGGTAAATCATTACCTCCTCCCTTCTAATGTGCAAGCACCAATTTTAGAGTTGAAACCATTACCCCCACATCTCAGGTATGCTTTTTTGGATGAAAATGATAACTTACCTGTTATTGTAAGTGCTTCATTATCTAATGTTCAACTTGATAAATTATTGTGTGTATTGAGATTAAGAAAACAAGCCATAGGATGAACTATTTCAGACTTTAAAGGAATTAGCCCCTCATTGTGTATGCATAGAATTTTAATGGAAGATAACCATAAACCTATTGTTGAAAATCAGAGACGGTTAAATCCTAACATGAAAGAAGTAGTGAGGGCTGAAATTCTTAAATGGTTAGACGCAGGAATTATTTATCCTATATCTGATAGTTCATGAGTTTGTCCTACGCATGTAGTACCTAAAAAGGGTGAGATGACTGTTGTGCATAATGAACATAATGAATTAATTCTCACTAGAACAGTGACTGGGTGGAAAGTGTATATTGATTATAGACAACTTAATAGTGCTATCCGTAAGGATCATTTTCCTTTGTCATTTCTTGATCAGATTCCTGAAAGACTTGCTGGGTATGAATATTATTATTTTCTAGATGATTATTCGGGATATAATCAAATTCCTATAGCCCTGGAAGACCAAGAAAAAACCACTTTCACTTGTCCTTATGGTACTTTTGCATTTCGGAGGGTGTCTTTTGATTTATGTAATGCCACAATGCACCTGCCACATTTCAACGTTACAGGAATTTGTGCTAAGGCATCTGCAAAAGGAATATTAATATGCAATTGTTTAAACCTTTCAAGAAACATTTCAAATTGTTTATCAATTTTATTTTGTTAAAGTCTCTGAGGAAAAGGAATGGGAGGCACATAAGGTTTTACTTCCGATGGTGGTTGTGATTGTGTCTCATTATATGCTCAGTTTTTTTGGTTTCATTCTCTTTGGTTACCTCTTCATGAGCCACTTCTTCTCCACCACTCACTACCACTTTTTTACTTACCTGACCGAGTTGCTTACCACTTCTCAAGGTAATTACCTTGCATTGCTCATTTGGATTAATCTCTGTTTTGCTAGGAAAATTACCTTGTCCTCTTGAGTTGAAAGGATTAGCCAATTGACCCATTTGAATTTCTAGGTTGCGGTTGTAAGTGGTTAACTGGTCAACTTTGGTTTTCATCCTCTCAATTCTTTCTAAAGTCACATTGACTAATTTTTCAATAGTCAGCTCCCACGATGGTTTGGGCTCAGGCTGTTGGACCATTCCTTGAGGCCTTGGTTGGAAACCTGGAGGATTTAAAGGTTTTGAACTGCTACCTTGATTGCCTTGGTCTCTCCAAAAAAAATTAGGATGATTCCTCCAGCCTAGGTTGTAGGATTGTGAGTAAGGATTGTTCAACTGTTGATGGTGTTGCTGTTGTCTATTCATATTTGACACGAACTGTGTCTGTTCAACCTGCAAACACTCAGAACTAATATGTGCGCCTCCGCACCATTCACAACTCAAAGCAGGGTTAAGGTTAGTAACAGAATTCACATTATCCAACTTACCAAATATTTTCACCAAGTTATCAACTTTTGCATTTAACATGTTAATGCCATCAATCTCATACATACCTGAAGCTATTTTTGGCAGACCTCGTTCATTGGACCACTGATAATTATTAGAAGTCATCTTTTCCAACAACTCATATGCTGCCTCGGTTGACTTACCCATCAAAGCTCCTCCTGCAGCTGCATCTATGGTGATTCTAACTGAATGTGTCAAACCATTATAAAAAATTTGCACAATCAACCATTCAGGAAGGTCATGTTGTGGACAACGTCTCTGTAATTCCTTAAATCTTTCCCAAGCCTCATATAATGACTCACCATCATGTTGCACAAAAGTAGTGATATCATTTCTAAGTTTGGTAATTTTACCTAGTGGAAAGTACTTATTGAGGAATGCTTGGGATAATGCAATCCAGGTGGTAAATGAGTTAGGGGACTTGGAATTCAACCATCCTTTGGCCTTGTCTTTCAAAGAGAAGGGAAAGAATCGTAATCTAAATGCATCTTCACTTACCCCATTCAGTTTAATTGTATCACAGATCTCTAAGAAGTTGACCAAATGTGCATTGAGATCTTCATATATATCTCCCCCAAACTGGTCTTGATGTACCATATGAATGTGACCAGGTTTGATCTCAAAGTTGTTTGCATTGACTGCAGGTCTAGTTATGCTGGTTTGGTTGCCATTGGTGCTTGGCATGGCATATTCCCGTAGCAACCTTTGATTATGATTGTTCTGATTTTCTGCCATGGCTATTGCTCGTTTCTGCTTAAGCCTCTGCTTTTTTCTTAATGCCCGTAAAGTCCGTTCTATCTCAAGATCAAATGCTTCAATTAGCTCACGGGTACGTGGCATGCACTATGACAATCTGCAGCAGTTAACCAAAAATAAATAAATAAATAAATAAATAAAATTCTAGCTAAATAATAAATTGAACACAATTGGATTAAAATTTACTAACAAATTCACCCGACAACTTTATCAAACTAAAAACACTAAGAACAATAAAATAAAAAATAAAATAAAAAATAAAATAAAATAAAATAATACAATCCAAATTAATAAAGGGAATCGTTTGTTTTGATATTGAAAACACCGCTCCCCGACAACGGCGCCAATTTACTTATTGTTGAATCCGCAAGTGTACGGGTCGTGCAAATAAAATAATGATAAGTCGAGTAACGTTTCCACAGGGAGAATGTTCAATTACCAAACCTAATTAATTCTCTCTATTATTTAGACAATTGAATTACCAAAATTAATAATTAATAAGCAGATTATAAAACCAAAGATAGGATTCAGACTTCCTCAATTAAATTATGCTTAACCAAACCAAACTTATTGAATAAATTTTTATTGATGCAATGATCAATTCCTTAAGATATTCTGCTATCTCTTTCAAGAATAACAAATTATGTCCGTATTAATCCTTCATCTACTTTCGTGTTTGCAGGATTCTAAAACAAATTCATTACGTTCATTAGAATTAAAACAAATATCACAATGGTGAACCCTTATTTCTAAGAAAATACTCAATCAATGACTGATATTTTATGAACTAATATCAATCTTTTGCTTTCACTCCCTCAATTGATATCTTGAGATATGCAATTAGTGATCAATTAATCACATGTAATTTTTCAAATACCAAATTGCATAAAATATAATCATTCAAAAGTTAAGGATTTAATCAACACAATTTCAATGAATCCATCCTAATCCTAGAATAAGAAATTAGCAATTCATCATTGACAAGTTTAAAACATAAACAAAAGGATCACATAGAAAAGGGAAAAACTCGTAATGGGAATAGATGAAGCTTAAATCCAGGATTTCTCTCTAGTCTTCTAGCTCCATCCCTCTCGAACTCTCCACCTCCAGTGTGCCTTGTAGCTCCTTCTAAGAATAGCTCATCTTGCTCTCTGTATTTTTCTTTTCTTCTTCTTCTTAATTTATAAGCTTATAGTCCCATAAAATCAGTCTTTTACAATCTTATAATTTACCCAATTTGTTGGAGAATGCTGATTTTAAGGCAGATTTTGGTCAATTATCTTCCAAATCATTTAGGAATGTAACACCAAGCTTTGAGTTGTCTTGACACCTCTTATTTAGTCCTTATCCAATTCAAAAACCTACCAAATAACAAAAAATAACTAAGAATTAAATAAATTAATATAATACTTAAAACATTAATTAAATTAAACTAAATGTCTAAGAAAAATTACAAAATTAAACTAAATATGATCAAGAATGTGTGCTAATTAATTTCACGTATCACAATGCAAATGCATACTAAGTTATAATGCATATAAATGCATACTAAGTTATACCCATCCCCTTCACATAGCACTTCAGGTTGGCTGAGCTGCCAAATTTCGAGTCAATAATGCTTTACCACATGTAACATTAATGGACAGACTCTTTGCCTGACTACTTGAAAATGGATCAGGACATTTAATGTACAATCAAGCAGGGCATCTAACTACAGGATGTGATTCCTCAAGGCTCATTTCTCACTGGATAAATCTCAGTGTGTCTCCTATACTTTTTATTCATTTTTTTTCAATCATATACTAGGAACACCAACTAGCTTGTTAATAGGAAATGTTGTATAATGTTAGATAGAAATAAATCCCTTCACATGGGAATCTAATTTTTAGCATTCGATCACTAATCCTAAATGCATAAAGCAAGAAATAGGCTGGACAAAAACCAGAATCATGATTTTTCACTCAATGACATTGCAAAAAGGAAGAAGTGAAGGAGTGATATCCCTATAACATCACAGAGAATTGTATCCACTGATGTATGAAAACTTATTGAGCAAGCACTGCATCAAATATATTACTGTTGACTTCAGATGATAAGACCTAATAAAGTGCATGATGCCCATGTACATTCTATTATTTCTTTGTGGTGAATTAGATATATTAAGAGGGGTTTTTTTTTTTTCCAAATGAGAAACAGACATCGTAAAGTACAGAAGAGAAATGAGAATGCAAAAGGGCACCTCATATAGATGGCCATCCCAACAATTGGTAAAATTCAAGAGCACTATAGCATCAAGCTACAAGGGAATAGACATTCCAAAACAGCATAAGGCCATACAACCCTCTTCCTTTCTTAGTTAGCTCACCATCCCATTGGTAGATGAAGTCTCTTCCGGAATGAGATGTCCAAAATAAGTTTGGAACTGAGCATACCTGGTGAGATGTGGTCATATCTAAGAACACAGGCCTCACAACATCTAAATGATAACATTGTTCAAATGCCCTTCCACCATGATATACAGTTCAGATAAGTAAAAGCAAAAGAAAGTGGACAATAGTCTCTATGTTCTCAATGGCATGTGCCTCCTCACAGACCTCAACAATCACCAGGGTCCCTCATCAGGAATTGGTCTTAGTAGGACCAAGGTTACCACTGAGCAATTCAAATTATAGTTCCATGAACCCATCAGATGATGGATTCAGAATAGAAAATGCCAGTCGCAATGAACACACACTGCAAGGATCCTCTCCCCCCACCCAAAAAAAAAACCACTCCACACCCTGAAAAAAAAAAAGAGAGGGAGAGGGAGAAAGAATCCACAACTACAACCTAATGAACCACCAAATATAAGTCTTACCACATTCCCTTCCCTAAAGTGGGTCATCAATCTAAATCCCATCAAGTTAACAGTGCCCCAAACCAATCTGAAATTCTGAAATAACCAGAGCCAGGAATTTGCCAAATCCATAAATAAATAAACAGGCAAACACAGCATTGAAATGGTGCCACACTTGGCAAAGAGATTAGAAACAAACGGTTTCCCGATCCACCACATACGATGCAAAAATATGGAAACCTACGAGCACCTCTATTTTTTGGAAGAGGAAAGAAGTATGTTATTAAGAGGAGAAAAACTGAACAAACAAGTAGCAAACTCATTCTTCAATCTTCCGAATAAGAAACCAAAAAAAAAAGAAAAAGAAATTTGAGGTGTTGCTTCATGGTTCATTTACCATGTAAAATTTGACTCTTGTACATGGATCGGTATCTTCTTCTCCCAGTGGTCTGGGATGACAGTAACAACTTATCTTGGATAGTTATCACGTGGTTTTTGGTGAATCCGAGACTCATGTTCGAATCGATACCCAACTAACAAGCCAAGTCGATAGAGGATGTCAATTCAAATGTGAGTTTCGAATTTATCGAGAGTTACGTTGCAACCATTCAGGATAGATTACTATTATCCTCCCGAAATCATTGGAGAAACGATGTAAATCCCTATTATACATATCGTTTAGTTAAAGTATGAAGAGGAAAGTACAAACCCAAAAAAAAAAAAAAACATTTCTCATGAAAATTTATTAAAGTGGGAGCAAAGTTGTCAGAAATCCGACAGGTGATTCTTATAGATTATCGACAGGCATCGCCAAATTGACAGGTGCAGATCTTGTCAATGCCGCCGAATCAACGGGTACAGATCTGTTCCTTCGGCTACTGGTGCCTTGAAAAATCAATTCCATATCCATTTAATTTTCGAAATAAAAAAAAAAGTTACTGTCACTTAAAATGATCCCATCACGTCATTACGTCATGTACCGCCATTCAAAAGATGATAACAAACATGGGAAGTGTCTGTTAGAAATAATCTATATTGCTTAAATTCAAAACCTAAAAATTTACATTAAAATTTTTATTTTTAATAAATATAAATAATAAAAAACATGTGGGAGGCCATAGGATAGTCAAGTGGGTGGAAAACATTTTCCCTTTAAAATTCATCCAAACAAATGGGGGTGTAAAAAAAAAAAAAAAAAAAATTTATGTAACACCCAAATATTTTGAGAAACATCATTTGTTATTCAAGTTTTTAAAAAACATCATCTATCATTCAAAATTCTTAAACGTTACCTCATTAACTGACGAAAAAGAGTTGAAATTTTGTCTAGGCATTTATACCTTTGACATTTAAAACTAAGAAACATCAACTACCACCCATTGGTTCCTTCTCCAATAACATCTACCACCCATTGGTTATTTTTCCAACAAATTTTTTATCTATTTGCAGCTCTACACGTATAGAAAATTAGTTTCAATTAGAAACTTTGATTTTGATACTTTGTAGTTGTTATTGTTCATAGTAAATTGTCTTGTCTTGTTTGGAAAATAATGGTTATAGATGTCATCGAATCTTCAACCTTTATTCTGTTCATTTACTCTAAAATATTAGCTACTTGGGTATCCCTAAGATTCAACTTTTTTAATTAGTTTATCTCTTTAATTGTTGGTTGCTCATCTTGAGACATCTAATTATTAAAGTCATTTCAATCGTTGTGTATATTTTGAACAAATTGAACCCTGAATTGAATAAACCCTAGATCCTGTGCTCTGCAGGTTAGATGGCTTCGTTCGAAATTCTGAATCTATTGTCTTGTTAGGGTTTTTTAATATCAAACCAAATAGTGTGCAAATCTCATTCGCTCGTTGATCAAGACCACCAGATTGTGGAACTCTAGGATTTTTTTTTTCTTCCACCTATGTATCTCTCTCTTATAGTTTCTCTTTCGTACTTCTAATCTCCTCTCCTTCTTTTTCTCTTATTTTGTGACAAATTCCTTCCATTTCTCATTTTGTGTATCTCTCTCCTACTTCCAGCTTGACAACAAAAATATAAAAAAAGAAAAAAAAAAAAAAAAAAAAAAAAAAAGACAGCTTATCCTAAATGAGTTTTCTACTCACAATCCCTTATATATCGTTTCCCCTTTTTTCCTCCAATATTTTTTCCTTTTTTTTCTTCCTATATTATCCTTCTTATTTATTCTATAACAGATGTTCAATTTTAACTTCTTTAATTCCCTTCACGCTGTTAAGGATGCTCTTTCACCATTTGAATCCAGAATTTGTCACACTGCGAAGGATCTAGAGTTGTGTTGGGCAAGTCCAAGAAGTGGGGCGAATAATATTGAATTTTTCCCCAAATTGAATTTTGCTCTCGAGAACAGTAAAATAAACTATTCTCTGAAAAAGAACCAGTACGAAGATGCCATTGAAGACAACAAGAAAAGCGTATTGATATAATTTTCGATCAAGATGTTCTTTAAAACTTTTTTTCCCCTTACAACAAGGGTAACCCCGACTTTTTTCCCTTACAATAAGGATATTACTGTCAATCTAAAATTTGTTAACTGCTGACATCAGCATCTGACGGTTCAGTCATAAGGCTTTGGGTTTTTTTGATAAATGTTTTAGAATTTTAAATGGTAGATGATATTTTTAAAAAACTTGATTAAGTGATAGGTGATATTTCTCAAAATATTTGGATAATAAGTGAAATTTTTCCCCCAAAAAAAATAGCTCTCTTGAACAATCATTACATTTTGGTGATCCATACTTTTAATGCTAGAGAAAGGCACGACACTATAACATCAATTTGGATGAAATTTAGTTGATGGTAACTTGTTAATGATTTGATAGCTACAATCAATATGTAGTAAGTGGCATATGATGTAAGAAAAAACAAAAGTTGTATAATCCTTCCTTGTTGAACGTCACATTTTTTCACAACCTCCAAAACATGAAAAGAAAAAAAAAATATATATATATTTTTGTTGAACAAGATTTTTTTTTTCACACGTCACACGATAATTATTTAGTAATATGGATATATAATGTGTCTATTATGATTGTTGGATAGAATGGACGTGATTTTGATTATGCATGTGTCAAATTTTAAAGTTTAATTCAATTAAATATTCTTATTTGTATTGGCATGCATCCAGGTATATGCATATTGATACTTTAAAAATTATTATATACTCCACTGACTCTGAATAGAAAAATTAATAAAAATATACTGTTTAGATTTTCGTTGCGATTTATAGAAATGTTGCATTCCTTTATTTTATTACATGGATAACAACCAAAAAGTGAGTTCTATATTGGTCTGAATAATAAATGTCGATAGTGGGACATAAATGGATAGTTGAAAATTCGAATCCGACATGCATTTGTATCTATTTAGAATTCAAATTGTCTCCTCCCAGAGATTCGAGAAGAGACTTGACTACGACTAGCCGATGTCCTACACGTGTGCGTCGGTTGAATTCGAACCCTCCATCCGAGTCGGTGCATAAGCCGATACCCCTTGTCGGCTCACCTTACTGACTCGAATGGAGGGCTCGGATCCAGCCGACGCCCACACGTCAAGCATTGGCTGGTGGCAGCCGAGTCTCCTCCTGAACCCCTGGGAGGAGACGATTTTGATCCATCATTTAGAAGTATCCAAATATAAATTAAGATAATCCATAGCATAATTTATCTAATTCATACAAATATCAAACTAATAATAAAAAATTAAGCAATTAATGACCTTGAGGGTTTTTAAAGATTCGCCAAGATATAAAGAATTGGGGAAAATATAATAATGAGAATAAGACAACTAAGAGACATCGGAAGGAGGAAAGTCTAAAGATGTAAGCGAATAGTTGAAAATTTAGATTCAATTTGCATAAATGTTGGGGGGGGGGACATTTTGCAAGTTCTTTAATTTATCGTTCCTCTACACCATTGTCATTGAAAGAGGGTGGAGGTTCATAGAGGCGGAGCTATTGGGTTAGTATTTAAGCCTTAATCAACCTTCGATGTATTTGGAATCCATGATAGGAGACTGAGATTGGAGCCGGAGATGATGGAGTTGTTGCCATTAACAACCATACGAGTGATGACGTCCTCCATGAAGGTCTAAAACCAATCCGACACTTCAATCTCCACATTGCCACCGGCGTCCAATGTAGCCGACCATTATGAACCGTACGTTCAGTGTCATTGTCAAGGGGAAGTCTCTGTAATTTTTCTTATATTTTATGAAAAAGTGTGTCAACCTCCGAATCAACCGTAGGGTGGAATTGTCCACCGTTGGATTTATTCCACCGTTGGATTTACTTGGGACGGATCATCTGGAAGCCAAGGTGGAATTTCCACCGTTGGATTTACTTAGGACAGATCATCTGGAAGGAAGCATCTGTGAGGATAGATCCGCAATCATAACCTCCGGCGTTAGCAAAAGAAATTGACTTGCGAGTTGTGACTTGTGAGTGTGTAATTCGGTCTTTTTAGAAACATCAAGGCTAAAAGAGTAAATAAGATATACACATTTTAATAATGTAAAGCTTACAGTTCCAACAGTACGAAAGCATCTAAGCATCTGACTTCACAGCGGCTCACACGAGCAGACGGTCCAGCGAACTGTTCTCCATGGTCTTCATTCGTCTCCTATCGTCGCTTCTAAAATTCTAACATCAGACCCTAGAAAAGAGGGTGAGAGGTCGGAGACGGAGAGCGGAACAGAAATTGGGGTTTGTGAGTAAAAAGTTTCGAGTAAAAAAATTCGCCGGTGCTCTGAAACATTTTGCATATCCCAATGTCGGTGCAGAACTTTGGAACACGAGGTTACGAAGCTTCGTTGTCCGATTCATGGACGGCTTATGATTGACGGTCAACTTCTTTCAGACAGAAAGCGTGAGCGAGATTTGAAGCGATGGAGAGAGCTCACTGAGTGACAGAGTGAGGAACAGAGAGTTTTGCAGTGTGTCGATCGTCGGAGAAAAGCGTCACTTTTAGTGTGTTTATCGCCGGAAAACGTCAGATATCGGCTGAATGGTTGTTGAGAAGTCGCCGGATTGGCTACCGGCTGACTGGATTCGCGAGCGCAAGTAGCGACCGAACGGTAGGAAGGATTGGGTAATCAAACGTTTGCACCTCGTTTATCGTGAATTTCTCTTTGCTTTCGACAATTTTAGGGTTTTAACTTAAGAAATGTACGATCTTAATGTATTTTGCTTACTTATATTTATTTTCCTTGTCAGAAAAGGAACTGGAATGGAAGGCATTAGTACATTTTGAACACAGTTTTTATTATTGTTGTTAGAGTAGGATTTTCTTGCTTCATTTGCATTTGCTTTGTTCATGCTGCTTGCCTAATTCGTCTTTTCCTCCCCTATAATTGCTGCATTTTAGAGAGACTGTATTGGACGGCATTTTCAGTGCATCTGAACTTGCTATGTCTGGAATCTCTGGATTGATGGAAAAGAAGAGAACTGCATGCAATTTTGTGGTGAGTTAGAACGTACCGTTCTTGAAACGACATGAGAAATGAGGTCTGCATGTCGACTAATGAGATCTAACAGGAAACAGTAGGTAGTCTGGGTTCATTTTAGGCAGTCCTTCATTTGCGTAAACCATTGAATGCATGGACTTTCCGTATCTGAAGGAATTTAGAGAGAGAGAGAGAGAGAGAGAGAGAGAGAGAGAGAGATTTGACCACAGTGTTCTTTTAAAGAATGATAGTCTCCTTAATTGATTGTACGATAACCTGGATAAATTATTAAAGAACTTATTGTTACCTGGTTAATATGTCTGTGATCACATTTGTATAGACTTCCTGGATTTTCAAAGCGATACTAGGTAATGTTCACTCTAGGAAATGGTATCCATGCTGTATACATTGGTTTGGAAGTTGCTTGGACGTACAGCCTTTTGATGAAATTTGTGACCGCAGTGTTCTTTTAAAGAATGATAGTCTCCTTAATTGATTGTACGATAACCTGGATAAATTATCAAAAAACTTATTGTTACTTGGAGAGTCAATATGACTGTGATAACATTTGTATAGACTTCCTTGATTTTCATAGCGATACTCAGTAATGTTCACTCTAGAAAATGGTATCTATGCTGTATACATTGGTTTGGAAGTTACTTGGACGTAGCCTTTTGATGAAATTTGCCGGTGAATATTTCTTGCATGGTTTGCTAGGACAGATTTGATATTGTTATTATCCAGCATTGCGTCATTGCTGTGTCCTGCTTGTAATTACTTCGTTTAGATGTTATTATTAGCTCTCCATAATTCTTTGCTATCATTTATGGACATATGTCAATGTTAGCAGATGTTGTTGCACTGAGATAGTATAATAATGCAACGGAATTTTTTTTTGGATGCATACGAGTTCTGTTATTTACAATGGTTGTAAAAACGGGTGACGGAATACAGGGGGACATTTTTTCTTTCTTGATTTTGAAGGGTTGTTATTTGTGTTTTTTTCTAGCATTGGTCCTTCTCCTGTCTCTCTCTGTGCCCCTTTATTCTTCCCCACCCTCTGGCTAGGTTGTGGATTTAGCATTTCGTCATTGCCTATGAGAAAACTGTTAGGGATGTAAACGGACCGTTGGAAATCCAGATTCGATTCGCATCCGTATTTGTTTATAGGTGTCCGTATCCATTTCGAGATATGTAAATTTAAGGTCGGATAATCCGGAACGTAATCTATCTGATTTGTATAGATATCCAATGAATAAATAAAATATTAAGTAGCTAACGATCTCGAGAGTTTCTAAAAATTTGACATGTTCTAGAGAATGAGGAAATGAGATCAGGAGACTAAGACAGCTAAGAGACATGGACCGAGGTTCAATCGTATCCACCGGGGGGAGGAAGGTCCGGCTATGGATGTAAATGCATAGTTGGAAATCCAGATTCGATTTGCGTTCGTAGCTGTATCCGTGTAGTGATGTCCGGATACGGCCACATTTGGACTGTATTCGATCCGTTTACAGACCTACAAACTGTGTGTAGCTGTTAATGATGAATCTGAATATGCTGTTATATGTAACACCAAACATCCCCGCCCCTACCCCTGTTCCTCCCCTCACTCCATGAAAAAAATGAAAAAGGAAGTAGACTGGACTGCCTCTTAAGTGAATTCTAGGATACACACTAATTGCATGGATATGGGTGCTGGTCTTAGAAGCCAATATTGGTCTTAGAAGCCAATATTGACACAAATTTGTTTTATCAAACTGCCTCTTATGACAGATTGAACTGCATCAATTTAAAATTTTAAAGCAGTTTCTAGGGGTGGTTATGACTTACCAAGATAAGTTAGCACACAATCAACTGATCACCTTTTAACTCTCCCCCCCCCCCCTCCCCTCCCTCTCCTTAAAATTTTTTCCATTTTCTTGCCATATTGGCACTTGCTTGACACCAGTACTTCTTTTGACTTTGCTTGAAACTTCTTTTATTTGTTCTTCTGATAAAAGGGAAGGGAAGGGAAGGGAAGGGAAGGGAAGGGAAGGGAGGGGGGGGGGAGAAAGAAGAAAAATATAATAGTTGCAAGAT